>CM046722.1:52037843-52525343 GCA_025584915.1 Monochamus saltuarius | reverse complement strand
AATTTTATATAACGTTATAGTTGTATACGATTCAGTGGAACTTACTACTGAGGGGATATCAGATGGTTCAAAAATTGAGGTAAAAAATTCAGAAGAAAGCTCACAAACTTCTTAATCTGATGAAGCAGTTCTATTATCTAATTTAACATATTTTGGTATAGATTTAAAATGACGCCTATTTGATACATAACTCCAGAAATACTTGATATTATTTTACATTACTTTCGACTTTAGAAACATAATTTTGATAATCTTTTTTAATAGCTTGTTTAACCAACTATCTAACATTAGAAAATTCTTGATAATCTAAGGGATTCTCCCACCGGCAGTGCAGCTTATATTTTTCTTTAATTGAATTTATTGCGTAACGGAAAAACCACTTCCGATAATCATTACATACTTTCTTTTTATTGATATTTCTATTTATAATATCAAATAATATTCTATAAAATTTTTGCACCGCTTCATCAGTCTTGCAGTTAGATAATTCTGATGTCCAATCAATTTGACTAATTTCTAAATTAACAACATCATAATTTGCTCTAGCAAAATTATACTTAAAGAAAGAGTTTTTATGTTTCATATTTAAATTAATATTAGGAACAGATAAATGAATTTCGATGGTTTTATGAGCTATATCTTCAAGAACCATAGGAATGCAACAACGAGTTATAAGAGTAGAACTAAGAGAACTAAATGCTAAATCAAGTAACACATCATTATTATTAAAGATGCCATTGTACTGTAGCAGCTCCAATAAGTTATACGAATCAACAAGGCACTCTCCCAAGCCATCTGTGGTGCGTACAGCCTTATAAGAATTTACATTATCACTTTTCTCCCAAACAATATTAGGGACATTATAATCACCAACAATAACAAAATGGTCATTTTGATGCCTTTGTACAATTTCACTGACTTTAATCAAATGAGCCTTTAGATTATTTAAACTTGCATGAGGAGGATTGTAAAACACAACACAAGTGTAATTGACTAACTTGAGAGACTCTGACACTAATCCACAAATCTTCACAGATACCATCACTTGACCAGTTTACTCTTTCAATGGATTGATACCTACTATCAACGGCAATGAGCACACCACCACCATCTTGCTTACCACTTACTAATTTATCACGATCTTATGTATTTAAAAAACACATTTATACATAATATAAACTACAAAAATAGTAATATGTGCAGCTGCTGACAATTCAAGTGACCATTACTCGAGTTATCAATCGGTTTTTGATATCAGTTAAATACTCAGTATTCGGTTTTTGAAATAACTCGGTTTTTCCCAACACTAATTATTATTATTAATAAAAAATGTTTATTTTCGTCGTTTCTACACTTGACAATGTTGAAAAAACGACCGCATGGTAGTTGACATAGCTAGCTATCTCAGAGGTTAATTGATTGTCATAGACGCCGACTTTTCGTAGGAAAAGAGGGTTTTTTAAACATCGAGCTAGAATTCCGAAATAATTTATTTATTGTCTTTTAGACCTCCCTGAGCACGTGGTTAAAATTTTTTTACTTAATCATAGTTAACCCTGTATAAAAGCTTCAGCTGGCGACTAGAGCCTAGGAACAATAGATTCGACATTCGTCGCGTTAGTTAGCATTGTAACCAATAGGCAATAAAGTGCTTTCTTCAGTACAACAAAAACAACTGTTATTGAACGCTCCCGAACGAACCAATAACTTGAAGTTGATATTCATATTTTCTTTATTGTCATCTTCAGTACTGACCGTTTCCATAATAAAATAGTCTTGGTCCCTTTAACAATTGAAATATCTTGATTATTTATTGCAGTACTTGTAAAAATTCTTGCTATATGATTTTTATTAAATTCGCCTTGCAGCCTATAAAGGAGAAATATACTTTCTAAAGCGTTCTCATTTAGGCGGTTTGTATACAATTATTTTTCTTCTTCTGAACAAAACTTTCAAAACAAGGTCTTGATTTTTTTTTTAAACTTTTTAAAAAGGTTCTTTCCGTTTCTGTAACTATTGTATTTCCTTTTCTCAATTAACAAGAATAAGGCTTATTTCCAAAGGGTTTTTTTTTTGTTTAGGCAAATATTTTGTCTATTAGTTCCACAAACTTGACAGTATTTTTAGTAGAACGCTTTTTATTTCTCCATAGTCACTGTAAATCTGTATTACAGAAACACTAATGGCTTAGAACTTAAGCTACCAATTTGACACTCATTTACTGAAATAAATTTGGATTGATATGTTTTTCTGTGAGTTTACCCAGACTTTTACTTTTTTTGGTTTTATTAGTCAGTGATATAAAGGTTTTTTATATCGTCAAATAAATTCTTTCATTTTCAAAAAGAAAATCTGCCTTCAGCAAATTCTTCATTACAGTTTTCAGCAAATGAGGTAGATATTTATATAGTAAATTTTCTTCTTGTTGTTTGAAAACAAATATAATGTCTGATGGTTCATTAATGCATAATTGGTGGTACCTTAGCCACACACCATTATTTTTGGGCTTACAACCAAGATTAGCTTATTGAGAGTAAAAATTGTATCATGGATCATTTGCATTAATTGTTCATATTAGTTGAAAGAAAATAAGCCCGAGGTAATTTTCAAGAATATAGTTCGATAACCAACAAAACAAGAACGTACTTTGCATTCTTTGGTTCTCTTCCATACTCACCAAGATCTTGTAAAATCTCAAATAAGTTAATATGTTTAGAATACTTTAAGCATTGCTTTATATACAAATTTCGATTTTATATTTTATATAAATACTAGGTGACCCGGCAAACCTTGTTTTGCCATATGAATTATTTCTAGTGAATATTTTGGTAGTCGGCTCTGTCACGTGACTTATATCATGAACCGACGCTACCTATATTTTTTCTAGGTTTGTGGTGAAAAGTGACACCGGCAGACGCCTGTCGGGAATAACCACGGAATAACTGATCTAGTGATAAGCGATCAGTTATAAGGTTAAAAATGATTAAATTACTAAAATAGCTATTAAAAAATAGGGGTTGTCATAGAAGGGTGAAAATTAAGGGTTGTATGTATTTTTTAATACCACATCATAAAAAAATAAAAACTGTTGTCCAATAAATAAAAGAAAAGATTACGACCGATTCTCAGACCTACCGAATATACATATAAAATTTCATAAAAATCGGTTAAGCCGTTTCCGAGGAGTAAGGCGTCTAAAACTGTGACACGAGAATTTTATATATTAAGAAGATAAATCAAAAAATAATAATCGACACATTTTTAAGAACCTATCCATTTTCATCATTGATAAAGCTGGCAAAACGAATCCATATATTTTTTTAAAATGTGCACCCTTCTGGCGATTTGTAAAAAATGATAAAGCAAACTTTTTTATAAATTTTTCTAATTTTTTTTTCTCGTTTTCAGTTGCCTGGATTATGGTGATGAAAAATTAATTAAAGGCATCTAACATTTGTATGAGTGGTACAGTTTTTAATTTCTCTTTTAATTGAGTAATTTGCGATCTTTTGCTCAGCAAAATTTTTCTTAAATGCCATATTGAACACCACATATTATTTTCAATTTTTCACTCACTTTATCTGATTCTTTAGAACTCTTCATTTGGGTGCTGTACTTGGTTTAGTGATCATTTTTTGAATGTCTTAATTATCTAAGTCACATTCATCTTCAGAATGATAAGTTTTTCAATAAATTTGAATTTGTATAAGTCTTCAATGGTTTGTTGACCACTAACTCAGATGAAGAACGGGATGTTGACGGTATCTCATTTAAACTTATAGGAACTGGTACGACACTTTTAATTAATCTATGCTTTGTTTATTTATTTACAAGAGATGTTTCAGGACAATGCATTTCGCATACAGCGATTTTTTAGTTATTCTTCATCTACGTAGCGTAATTTAGGGTTACCTGAAATGTATGGTATGTTAAAGTAATCATGCATATTTTCACTTTTCACTTTAGCATTAATTGGCAGAAGTATGGAGGAATAATCTCTATTAAAAGTACCGTTCTGACAGACATACAGACTGGTATGCATGTACATAATAATGCAATGCAATTTTTTAATTAATGGTAATAAATGATTTTATTTAAGTAGGTATAATAATAAGTATTGGAAATATAAATTCACAGTGATCAAATTGAGACTCCACATTGTGTTATATTATTTATTCTGCTAATTTTTACAATATTCATTTGATATTTTTGGGACAAAACCTTTATCAGCAAACTGTTTTACTGTTGTTTGCACCATGTCAAAAAGCTCTGGCCTACTTTGCGGGGACAATAAATATAAAATGATCTCCTGGCTATTATGCCACCCAAAATACATTATTGTTTTAGATTGGCTCAATGTCGGATCTTGCCGTACTCATTGTTATAGTAGTCAGTAGTTATTTGAGATAAGTTCAAACGTTACAGCATCAATAAACGTTAATTCATTTTTATAGGATGTAAGCGATACTAACACAAAAAGATAGTAGCAATATTGCATAATATTAATAATAGTATATTATTTAACGAGCGGTAATGCAGGTCATAACTCACGCAGATGAAGTTTGCAGCACGAGCCGCAGGCGAATGCTGTAATTCATCAAGTGAGTTATGACCATTACCGCAAGTTGAATACTTTACTTTATCTACGACTATAACATCTTTTTTAGGACTATTATTAGAAATTGATTTGAAAACGTCAAAGTTATTCTCAATGATAATAATTGACAGTTCCGCCTACTGACAGGTGTTGGCATATTAATAATTTTATCTACTCCTATTAATTTATATATTAATTATTCAACTACTTTTGAGCAATTAATAGTATCAATAAACAAACAGCGTGAGTTTTTAGAGTGAGTTATTATAACTCACGCTGGGCTTCTACAATGATAATTCGGTATGTAAATAGTGTACGCAGTAAATTCTTGTAAATTTTTAAGCTGATAAATACGTTCTATTGGTGTAAAATGGAAAGAATTTTTAACAAGTGGAAAGGAATGAATAATTAAAAGATTTTAAAATTATTAAATTGCCAACGCCTGTCAGTAGGCGAAACTGTCAATTATTATCATTGAGGGGACTAATGTCATTTGATAATTTAACAAAATAATATTGACGTTTTCAAATCAATTTCTAATAATAGTGATAAAAAAGATGTTATAGTCACAACATAATTATGCTGTGTTATAGTCGTAGATAAAGTATAGTATTCAACTTGCGGTAATGGTCATAACTCACTTGATGTATTACAGCAAACTTCATCTGCGTGAGTTAAGATCTGCATTACCGCTCGTTAAATAATATACTATTATATTATGATGACTGGAATGCGCTAAAAATTACGCGAATGGATTATTCATGATCAGCGCCATATTTTGTTTTGTGCCTCTAGCAATGGCGGAGCAGTAGGGGCTTAGCTGATTCTGAATTGAAATGAAATTGAATTCTGGATATGAAGAATTATTTCGTGCTATATGCTGGTTAATTTTACAGTCCCTTATAAAGCATGACATGTTCCAACAATAACACCCACAAAAATACACAATGAATAACACTACCGAGATACAAGATAAAAGAAGAGACCACACTGTACGCCAATGACGTGTTTACTAACAAAATAATGGGAAATTAAGAACACAATTCATATCGTACGTGCAGATGGTTGTCTCTCTCGCACCCACATACATAACCAATGAAGTATGTCTTTGCTGAGTTTCATGTGCCTCCTTTTGTCTGCTCCTAGGTTTGGTACCTTTATTTGGATGCGCAATGGACTTTACGCATTCCATATCGTATATTTCAGTGCTTATAACACAGTTTATATCACAAACCTAGAAAAAATATAGACTGTGCCAGTGTCATATATTGCCAGCGGCCGCATATCATGGCTGCCCTAAAAGGTCGCTGAAACTTGGTTTTTATGCCAATTTACGTTGGTTGCATTGTAGCGTGAAGTCAATTCTTTACTGTGATTGGTCACATTCATGTCACGATTCGTACTTATCTTTTACTTGTGAGGTGAGTATGAAGTGAGATAAGATTATCTAAGCCACTCAGTTTAGCTCATCATGTAAAAGGAACATAAATCGGCGGATTTAGCGAAGCGAACGTCCTTTGTTGATAACCTCAAAATTGTTAAAGTTCAAAAAATGTTGGTAATTATTTACAACAGAGTAAATATCTCCAATCTTAACAAAAATAAATCCAGCCCCCTATTTTTGCGCTCGCATGTAGTTTTCGAAGAAAAAATGTTTTTTTAAATCACAGAACATAAACAGAACCTAATAAAAATAACTTGTGAATGCGACATAAATCTTAAGTATATGATCTAAGGGCATAAGCCAAATTTCTCAACTACAAACCAAGCTCAAGAGGTCGTGCTGCATCGGCAAGGGGAGAGGTAAAAATTCTCAGTTTGGCTTACTTCATTATTGCAAAAGGAACGGTATTCATCTAAGCTGAGGGAAGAATAACTGAGTATTGTGGCAAATGGAAAGCAGCAATTCTTTAATGACATTTAAAATGACAGCAAGTTAGTTAATTTCAGATTGCAATGCAGCCATCATATTTGCACAACCGCCAACATAAAGCAAATAAAATATCCATATTCTGGACCTTAGGTCCCTAGAAAACGCGGCACCTGTCACGTGACCTATCACGAACCAACTATATTTTCTAGAGGTCTATATTTTTTTCTAGGTTTGTTCGTTGTTTGTATATTATATACAAACAACGGTTTGTTTTGATGTCGAGGTCCCAGATTTCGTTTTTTTTAGACGGCTGCGCATTTAGCTGCGCACAATGACGCGCTTCAGGGGCACGGTGATTTGTCAAGAAATAGATTCATAGACAAAAGATAAGTGTCTGTATTCTGTGAATAGATTTTCTCCACGTCGTCGTGTACAAATGAATTTCATTGGTGTTCATTGCGCATTTAGCCGCGATTTAGCTACAACCTCTGGAACCTTCAGTCGACGAACTATATAAACTGTGCTTATAAGAAGTCTATGCATAGAAATCATAAAATATATAGAACGCCAAAAGAGGTATCGAAAATAGTCAACCTATGGCACGGATTTCTTAAATTAAACTGGATCGCTAATAGTATAGGGTGGAAATGCGAAATAGCTGCAACTACGGGGTCGCCATACTGTGCTAAAATTTAGGGATTTTGATTACAGTCATTGGTGTTCCTGTGAAAATCACCAAATGTGCAACACTGTACACTGTACATTAAATTTCTATAACCTAAAATTTTTGGAGTTTTGGTGTCGTGTCATCACAAATCACAGAACATTTTTCTGTGTGTCATTTATGTTTATATCGATATTGATCCTATATTGATCTCCAGCACCAGCAGTCAGAAGTTTATGTGCAGTGTTAGTGAGTGTTAAAGTAGCAGTGAACAATATATATTATTTGTGTTTAGTTTTTAAAGTACTTTATTATATTGTAAAATGCCTTCGTGTTTTGTAAAAGGATGTCAAAATTCTGATAAAAAAAAAGAAGCAAGGTGTCAGCTTTCATTCGTAAGTCTACAATAAGTTGCTCACCTATCTTTTAGTTTATGAATTTAGTTCATAAGTGTTTGCTACTTTTACATTCAATTGTTGTTGCAGTTTTCCCAAAAATCAAACACGTAATTGGTTGATTGCTATAGGACGGGATGTAAATGCATCAGTAAATCAACAGCGAATTTGTTCAGAACATTTTTTGCCAGATAAATTTGAATATGTTGGTGTATTGAAGAAAATTAAAGCCAGTGCAATACCATCTCTAAACCTACCAGTAACACAAGAAGCAGTTAATCCTGAAGAGGCTTCGAGAACTGATATGATTGTACCAAGTCATCCAATTGATCCATCACTTGCATCCACTTCACAATCTCAATATCAGATTGAGTTGGGTCCATCTACATCTTTTCCTTTGGAAAAAACATTGTCAGATTCGTCTTTATTAGATTCCGGTAGTTCCGATGTGGATCAAGATTCTAGGTATGTCGTAAGTTTAACTTTGTTTATTTTAAAATGGTATTTGAAAATATAGGTTTATTCAATTAAAAGTAGGTACTAAATTATTTTTTAAAGACATGTATATTCTGTGTATCAAATTATTAGTTAAAACAAATTTCAGGAATCGTACTATATTCAACATTCCTGAGATTAAAGAAAGAGCTTCTAAAAGGAAACTTCAGGAAGAATCAAGTTCTTCGTCCCGAGAAAAATCTTTGTCAGGAGTGTCATCGGGCAGTTCAGGAACAAAAGGAAAATTATCAAAACTTTGCATAGCTATAGGTAAGTTTTAAAGTGTTTTGTTCATTTCTTCTGCAATAGTATATAAAACACACATTTGTGGCGAAATTCTTATTTTTCACTTGTACTGTGATATACAATTTTATAATGAACATCCATTATTTAGAGAAAGACATGTTTTACTTAACTGAAATCTATGTACTTGTACACCAGAATCCACTGTTGTTTATAGTTGCAAGAATTCAGACGATTTACGTCCATACGAAATAAATTAATAATTCATTATATTTTCATCAAAATATTTAAGAAGCTGCAACTGAGAATAATACTAAATACTACACTAAATGGTTGCACTATATATTGCACTAAATTACAAAAAAATTTTGTTTGTAATGCGACAAACTATCGAAAATTTTATTAACAATATAAACTATTGCATAACGTCAGCCAAGCCACATAACATTAACACATTCTACCTGTTTATTTTCACTAATTGAATATTATTTTACAATTTGTAATTGATAATGTATTTTTTAGTTATAGTCCAGAACATTACGTTAAACAATTCCAAGAAGAGAGACAAAGAGCAGATGAATTCAGAAAAAGATACCAAAATGCTGTACAAACCAGTATTAGAAGGAGGAAAAAATTATTAGTTTGAAAACAGTCGTACATGATCTTAAAAGAGATTTGAATTATCCACCGATCGTTATCTGCTTTAGACAATTCCTTTGCAGGTGTACCTCTGGCTCTTATGAGAAGAATGATTTTCAATAGCAGATGCCGAGGAAATGTATCTCGTAAAGAATATCCTAAAGAATTGAAAGCTTGCGATGACTTTACAGTTTTATAGTAGTAAGGGCTATGATTATGTTAGAAAAATTATTTAAGACCAACTGTCATTGTGTTATTTATATTATTTTCTTGTCTGTTCAATATTTTATTACAGTTTCATTATATTTTATGACAATTTTGAGATAAAACAGTACTTGTTGATTTATTGTTGAAATTATATGTATAACTTTAGCTTGAGTCGAAGTTATGCTGTTGTAAATGGTATTGTAATCTCGACTACTACTTTACTACTTGAATTAGCGGTTTGCTTGTCAGATGTTTGTAAGAGCCTTGTGATTCTATTAATATTTTCTCCCGTGACTGGACAAACATCCAATAAAACATATGATACATGAGATATGATTTGAGATTTTGTTCAACCCCTCAACTACTAGCTGGATAGCCTCCCGTATGGGACCTCAGCACCTTCTGACGCAAGTCGGCTAACTAACCAAAACACAGTTTTATATGTAGAATTATGATTATATTATCGCGAATTCAAGTACTGAAGTACTGTTACATTTTATTATTGTTATCACTATTATTACCATTGCAATAGCGACAGCAATTCAATTCAATTTCTGAAATAACATTATCATTATCTTATAAAGGATCAATTATTGATTTCTGAAATTGGAATAATAAAAATATACTTCCATATGGATGTTTTATACTAAATAATCAGTATTATTGTCATATTTTTCTTTTATAATACCATACACTCGGTAGAATTTGTTACAATTATAAATTTACTACATCGATTTGACAAAATCATGTAGCAGTTTGATAGCACATCGTACATCGTTTTAGCAACATTTTACTTGACTGGTCATCAATTGCTTGTTTTGACAATGATTTTATACCTAATACTTGTGTCAGAAGAAATCCTTATAGTTTTTATTTGAACACATCTCGACATAGTAACTAAATTCCTAGGTGACTATACATGATATGTTTATAATACTATACATGTTACTGACATTTAAATATTATTTGCTTTATGGTAATAGTCACAATTCCTTTAGTAGAACAAGTATCACACAAATATTAGGTTATTTCGAGCGAAAATATTAGCAACGTAAAATAAATTTTTAAGCCGGTGTACGTGATAAACAACTTATAATTTCCCGCGGTAATCACACTATTTCATTGGGTAAAAAATCAACCAATAGAATTTTAGCACAGTATGTCTGCCTCCTGGAAAATGACAAAAATGCTATTAAGAAATGGCGATCCAGTTTAATTTAAGAAATCCGTGACCTATGGAGAAAACGCGAGTCTGGTAATATTACAGTAACTTAGCTTTCATGAGTTGGTTACACTAACGAGGCAGCTTCACACTAATAGGCGGGAATTTCAAAATATGAAAATTTTACGTCCAATTTGTGATTTCTATGGTTCTTCCGTTTCGAATTCAATTGTATGCTAGGCTTAAACTGCAGTGTAACCAACTGCTTACATTAAGTTTTCCCTAGATAGCTGATTTCTAAGCCCCTCCATAGTCTGACTATTTTTGAGTGCCTAATGTAAAGGCTTCTGGAATTCTATATATTTTATGATTTCTATGAGTCTATGGTGAATTGTGATTGTGAATCCATCAAAATCATCTGTAAATGACAGTATTCAAGATTTTGTGAGTAATGTTCTCGATTTACACGGATTATTTGGAAAATTCTTCAATTATAGATGTAATTCAGTTGTACTGGAACAGTGCACTATTGTATTTAACCGATATAACTATTGCACTTCGTGATACACAAACGAAAACCATATTGAAATTTATAGAGAAACTACCGGAATATTTTTACTTTAACGATTTTCAGTGGAAGTTGTTAAAAACTTTTTCATTAATCTTGGTGATTAACTTATTGCTGATTGTTGTAGTTTGGAGAATATATGGTAAACATATCTGTGAGAGATTTATGAAATTATGTGAGTATTGAAAAAAAAAAACTAGTGACATATATAATTAATTTTGACATTTTTTTAACAGCCACTTTAAGGGAAATAGAGGAACTCAAAGCAAGTGTATCTAAACTCAAATTGCCTAAGGAGCACACACCTCGAATCTAAAAATTATATATACCTATTTTATAACAAATCATGGCAGAAAAAATTAAAAAATTCTTTGCAAAGAAAAAAGCTGACGCAAAATTTAAACTAGCTGGACCAGGTCATAAACTAAATGAATCATCCACAACCGTAGTTGTACCTCCAAGCAAAAAGAAACCAGGTTACATGCCATCAAAATTGGAACCTAGTGAAGCGGCTAGGCAAGCTGCTGAGGCTGCCTTAGTACGTGTTTCTAGTCAAAAAAAAGATACTGCATTTAATACCTCATTAGCTGCTATCCAAGCTAAAGTTCGTAGGGAATTAGAGGCTGAAAAGAAAGATTCGGAAACGGCATCAGTGATATCTTCAAAGCCAGTTGAGACTGAGCTAGAACTGTCAGCTCATCTTGCAGTAAAAGGTATGTTATACAGGGCGTTCTGTTCTTAGAACTATTAAATTGGCAATCAGGTTGACAATACTTTGACATAAGAATACCTTGATAATTTTGTTTAAATTACTACGAAATTGACCAAAGTGGGATTAATTCAAGAGCGATTTTCTCAGAAACCGTTAAAGATAACGATTTGAAACAAGAGTAGCTTTTTAACGTAAACCAGTTCGGGAAAATGGAATTTGCTGTCCAATTTGTATAATATGCGTATAGTTTTATTTGCCTACTCAAAAACCTTCTATATCAATTTTTATTGAAATATTTTATAAAGTGAAGTCATTGTAAAAAAAAATATTAAAGTCACATATTATTCGAAGATCTGTAATTTTTTAAGAAAGAAACACACAGAACGCTACATGTGAAATATGGTGCATTGTTTCCCAAACACCCTCCATATCTATATTTTTTGCTTCTACATATATAAATTGTCCATTATAAATTAACTAAATTTAAAAAAAACCTTTCATTATCTATTATTTTCTTTTTTAGTTTGAAATAAAATGATTTTAATTATTGCAATATTTTCAGAACTTTGATAATATTATCAAGATTAGGATTAATAAATAACTAGTCATATTTGAAGTTCCAATTAAAGGACTTATTTGATTAAAATCATAAATTAGTTATAATACCATCTTCAATACATAGTGGAAAATTGTTTGGAAATATGTAAATTTTGTTTTTAAAATGTTTTGTCAATCTGCATTTTGTTTTTATCAACATGGAAATAGACTACCTATAATATGACACAATATTTTTCTACCTCCATTTCTGTTTTTGATAGTGCCTATTAAGCAGCATTAAGTGCATCAGAATGACAACAGTAAATAGAATATGTACAAAATCATCTGATTTATGCTCCTTTATTATTATTTATATTTAGCCTTAAACGCAAAGCAGTATGTGAACCATATTTTTTCCATGTTGTAAAGGATTTTTTTTGTAAATGAAATTTGTGCAACCCAAATCATTAGTTGTATAAGTTTCACTATCAGATATAGTAAAGTAGCAAGCATACAGAGAAACTAACAGCATGCATAGTTAGTTTTCAGTTTCTTTATTGTTTAAGTCACATTTTAGAAGTAATAAAGTAACTAAAAAAGATAGATTGTGTGTGTACTTATCACTATATGATACACTTTGAAACTTAATCATTATTAGACATTTTGTTTAATTACTTACTTGCATTTTTGTATTGCTGAAGTATTAAGTACACCACCCATGATGTCAAATTAAGTTGCCACTATTTGAATTAAATTGTTTTTGACCTAAATAGCAGCAAGTTGTCAATATTTCATTTAAGCTCATAAAATAAAAGTATTTTTAATTGCTAAAGGTCTAAAACATTCTAACGCTACTTGCTGAAATTAAATACTGAAAATAGAAGGTACTTTTATTTATTTGTTTAATATGTATCCGAACAGGCACGTGCCCAATTACGGGATACAGTAAAAAGTATTGATGTAGAAAAACAATACCATACAGTAATATAATACAGGGTATCCCAACGAAAATTTGACCCCCTATAATTGGAAAACCGAATAATATTTCAAAATTCGCCGAGACCCGTCGATTTTTGTTCTTGGGGAGGGAGCTTTTGACAGTCAAGCCAACTCGATATGTTCATTCCCTAATGGCTAGCAACCCCAATTTAAAAATTTCAAATGCAACTACCCCACTTGTGGCACATCATTTTAAAGCCCTTTTCATTGCGTAATACAGTGACGTACCATTTTAGAAATCGGTTGAGATTTGACAGAATTATTGGTTACAAAGCGAAAGATGACAAACCAACTTACGCGTAGTAATTTCTACACAAATGCCCACCACTAATAAGTTTTTTATCTACTACACATGACCGCATTACCTAATTGTTATTGATGTGTCTATCAGTTTACAAAAAAGTCAGAAATGAAATAAAAAAGCTGAAGCAAATAATAAATCAGATTTATTTGATGAATTGCTCAAAATGAGACCCGTTAACTTCCAAACAATAATAAAGACTGTTTTCAAATACTTTTCGAACATGATTAAATACATCCGCAGTTATTAATTGGCATGCTTCTACAATTCTCTGACGTAGCACTTGCAATGTTTCCGGCTAAGTGGCGTACACTCGTGATTTTAAATGACCCCACAGAAAAAAGTCCAAAGGGGACAGATCCGGAGATCTTGGTGGCCATTTGACGGGACCTCTTCTGCCAATCCAATGCCCTGGGAAATGGTCATCCAAAAATTGTGACAGCAGCAGCATAGTGGGCGCACCATCTTGTTGGAAGGTTATTTCATTTTCTAGTAAATTGTCGTCACTTTCTAAAATCTCTGTTATCCTAGGATCAATTGTACTTTCCAATAATTCTAGATAGGTGTTTCCATCGAGATTACCTTGGATGAAAAATGGTCCAACAAGATGGTCGCCCAAACATTCAATTTTTGAGGTGTCTGAGTATGAAATTCCCTGATTAAATGCGGATTAGTATCACTCCAATAACGACAATTGTGTCTATTCACTTCGCCATTCAACATAAATGTGCATTCGTCGGAGAAACATGTATTGTAGAGAAGATTTGGATTTAGTAGAAGTTGTTCACTAAAGTATTAGCAAAATTGGTTACGGCGATCAAAGTCATCTTCATGTAACTCTTGAACCAGCGTCATCTTAAATGGATGAAACTTATGTTTGTTCAAAATTTGATGAACACTGGAACGGGATACGCCAGAAGCTTGAGACACAGTTGTAATCGATTGCTTATTATCCATCTGTACATGACCCAAAACTGCCACTTCAACTGCTTCATTTCGAACTGGCCCAATTACTTCACGTTTCTTGTTTAAAAGCGAACCTGTTGCAACAAATTTGCCAATCAGGTGTTTAACGTACTGGTGGTTTACATTTTTTTCAGGATGATTGGCATTAAAAATTCGTGCTGTAGCTTTAGCGCAATCGTGATTTCGATAATAAATTGCAACAATTTCTACTGTTTCCGCGATAGAATAAACCATTTGAACACACGTTAATACTTTCAATAACGGCTGAAACTAACGATTTCTTGGTCACAAGCAAAAACACCCATTTTTTTGTAGTACTGATCTATTGTTATTTTGAAAAGGTCTGAATTCCTATAAACTTAAGTATCTTCTACTAATAACTATTTTAGTATCTAGTTTTATTTGCTTCAGCTTTTTATTTCATTTCTTACTTTTTGTAAACTGATAGACACATCAATAACAATTAGGTAATGCGGTCATGTGTAGTAGATGAAAAACTTATTAGTGGTGGGCATTTGTGTAGAAAATACTACGCGTAAGTTGGTTTGTCATCTTTTCATTTGTAACCAATAATTCTGTCAAATCTCAACCGATTTCTAAAACGGTACGTCACTGTATTTGCAATGAAAAGGGCTTTAAAATGATGTGCCACAAGTGGGGTAGTTGCATTTGAAATTTTTAAGTTGGGGTTGCTAGGCATTAGGGGATGAACATATCGAGTTGGCTTGACTGTCAAAAACTCCCTCAAGAACAAAAATCGACGGTCTCGACGAATTTTGAAATATTATTCGGTTTTCCAATTGTAGGGGTCAAATTTTCGTTGGGATACCCTGTATAATGCACCTAACAGGCATACAAAACCTTAAACGTGTCTTACATGTAAAGCAAGTTGGACATACATTGTTAAAAAAAAAAAAACAGAAAAAAAAAACATAAATAGTCAAACAGAAAACAAAATATAAATATAAACAAAAAAATCCGCAGCGCACATCATGCATAACATATTTCCATGATGATGAAAGGAAATTAAAAATAAAATAATGGTAATATGTTTAAACATTAAAATTAACATATTTTAAAACATCAGATTCAATGAAAAAATTAAATCATTTTTATATTTTTTCTCTTAATTCCAGGAGTATACTTCAGATGTCCATTAATTAGTGATGAAGTGTTGTCTAAAGAAGAGTGGAAGGTCAAAATCAAAGAGTTTCTTTTTAATACACTAGAAGAAGAGAGGGGAATGACTGCTTGCTTAATTATATATTCCTGCAATTATAATAGAACCAAGGTAGACAATTACAAAAAAAAAAAAGATTGTTTTAATTATAATTATTGTGAATAAATGTCACATTTGATATTTACTATTTACAAATTTTCATGCTTAAAAGCCATATGACATTACAACATATTTTCATTTACAATATCACAAGAGCTTAAATTATTTCTGGACATTTTTTGAGGTCATGAAGTATAAATCAAACCTGACATTTTAAATTAATTTGACTCGACCAAGGTATTGTTGTTGTTGACATATGTTGATTTGTCATTTTTATTTAAACGGTTCTGTCACAGTCAGATGTCAGTTACTAGTTCGAAGCGAATGTAAGTTGAGTTTAATAAGTGTATACTGAAAAGTCGTGATTTGATAAAGAGAATCAACAAGTTATTAGACAAGAAATTCAAAACCTAATACCAGATAAGTGTATGGAAAAAATTTGTTGAATTTTACAGGTATATCCACCATATTTTGTTAAATAAAAAAATTACCAACTTTAGAGTCTATCGGTCTTTGGCAATTTTAGGTCACTAAATGTGGTAGAAATATATTTTTTACAAGTAACACGATGCAATTTCGAAGAAATTCATATGTAGATATATCCACCATATTTCGTATATCAGATAAGATGCCAATGTGTAGATCATATAAATGTTTACCTTCTCAACTGTCAAAAAATTTCTACTTAATTATCGCTTCATCACAAAAAAATTCAAAATGGATCTTATTGGTTTTAAGGTGTGAAACTTTCAGCAAAATTATTTATAAAATTTTGTTTTTAATTTTTGTTAGAAAAATGTGCATTTTATTACATTTTTCTACGTTCATGCAAAAAACAATACTTTATTGAACTATATTTAGTGGAAAAAGTCTAGTTCTTTATTGCACTAGTGCAATAAAATGTTTATTGCATTCATCTGTCATTCTACTACAGCGTTTTGTCATCATGACAAACATAAACGTTCAAATCGACGTCACATTTTTCTAGACTTAGTGTCATCTAAATAACATTTTTTGGTTTTTGCATGAACGTAGAAAAAATATTGTATGCAACTCGTACAAAAAGTGCTTATTGCACTCCAAGTGTTGTCCTACTTGGCCTGACGGCCTCGTTGGACAATTTCACATCGCGTGCAATAAACACTTACTTTTTGCACTTGTTGCATAAATAACTATTATAAATATATATACCATTATAAATAAAAATATACAGTAAAATTATTTCGATTCACGTGCATACTAACTGATGTTATGCGGTTTCATCTATTTTATCCAGGCTAATAATTATGTTTTATAAAATATTGAAGGGAAGAGACCTATAACAATTGCCGTGTATATGTTTATGTACAGAATAATAATGGTAATTAGTCGAATTTGCACACAAATTTATTTTCAAAGTTATTTGATTTATTTTCTATATGCAACTACAAAAATAGTGTAGAATAACATTCCAAAAATTTTGTAGATTTTTTTTATGGTGCCATACGGCTTTTATAGTTTTTTTTTTTTAAATAAATTGCCTTCTAATATTAATTTGACACTCGAATTTAGAGATGGACTTTTGCCAGTGATTTTACAATCACCAGTAATAATATATCGACAACTGACAACAATTTTTACTGACAAAAATTTATTGGTTTTATTCAGTCTGAACACTGATTTTGCCCGTGGAAGAATATAATTAATTTCTTAGCCGCACTAAATAATTGTAAATGTTCTAATATTATTGAGTAATGAGATTACAATATCAACTTGATAGATAGTTTATATCATATTATGTAATTTGTCACATATATTTTAAATTGATTTAGAACTTATCCAAAAATAAAATTCTGAGTGGCACTAGAAACTAGTCCGCTGTAAAGTCTAACCTAGTGTAATAGTAAGTCTAATAAATAATTAACAGACCAAAAATTGAAAGAATTCAACTGGTTTTGCTGCTATTGTTACCTACTATTAGTTAATAAAATAATTTGACATACCTGATCTTACAACAAAAGTTCAAAATTTTGCTCACCAACGTCTAAACACATTTGGGTTTGTCTTACCCAGGTTTTAGAAACTAATACAAATGTTTCTGGTACGTTTTGATTTTGTGAGTTATTGGCATAATTGAGCCTCGTGTATGATACACCACCCTGTTGATTGTACTTGTTGAGCAATTTTCCTGGTACTTATTCGGGGATTCTCTTCAACAATTTCAAAACTGTGTTCCTCAGCCGCTGCAATATGCTGTGGACACCCTGGACCTCAATCTCTTCCATGATTCAGTTGCAAATTTCCCACCCCGCGTTACACTACCGCGGTAAAAATAGCTGCATTTGACACATGTATACGGGAAGTTGTTCTGCATACAGACGAAAAGTTGCTAAGAGTTGTTAAGACTACTATGAAAACTTTTAATTGCGTTTCCTGAAAAGTTAACCTTTTTGACTTGTAACTGTTTTCTTTGTATGTCTATTCATTCTCATTTTAGGTGGTGGATGGTGTAAACGTGTTGTGCCGATATGTGGATAACATTTTAGCTAACCCAGAGGAGACAAAGTTTCACAAAATTAGGTGTTCCAATGCTACTTTTAATGATAAAGTATTACCCATGTTAGGGGCTACTGAATTTTTGTACGCGGCAGGGTTCCGCCAGCAAAAACTAGTAGTTAATGATGTCGAAGAAGATTTTTGGGTATGGTCGATAGAAAATATCGATAGTCTGGAAACTTTACAAGTAAGAGTTATAATCAACATAAACTTTAGCATTAGATTAGAAAAAATATTTAATTTCCATTTTTAAAATCTGTGTAGTTTTTAAGAGAAACTTTAAAGTCTGAGGAGCGTGTAGAACTGGAAATTGACAGGAATATTCAAGTTCTCTCTCCGGCACAAGCTGCACAGAGAATTGAGTTACCGCAGGACTTTTATGCTATGTCGGCAGATGAATTGAAAAGAGAAAAACAACAAAGGTTGGTATTGTAAAACAATCCATTAAAAAAAACTAAAATTCAAGTCTCGAAATATTTAAAGTTTGTACTTATGTATGCGTCACATTATTTTTTGTATATATTTTTTCCAAACTTGACTGGCTATAAGACTGAAAATATTACATAAATGGTTTATACTTCAAACGTACAGTTGTGAAAAGACTACATACAAAAACTAATACTCCTGATAATAATAATATGTGTATAGTGCTAAAACAAATATTTATTAAAATTGAACAAATGCTATATAGGGTGTGTGTGTTACAACGACAACGGCTTGTTAGATATACAGTATGCGCCAAAAGTATGGAATAAATTCAATTAAAACGAAACAATTATTTTTTGGGAAAAATCCTCGAACAGGTCGATTTTTAATTTAAAAAATACATATTTTAGCGTAAAATGCGATTTTCAAATGTCATTTGTTTTCGAGTAATGACGTCATCGATTTTTTTTAAAATGGCAACACCATATTTTTCCTTGATTCTGAAAGATCGTTTAATTCTCTATCAGACATTACTAAAATTTTGCCCTCTTACATAGGAAAGTTTTCGAGTAAATGACGATTGAATGTTAGAAAACGTAAATTTTATCCATAAAAAGTAACAATTCTGAGGTATGTAAAATAAAATACAATTGATTAAATTTTATACTTAAATTAAATGTCTGAATTGTCAAAAGTGTACATTAATAAATCATGTAATTTAGAAGAACTTCAAAATCGCATTCGGGACTAAATACGCAGAGTTACCCCAGAAATCATTCATAATGTGCAAGAAGAATTTCTTCACAGACTTGCGCATTGTCAAGAAGTTGGTGGATGGCAATTTGAACATTTAATTTAAGTATAAAATTTAATCAATTGTATTTTATTTTACATACCTCAGAATTGTTACTTTTTTATGGATAAAATTTATGTTTTCTAACATTCAATCGTCATTTACTCAAAACTTTCCTATGTAAGAGGGAAAGTTTGTGTCGACACATATCCAACTTATTGTGTCAAAAGGATATGTGTGTCTAAATAGCAACATTTTAAACACATGTATTTAAAATGTATCTATTTTGTGTCAGTTTGGACTCTTTAAATATATTTAGACACAGACGGGTCAACACTAAATAGACTCAAGTTTGTCTGATTTGTTTCTTAATAAGATTTTCTATTTTGTTACTGAAATGAGTTGAGTAGACACAATAATTTCCATTTTGTTTCTATAATGTGTTTAGTTTATCCGGTTAAAGTGTTTGTGTACTTAACATGGCGCATATTATTATGATAAACGTTGATCTGTGATAGTGTTTTAAGTTTTACAGTTACAATATGATCAAAATAAAAAAGGTGCTACTCCAAAGGTGCACACTAGCACTTACTATCGACGTGTGAAAAAAAGAAATAGACATTACTCAGAGGAAATTGAGTGAATTTATGAGAGCAAGAGCAAGTGCACCATTTCTATTAAACAACAAAAAGGAAAACATTGTACCTAGTTGGCGATATTTCAGTGAATTTTTGATCTATATGTAGAAACATTACTCTAAATTGTTTCTTCTATTTTCAAATGTGTTGAGATGGACAATTTGGGGGCAAATTTTATTCACATTACCGAAACATGGTTCTATTTGGACACCACCTATAAGTACGCCATATTTCAACAAGTACTTCAACGTGAATGCATTTGACAAAAATGGCGGCCTTTAAAATCTTATTTTAAATTAAAGCGTTTAGGAATTATTTAAGCCACCAATGTACTAAATATGATGTCCTAAATAATAAAATATCATTGGTATTTGATTTTTTTGAGAATTACAAAATTATACTTTTTAACGAAAAAAGGAAAAAACATCGACTAATTATAATTACTTGGTATTTTTAAGGCCTGCTTAATTTTTAGAAGTACCATGTCAACTATTATCAGTAAACTTTAGTTCGCAAGTGTACCTACGCGAGAAATAGTAAAATGCTCAAAATAAATTAAAATCCAATTGTTTTCTAGGAGATGAATGCCTTAAGTCTGTATTCAAGATTATCCATAATGTATCGGGAAGAGATATAATTTGTGTCTATTAGGATTTATTTTGGTACACAATGAATAGAAAATAATAATTTCGGTAAAATTGAGAACACCATGTGTCAAATTTGTGGCTCTCATTAGAATATAATAACGAACACATTTTGGAAACAACATGACCACATACGAGACACATGTACAATAACTTTTGGACACATAATCGACACATATTTAGGCCAAATTAGGAACAAAATAGACATATTGTGGACACCTCAAGGTTCAATTTTAGACACATATTGGAAACGAAAGGCACAATCAAGACACATTTTTGAAAAAATTTAGGTATATTTCAGACTCGCTATTGGACAAATTTTAGACCTTATTTAGTACACATTTTAATCACCATTTTGGTTACATTTTCCGCTTATAATGGTCTAAAAGTCGACAATCTGCCTTAAAAATGTGTCGTGTCCAAATTACAGTGTCGACACAGCGTCGACACTTTGTCCAAAATGAGTCGGAAATTGTTACTTGGGTACTGTATGAAAATAAATACAAATTGAAACGTAAAAATAATACCATGAATGTAATGCTTTCAGTTATACTGGAAATTGTCAACTTTGTTATTGAAAGAAACACTGAATATTATTTTGAAAAAAGAAAATATTAAGGTTAATATTATTCAGGATAATAGATGCAAAAAATACTACAGCTGCTATGTTTCATGAGATCATTTGAATTTTAGTAGATAGACCATAGTACAAACTAGGTGCTATAATAAATTTAACTTGAATAATTTTGTACCAAGTGTTTCACTTTCGTGTTACATTTTGAAAACTTTAAATATAGAAAACTGCATTTTGTCAAATGAAAGGCTTTGTATTCTTTGTCAAATTTTGAGGCAAGTCCATATAATATTTTCAATATCTAAAATCAATGACTTCATAATTATTTGAATTTTTAAAATATTTTGCAGAAATACCCCTTTGCAAACAAATCAGTTGTTTTGATACATCAGCCTATTAGTTTGACCATTCTGCTAAATCGCTGATGGAATATGAATATCGAATTCTATATTGTCCTGTTTTGTGACGACTCCAGTCAGTTACTATTTGGAAATATGTATATATCAGTTCATCATAGACCTTATAAATCATAGACGCGCCCGAAACCGTTTTCTGCCTATACAAATCGTTGATGCTCAAATGTGTGCGACAGAGATAGAGCTAGTCCGGGCAAAAACCCACAGATCATTGGCCAAAAAAAAACAAAAACCGTATTTATATTGGATATTTACTCATTTATTCAGAAATTTAATTTATAATTACATTTTGATAATAACAATTTGTAAGGAAGGTTTTAATTATTTAGGAAAGGTTTTGGCAGGTTATGTTTATATATTTTTTCTGTCATAGAACATCTGTTTTTGCCCGGACTAGCTTCATCCCTCTTGTACACATCTGGACAGCGGACCTCTCTTTGTAGGGCCGGTCCATGATTTATAAGGTCTATGCAGTTCATAAATGTCAAAATTTGACATTTGATATTGATAATGCAGTTAATGAATAGTACTTATCTAATTTGATTTATAAAAAATGTTACAGGTTTTCATTTTAAAACTTTAAGATATGTGTCAGTGATACCACACACACGACATGCTCCACACAGTGCTTCTGTCTAAATACAAATATTTTATGTTTTTTTAGAAAACTAAGTACATACCTCCATAATAATAATGGGCTGCTCTTTTATTTTCACTATGGAAAACACAATACCACATTATTTTAATTTAATTTGAATTAATAAATTAAAAATAATGTGAACAGAAGCATACATCTCAATATTGGCATTTGTCATAATATCTAAGTAATGTCAAATTACTTGTTCAAACAATTAGCAGCTACATTTCAAGTCCTGTAGAGTGCTGCCACACATGGAGAATCACTGAAACAGGGCAATGAAACCATCGAAATGATGGTTTGACATTTGCTGTAATTTTTACTGATTAGTGTCAATTACAACATAATACAAAAATGTAATAAAGAACATCCAGGGCGTTCCATTTGAGAAGTTTTAATTTAGTTTACAATTATCGAGATGTAACATGAAAGGCGCAACACTTGATAGAAAAAAATTAAGTTAAATTTTTAGCATTTAGACTTAAGTTTTCTTTTTATAAATAGTAGTAGTTTTACAATTTTAATTGATTTTTTTAAATAGATATAAAATGTGAACGTTTGGTTTATGTAGGTTTTCCAATATGCAAAATGATGGAAATATACTTAGTAAATTTTTTCAAGTTTTACTAAACAGGCAGAACAAATGTAGATTGCATTTGTTGTATATGAGAAACCTTACTAAGGTCAGTTATTTCTGGCCAAAATATAAAAGTTTTGTCTCTACCAAAATTGGAAAAGAAAAGTAAGCATAAAAATAAATTAATATAATAACTTAACACATTGACTGCTATCTCGGTCTATAGGACTGAGAATGTTTTTGTTTTTGACGCCAACTGGGTCTGTAAGACCGAGGATTTTATTTGCCACGGGCGCTCTCTCAGTCTATAGAGACGGCACCCGACAGAGTTAGGTTTTCTCAATTGTGGAGTCACCAATGCGGTCTAATACAAGTTTCTCTATATGAACAGACCGAGGCGGCGGTGTAAGTCATCTGCAATGTACCAAATATATACAACCGGATTCATGAAACGGTCGTAGCGCTAGTCCGACTAACGAGTTTACGCCCGTGTAAAGCGGCGTTAGTTGGCCTAACCAGCTTTGCGCTCATTCAAAACATGCGTTGCTAGGTAGCGAAGCACGCGTTGCTAGGTATGCTGTTTATTTACGTCCATATTTGCGCCAAAAGTTAGATCCAGTATTGTACCTGTCTAAAAATGGCGTAACTTAGGCCTCAAGTTGCTTGCGTTTTCCATTGTTTGTTTTTTATTTATATTCAAAACTGTACTTCTCAGTACTACGGATTAGTTAACATATCATAAAGTAAGTATTATACATAGTAGTGAATAGGAGTATGCTTTTATTTAAATTAGTGCAACAGATGCGTAAATTTTTCGCGTAACCTCCGCTAGTCTGACTAACGTTACGCCTTGTTGATGAATCCGTATGTTAAGCTTTGAAAATTCTTAGTATGGGAAATTGTAATGAAAACTAAAACTAAAAGGTAAAACAAGGAGAATAGTCTAAGAGCCAGTGGCGGCAACCTATAAGTAAATGATTATACCTGAAATTTTGCACAGTGAGTCTCTTATACCTATCAATCATGAGGTGATGACTCGCTAAGCCCGGCAGGTCGACTCAAGAGTTACTCAGGTGCCAGAAGTATGAAAATGTAACTAACTTCGTTATTAAATTAACAAAGCTGCCGTTTGAAGATTTTAAAATTTCAGATCTAACAAATTAGACATTTATTTCTATTATTTATTATATTTAGCACCTTTTTATATTAAAATAATATAAGTAACAAATAACCTCTATTTCTGGCACAGGTTCTGAGATTTGGTGATGTCGATTACAATGCTTGACATTTCTGACAGTTTTTTAACGTCAAAAATCAAATTTAATCAAATACTTTTCAAATTTATAATTTTTGCCAATTTCACAAGTGTCTGCCATGACTTTAGAAGCACGGTAATTGTCTGCCTTTGTTATTTTTATATAATAATAATTGTATATTTTAAAATTTTCAAACGGCAGCATTGTTAATTTAATAACGGTTGGTTACATTTTCATACTTCTGGCACCTGAGTAACTCTTGAGTCGAGGGCTTAGCGAGTCCCCACATCATGAGTGATAGGTATAAGAGATTCACTGTGCAAAATTTCAGGTATAATCATTTACTTATAGGTTGCCGGCCACTGGCTCTTAGACTAGAAATGCATATGGCAATCAATGTGTTATAAAGTGTTTGTGAGACATACTTTTATTGCTTGAAACTTGTAAAGCAATCAAATTGGCAATTCCTTCGAATTCTTTTGACGTGTGAACAGTTTTCTCATGTGTAAATCTTGATTTATTATGTGACAAACACAGAGGCTATAAATATGTCCAAAACATATGTCTCACTTTAATTTGACATTGGTCTAGAGCCATTTAGTGAACTTGAGCGATGTTATTGTCAGTGGTTGCAATATTTGGACGTCTCGAATGTTCGTTTCCCAAGCAGGAACGGCCTCGTTTAAATTCAGCTGCCCAAAATTTCACGGTGGTAAATGATGGTGCAGAGTCTACATACACAGTGTCCAACTCATAAACAACTATTTAAGGACAGCTCGATACTTGATTTTTTCCATTTTGGTTGCTGAAATTATGGTCATTACCTTTCAAAGGATATGCAAACAGAAACACATTCCCTAGCTTTTGTTCTGAGTGCTGCTTTCTTCATGTTGAGGTCGGAAACTTTCCAGACCACCCTCGTATATTTAGTAAATATTTAGTGGATTTATCTTCATTTTTTAAAGAAATTGTACAACCAGAAGAGAAAGTAAGAGCGTTTTTTTTTCAATACTGATTGCTGAATAAAAAAGCTACTTCAAATTGTGAAAATATTAAAGGTGCACAAGTTATCAAGAGATAGCTTTCAATATAAGCCGGCAAGCCTCCTTCGATGTTAAATCAAAACAAATTTAACTTTAATGACCTACCTCAGCCAAAAGTCAATTTGATTACTAATGAAAGATTTTCAAAGATATAGTGAAAATCAGTTATTATTTTTTTTAATTTGACACCCTCTATCTCAGTATGTGTGTGGTTTCTTATAAATTACATTTTATTTTTAAACAAATTAAGTATGTTGCATATACTATCAAAAAATAGTAAACATATTTTGAGTGAATGGTAAATTTTATAGTTTAATTATTCTGCATTTTTATTAAATTTGGTTGTAGATCTGAAATAATGGAAAAACAGTTGCAGTTGAGAACAAAGGCGATGCGAGAAAAAGATGAAATTCGGGAAATTCGAAAATATAAATTCTGTCTTATCAGGATACGATTTCCTGATGGCTTATATTTGCAGGTATGGTTTTTTAATTTATTTTCATTACTCAGTTCTCTTTTATATTCTTCTTGCATGAATATGGTGATGAAGAAGTCAATATTTTAATTTTGTAAAAATGAGAACGTTCCGATCATACTGTTCAATGCAACTAGTTATTTGCTAAGTGACTAAATCAGTTAATGTGATAGTAGATGCTTACATTGAATAACAACGTGGGGGATACAGTTCCTCAAACTCTACAAAAATAAGTTATTTGACATGACAGAAATCTTTTACATATTTTTAAATAAACCATTTTATGTGAATGTTTTTGTGCCCCTAAGCTTTTTTCATAAAACGTAAAATAATCCATAACCTAATGACAACGAAGTGTTAGTTTTATAAGCTTTTTTGACGTTTGTAGGCTATCAGGATCTAGGCGACATTGCACTCCACCTGCTCAAATCTGACAAATTAGCATTTAAGTATCATTATTTGTAACAAAAAAATATTTTTATTCCGATATAACAGTTTAAGTAACAAACTGCACTTACTGGCGATTAGTATATATACGTTCTGAGCAGCTTACGGTAATATTTACAAAACAAAAATATTTGTTACATATGTTTATAAAGCAGACACTTAAGTACTTCACAATAAAATTAAAACTGTGTTTTTGAAAATAAAAATAATTTTATTTTTGAAAGAAAGAACAACAGGTATATTTAAAAAAATATAACAAAACAAACTAGAATTTTAATATGTCAAAACAAATAAAGGAAACAAGAGAATTAAAACATTAGTTATAAAAAAATAAACGTTTAAGCCGTCTAATAATATTTGCATGTATGATACCTCTCAAAACAAATAGAGAGGCAAAGAGGAATATTGCATAGACGGCACATATATCTGGTGTCGCTTCTTTTATTATGTTTCGCACATACAATGCATTTTCTCTGCATTGTTTTTTTTTCTTGCCCGTTGCCAGTATTAGGGATATGAAGTGGCGTTCAGTTAGGCGTAACGGATTATCCCCTTCTTCTTCCAAACCTGGATTCGGTTTATGGTTCATGATAAACTTCTAACATTTGCTTTATAAGAGCCATTTGAAAATCAAATACAGAAATATTTTTTCCTGTTATAGTTTTGAAAATGGCATGAGTTTAGTAATGATAAATCCTCCAAGTGAAAAAACGTTTTTTTTATATCACTTGATAGATTTACAAACACACTCCACAGAACTCAGTAGCATATCACTTCAATCTATCGAACCCATATTTTCATTATAATTCAATATGCATGCAGGTTTCTTTATTTCTTCTTGGGTGTTTCTATCTACGAGGTGTGGCAATTAAGTTCCGGGAATTTGTCAATGAAAAAACAAGCAAATTAAATTTCGGTAAAATTTTATTATTGACCTTTAAAATTCGATTATCTCGGAAATGACTACTCTAAGAGACTCCTACTAGATACACCTTTTCTGTCAAAAGATGCCAAGGGACTAGAATTTTCAACTAGAAATTTAATATACCGAAGCTTTAAATGTAGGCGAAGTGTTGTTGGTGGCGCCTTCCGCAACGTACACCAAAAAAATCGGATCTCAATTTCTCATCTTAAGAACCCCTTCATTATCAAATTTCTTGCAAATTATGCTATTATTAAGATAAATATTTAGAAAAAAGTTTAAAAAATAACTGAACTGGAATCTATCAATTTTTAGACTAAGGTAAATCGAGCCAGATCCTCATATTTTAGCTTTAGGAATTTGTGCTAGTATTTTGAATACACTCTGTATATTTAATACAATGAATGAATTATTTGTAGAGCCCTCAGGAAACATTTCAGGAAAATGTTTTACCTTTCATTCTTTTGCTTATTTTGACAAATTAGTGTGCATAGCATCACTTAACCATTTAAAACTTAATATGCAGGGTGATTCAGTCATGTCTCATATTCGGAGGGCTTAACAAAGACAGAAAATTGTAAAAAAGCAAATCAACCCATAACTCGGTAACATCGCACTCCTGAAGCAGGCCGACACCACGTTGATTTGGGAGCTGTAAATGAATCGTGGCCGCCAGTGGTCAGTAACAGTCTAAAAAGGGGGTTTAAATAATGATTTGAAAATAAATTTTCCAGCGAAAATATGCATTTACATTTTTTTTTTTAGAATCGCGTATTCATATTATACTCATTTTTCCTTATCTTCCTTTAACATTAATGACATGACTGAATCACCCCGTAGGCTACTAGACAATAAAAAAGAAAGATTGTTTTTCAGGGTACATTTTCAGTTTACGAAAAGTTCTCCGAAGTAATTGACTTTGTCAGAGAGAACTTAGAACATGAAGGACTGCCTTTCATACTAAATTCCCCTACCGGTCACAGATTTGAAGAGAGTGATAAAGAAAGCACCCTGGCCGACCTACGTTTAGTTCCTGCGACGATTCTCATGTTCCAGTGGGACCCTCTCGTGGAGCAAGATTTGAAGCTAGCTGGGAATGTGGCATACCTCAAGCCTGAAGTGATGATCCTTGTCCAATCAATGTAAAAACGAAGAATCAAGGAATAAACTGTATACAAATAATTTATTTTATCTAATGTTGGATCTACACATCTATATTATGTTAGCAAATATTCACAATATATATTATTGTTATACACTTTGCTTTTCATGTGATTAAATAATTTCTTTTCGCATCGTCACAACTTATTATATTTTGAAACTATCCTTGTTTCCTTAAATTTATACAGCTAAATTGTTATGAAATAATTTTGGCATTGATAGTTTTTTTTTTTATAAAATTGCAAGAAAAGTAGAGAAATTATTATACAGTGTTGAGTTAAAAATTATACAGAAAGAATACAGCATTTTAAAGTTTATCTCACTAAGTAGAAGGTGGATTATAATTTTACTGTTCTGCATACATTAAATTGAATGAAAAACAAGGAAAATTTGAATCATTTTAGATACAACCTTAGTTGAATTCTCAAACATCTTGACACTTCACGACATAACAGCAACGGCCAAAAATCTAGAGTGATTCGAGTTACAAACCTGCTCACAATTTATAGCAGTCGACACAAAGAAACATACATGCAGCCCGTATATTTGTCCTATAAAATCGTGTGCCGCATATCTGAGAGCATACTCGATTATACAGCTTCTGTTGCAGTAAGTACGCATGCACCGCACCAATTGGTTGTGACGAATCCACCTATTCCATTTCCAGTGCTATCATCGCCAGGTGTATCGTTCGGGTGGGCAAAATTTCGGGTATATTTTTTTGCTAATTTAATTATGAATGTAATTAATTTTATTTGTGATTTTGTGTTCTTAAAAATGGAGAATAATTCAAGCTCTACAGCGTATTCTAAAAATCGTAAACACCCTAATTTAACAAGTGAGGAATATTGGATGATGACATGTATGAAGAGTTTAGGGTACGAGGTCAAAATATGAGTGTAAGTGATGTTGAAATATGTAATTCATTAATAAGAATGTACATGAGTAGCATATTATGTATAGTGCAAAAAAGTGGTAAAGAAGTACAACTACACAACGGAAAATAGTGGAAACTCGCAGAAGGAAAATGGTATTTTTAAAATGAGTTTTTGACAAAAAAAAATTGGATTGCTGTATCTTAGAAGATAAAACTTTATAAAATGAAAATCCAAATTTTGTGTATTTTTACAGTGTATTAGTAAATTCAAAATCCTAGCGCTTTCGGCTTCAAACAGCCATCATCAGAGCTAATCGTCCAAATCTAGATTTAAATCCATTATAATAATTATTAAATTTATCATTAAGCAAAAATTCAACATTAGTTTATAAGTACATGAAACAAATAAATTGTAAATAACAAACAATCATTTTAATTTGTAGAGAGGATGGGACATTATATAAAATTATCAAATAAAAATTATTTCTTATATATTTTTTTTATCCAATTGGAATATAAAAAAGGCGTTACCTACACTTTTTGTTTTAATTGAATTCTTCATTTAGTATAGGGGTGTCTGTAACTTGATAGTATGGGCCTGTGAGAATACAAAAAATTTAAATAAAATTTGGGACAGGTGGTGTTAAATGGGATGAGATAAGCTCCATTTTCAATTGAAAGTATTATTTTTGGGATTTGACAGAAATGATTAATGATGTCATCAATTATATTTTTTCCAGAAACATACCAAAGTGTTTTTCCTGTTAAAAAGCTCTCTTTTTTTCAAATAAACTTATAGTAGAAATGTTTATTGCTTCCCAATTACAAGTTAAAAGCAATATCGTCCTAAAGTGAAAAGAAATACCACCCAAAAATTACATTAGCGGTGGAAGCACCAAGTAGTCGTTGGAAAATAATTGAACGTTTGTTTAAAGTGCATAAATGTCACAAAATACTTATATTTGCTCAATATAAATGTCAAACATATAGCTTTTGTGCTTACAAAATGTTTTCCCATTCAGAAAAAAAATTGGTATGTTGCTAATTTATGTCGAGTCACAAATCAAGAACCGTAGAGTTATATCGAGAAAGGTATCCACAGCGCCTCATTCCTGACCATAGAACTTTTACAAGATTGGAGGTGACCTTGCGACAAAATAAAGATGCATTTTCTGTTCGGAAGAATAATTGACCCGAAGGGTAAGAAACAATGTTAATATAGCTAGACTGTTATAGTATTCCAAACAAAGTCCACGAAATTCTATACTGCAGGCTAGCCGGGAATTGAATTCGGATAAATCAACTATTCAATGAAGACCAAGGGTTATCATGTCTACAAAATTCACAATTTGGAGTATTTGCCCGAGCGTCACATAACTTAATTTTATAGCTCAAATTGTAGTAAATGTAGAAACTCATGCACGTTCTTTGGACGAACGAAAGTCGGTTTGTCAGTAATGGTTTGCCAAACAGGCGGAACGAACCCAATTGGTCCACAGAATATCCCCACATTAATCCAGTTCAAAACCAAGGCCATTATGGAGTAAATGTATGGTGCAGAATCATCAGTAAGCATTTAATCGGGCCTTATTTTTATGGACATTGAACAGCGTTAGTTACCTAAAGTTGCTCAAGAAGAACTTCCTGCAGTTCTGGAGAATGTGCCCTTGCAGCTAAGGAGAAACCTATGGTTTCAGCGGAGCTCCACCCCACCAGGCTAGAATTGTGCAGCAATATTTAGATAAAACTTTCCCAAAAAAATGGATTGGGATTAATGAATCTATTCAGTGGCCTGGAAAGTCACGAGATCTAACACAAGGTTATCAAACACTTTCGCAAAATATTAATCATTTGAAAGAAAAAATCACAAATGCTATTTAAATTTTTTTTCTACGTTCATGCAAAAACCAATACTTCATTGAACTATATTTAGTGGAAAAAGTGGTTCCTTATTGCTCTAGAGCAATAAACATTTTATTGCACTCAAATGAGTGCAATAAAATGTTTATTGTACTCATCTGTCATTCTACTGCAGCGTTTTGTCATCATGACAAACATAAACCTTCAAATCGACGTCACATTTTTCTAGACTTAGTGTCATCTAAATAACATTTTTTGGTTTTTGCATGAACGTAGAAAAAATATTGTATGCAACTCGTACAAAAAGTGCTTATTGCACTCGACGTGTTGTCAACAACTTCACGTCGCGTGCAATAAACGCTTACTTTTTGCACTTGTTGCATAAATAACTATTGTATCCTTGCAGTAGGCCCATACTGAGACACCTTGTATTCGTTGCTCAGATGTCAAAATCTTGTATCTCAAAAAACAAAGTTTATCAACACACTGCGAGATACGTAGTTTTAACATCTACATCTTTCGGGGTGAAGATACAAGGAATTAAAATTAAGTGCAGCACTTGCGTATGTTTCATCACCCAAGCAATTGGAGTTTCTGCATCTATTAAAGCTCATAATTCAAAATCATCAAATTTAGAGATACGGGTCTTGACAACTGAGCGACAAATGTATTTAGAATTACTTAATAAAATTTTTTCCTAGAGGGATTCCCTAAGGAGACGTGTCCCTGAAGGACGCCGCTGGAAATCGGTTTTTCTTGAATAACTTTTAGAGTACTTAATATAATTTAATAAAAATTTAATGTGATGGACACTAGTAAGGACCTCTTAAAAAAGTGTCTTTGTAACATAGCTTTTTTAGTTTACAAGGAGCGGGCTAAGCTTTACAACTTAATGTCTAAATTATTAAAACCCTGTATATGAATCATGGTCCTTTTTATTAAAAATAAAACATGAATTTGTTTATTATTCTTTTTCTTGTAAAAGGTTTATTCTATCGACAATAAACAAAAGTATCTTTTTTTTAGTCTAGGGCTAAAGCTACCCAGATTTATTATTTTAAAGGGTGTTAAAAATTTAGGTATTAAGTTGTAAAGCTTAGCCCGCCCCTGGTAAACTAAAAAAGCTAAATATGTCTCAAGGACACTGTTTTAAAAGGTCTTTACCAGTGTCCATCACATTAAATTTTTATTAAATTGTACTGAGTACTTTAAAAGTTATTCAAGAAAAATTGATTTCTAGCAGCGTCCTTCAGGGACACATATCTCCGTAGAAACGGTCTGTAGGAAAAAAAATAAAAGAACTTGTTAATCATATTATTTTTTCATGTTCGATCTGCACCCGAGAGATTTCCACATTTCCTCAGATATCCTGTATATTAAAATATTGTTTTTTTCTGGAATTTTTTGAAATTCACATTACATTGTTAAAATTTTACAAAACGTTTTTGCAGCTAAATGTGCAATTTATAAATGTATTTTCAATTTTGTCAGTGCTATAAAAAAGCCAATATCTAGCTAAAGGTTACACCATTAGCAGAATACACATCTTTTCAAAATTTCTGTTCATTTTAGAATACCTAAAGTTAAGGAAGAAATTTTTTTTCATTTTATTGAAAATACGTTATGCTTCTGTTCCGTTCAAATCTACAAAAATGTATTTTTATGAGAGCCAACATATAAAGGATGGTCGACTCAGCAATGAATAGAAATACAGTAACCAATTTTGCTTTAAAACTCAATATGCCAATAGTTAAGATTTTTCCAATATTCCACGTGTCCCCTACATCGCTTTAGTCTTGAGGCAAAATATTTTGCTTAAAAGTTTGGGAAAAGCCCTGCTTTATTAAAAAGTACTAAATTTCGAAACCATCAGAATACTTAATTTTTTAACTTGTACATCTCACTTAGGTTACGTACAAATATGAAAAATGTTTAATAGATTTTCCTCGTGACAAACCTATTCAATTTTTCATAATAAAAATATTTTACAAATCACTTTAATAAAAGCAAGAAAGTTTTCCAACATATCAAATCTTAATTTAAAAATGCTTTGTTATGGCATTGATTAGTTATTCACTTATTTTTTACTGGTAGTGGTGCCACTAGGTAATATTTATTTTTGAGGATATTTGCTACATACTTCTAATTATTGCTTAGTAGACACCTCCCTCCAAATATGTTCACTTAAAAATATATTTCTGTACATTGTATCACAAGTAGAATTTTTTAAACTCCATAAAATGAAAATAAATAAAGGTTCTCTTTACAACTCAATTTGTTAACACACGGTATTTCTTACATATACGGGGTGTCCCGTTAATATTGCTAAAATATTCAGGCAGTTTCCTTGACTAAAAATAAGAAAAAAGATCCTATGAACCAGTGCCCGGAAATGCTTGCTTTGAAGATACAGGGTGTTGAAATTTTAAGAAAATATAGGGTTTTGAAATTTCGTATGTTTGTTTATAAAAACCATAGACATCTTCTGACCTAATTTGAATTATTTTATCTACCTCAGTGGCGCGCGGGAGATGATTCCTGTTATTAATACGTAAAAACGAGACGCCACTGCTTTTCCTGAGGTTTCATATTTTTTTGCAGTTATGTAACTATCTTTTTTCTCTTACTATGGTGTCATGCTTCGTTTTCGAGCAAAAAATTAATAACCTTTCCTATGCACATTCCTGAAGTGGAAAACAAAAATAGAACAAAGTAGACAAAAAAATTGTATTTTTTATCACATAATTAGAAAAAGATATGAAACCTAAGGAAAAGCAATGACGTCTCATATTTTTACGTAGTAATATCAACACCCCGGACACCACTGTAGTAAATAAATTAAATCAAATCAAGTTAGAAAATGTATGGTTTTTATAAACATACAAAATTGAAATTTCAAAATAATCGATATTAGAGTTCTTCAGATATTAATAAGAACCCTATATTTTTTTAAATTTCAACACTGTATCTCCGAAACAAAGCATTTCCAAATCATAGGAACTTTTTTTCTTGTTTTTGTTCGACGAAACTCCTCTTGAATTCTTTTGCAATATTAATGGGACAGCCTATATAGATATAAAACAAATATATTGCAGTAATTTATTGAAACTTTAAAGGAAATGTCAAAACATGTCAGTAAAAATGTTTTTTCTTTTTTTAATTTTTGAAATTAAAAAGGCAAAAGGAAATTTTTAATTGTAGAATTGTAAAGTTATCTTTTACAATTAGATTTGGTTAGAGAAATTTGGAGATTTTTTTTTCCATCCTATATCCAGCTTACCTTAAAGAATTATAGAATTTATTTATCTACCATAGGTTTTGCTCGAAGAAGATAATGAAATCAGTGAACGATTGTGATAAAATGTGTTTGTATTTTATTTAAAAAATTACTAAAAAGAAAATTTAACAGTAAGTAGCTTACAGATCTGCATTTCGTCAATAATTAAAAAGAAGTCCAGACACAAAATTTTCAAAATCTAATTTAAAAATCTGACACTTTTTTGAACACTACTCGATGTTCATACTTTTTTTTACACAGTACAATTTACTGAATATTTGATGCATTTCTCACATTCATTAAGACACGTTTTAATTAAAATTTTGATGTGTATTTTTGACTTTCACAAGATTATTAGGCCACATTTGGAAACTTTGATAACTACTAACTTTACATGTTATGGAAGGATGTGGTCACTTTCACAAAACTACTTTGTTGCTTTTAGTTACCTCGAATGAGGATTTTCGAATCACAACACCCACCAGGTTAACTGAAGAATAACACATTTCTGAAAGAACTTATCTATTTCACAACACTACATGGATTGCATGGCAAATAATTATATTTTACAATACCAGGGTAAAATACAAATATTTCTGGCCATGACATTTATAAAAATAAAGTCACCGATAACTCTTACACATCACGAGGCCAGTTAAGATTTTAAAACAGTACAGGTTTGCCTGAATTATCAACTACACTAGTACACTACGTTTACACTGCTTTTTAATGAATGAACAAAATACAGTCCTTTCACATAGTCAGATAAATCCTTACAGAAACTTAGTACACAACTGCATGAAAAATTATAATGAGAAAGAACTGCAATCACTTAAACTATGATCACACTGCACATTTTACAGTACCTCTTCGTAAAAATAATATGTTAACACTTTAACAAAGATACATTGGTCAATATACACAAAGTAACTGGTCTAAACTCTACCTATCGTTGATCTCCAATTTCCTGAAATGAAATGTTGTTAGACTCGGCTTGATCAACTACTACAACAAAACAATTGCCTCTATGCGGAAAAAATAAAGGGATATATAATATAAAAAGTGTAAATGAGTAAAAATGTGTAAACTGGCAATACTCGGTAAGAGGGAGTACAGTCACAAGATACAAAAAGCATAAATCCCAAGCATATTTCATGGCCTAATGAACAGAATTTTTACTTATTTTAGTTAAACGGTAATGTAAAATGTTCCTAAATTTAAAATTTTTGTTAGTTTTATTTTTATGTCAAAACACTATTAATAGTTCGTTTAAATTACTTACATATTTTCAATTCACACTTATGTATTAATACAAAAAAGAAGTGTTTCATAATCTCTGTAAAATAAAAAATTTTATTCCTAACAGTCAAAATTAATTTAATTTTTTTTTTCTCTTTCAATAATTATAATTAAAGTATAATTTCAACAATAATAACTCATGATTTTTACTGTGCATGTTCACATATAATCCTGTTCATTTACCAACATAAGTATTTATAACAGCACGTTGTGACTATACTTTTCAATTCAACAATTTGTGTAAATATGGGTCATAAAATGTGTACATGTAAAATGTTGATATTTAAGCAGTACCACCACGTACCACTACAATAATTAAATGGTCTTCTTTTATTGCTTCATCAGAAAGATTAGGACAGGTGCGTTTTAGGAGCTCAGTTGAGAAGGGACAAGGAGGAAATGAATAAAGTACACCCGTTGCTTCAGTTTCCTTATTCAATAAGGAAATAACTCCAGCAGCTTCCTTCTGTTTAAGATATGATACTAGGTTACGGAGTGGTCTTGTCTGAACTGTTGTGTCATCATTCGTAACAGAAGCCGTAGAACCAGCCAAACCCAAAAATATTGCATGCGAACTGGCACTAGATATACGTTTCTGCACATCTTCTAATTTAGGTTGATCCAGTCTAAGTCTCTGTGTAATCCGCAACTGATGTTTACCATCCTCATCTTTCATCAAACCATCGACTATATCAGTATCTCCATCTATCAAGTGGAATTTTGCAGGAAACAGTGAATTTTTAAGAATCAGAGCACCTTGCCAAATTGTGGTACATTTTCTGGCAACTTCTGGTAAAGTACGACTTGAGGCCAATAGGCCAGCCCTACGAGAACCACTATCAGAGTCTGAATCTGGCGATCTTCTAGGAGAACGTGACCTCGACCTGTCAAGACCTCGAGAACCAGATCGCCGTCGATCATATTCAGCATCACGTGTACGACCCCATTCGTCTTCTGTTACACCTTCAGGGTACCGATAAGGTCCCCTACTGCCTGCTCTTCTTTCAAGATAAGGCTGCCTGCCTCTATAACCACGATAAGCACTACCACCTTCCCCTCCCTCATAGTCATAATCATAATCAACATCTCGTCTGTAATCATCTACTCCTGCGGTATAGGGAGGTTTAGGTCGGTAGGGAACACCAGGAGTAACATCTGCAAAGTCTGTCCTCAATCTACGTTCAGGCCCACCCAATGGAAAACCACGCATCTCTTTCACAGCAGCTTGTGCAGCATCTATGCTGTCATATAAAATCAGCGCTTGATTATCACCTTTTACATAATCTATCTTTTTTATAGCACCAAATCGATCAAACTCTCTTTCAAGTTGTGGTATTGAAGTCCAAGGCCCAAGACCGCCCACCCAAATTCTAGTAGTTGGAGTGGCTTTACCATACCCAATCTTACATTGGAATTTTCCAATGTACTGACCAGAAAGTTCCACTTTTGCTCTGTGAGCCATATCCAATGTATTAAAACGTACAAAAGCAAATGCATTACCTGTACCTGGAGGAGGTCTTTTTATATCAATATCTTCTACTACACCATATCTCCCAAAGATTCTTCTCAGTTCCTCTTCAGTAATATTTATTTCCAAATTACCTGCAAACAATGTTCTAGTAGCAAGAGGATCATCCTCTGGCTGAATATGATGTAAATAATTAGGGAACTTGTCTTTTTTGTTTTCTTGTTTCTCAAATGGTGGGCGTGGAACTGTATGCCTAGGTGGACCATAACCATGCGTAGGAGGCATGTGCGGTGGGCCATGATGTATAGGAGGTCTGGCAAGGTATTCATGATGTGGAGCAGGCAAGGCTTCCCGTCTGTATTCTCGATGTACTGGCACCCCAGCAGGGGGACCATAAGCTCGTTCATAACGATCAACAGGGCGCAAACGTTCTGGTGATCTGGCATAAGCATAGTGCCTGTCATAATCAGGGCTTATAGAACGCGGTCTACTACGATATACGTCATTTGAACGAGGAACCTCATAGACAGCTTCAACCAAAGCTACCTTGTCATAAATAATAATACGAGGTTTCCCATGTTTAGCGTCTCTAGCATCCTCAGGATTACGGAAACAAACATAGGCAACACGTTCATCCAGGTCGTGGCTAAGTCTGATGCTCAAGTCACCATATTTTTTGTATTCCCTATAGAGAGTGTCTTTAATAACTTCATCACTGGCTTTAGGATGAAGAGCACTGACGCAGAGAACTTTATAGGGATAAGACCGTTCCGGAGGTCGTAAGTATTCGTCACGATGTGGAGAGACGTAACGGGTCCGTGGGCTAGGAGAACGCGCGCGACTACCTCGACGCCGAATGCGATCGGGCGTTATTCTCTCGTCTGAGCTGTCATCATATCTTCCCATGCTTGATCGTGACCTTTTGCTACGTGGAGGTGTGTCCCTATCACTACTTCTTTTCATATTATGTATCCTAACTGTTATTTTGTCCCTTCCAGAGGCGATCATACGCACTGCACACACCAATTAACGGACAACACAATGGATGACACGGCACTCCTTTCCTAAAAACACAAACACCTATTTTCAACATTATACCTCACAAGAAACTACTAATTATTAACTATAGATAAAAACAACATACTTTAGAACTACACAACACTGTGTAACAAGAGATTTGCAACCTGTCCTCTTGAAAATTCAGCATTCACTTTTTGATCAAACGCCAACACATAGACCAAAATGGCAGCACGATAAAACAGACCGGAAGCAACAACGAAACGAGAAACGAAGATGATGGGATCTAAAAAAAAAATGGACCAATAGTATAGCAGCATTCTACCCCTCCACAATATGTTCTATTGGGAATTTAATTTTAAAACTTTAGGCCATTTTCTGTGTTGCACAATGAAAGGGATTAGTCATGAAATTTAAACCGTGTCTGTGACGCTACATTCCCTTGATAAGTGGTTTTTAAATTGTATATAATATGAGAACAGCTAAAACTTTATGTCATATTTTAAATTGTCTTTGAAATACGAATACTTATAGCAACTAACGTTATATATATGTTAAATATTTTTTATACTACAATTTTATGACACATTACTCTAGTTTATACTTTGAGATTACAGAGTTAATGTTAAAATCGTTAAAAATATGTATTGGAACACAGGTAATTCAGAAGATCGTTGACAAGATTATAGAACTAAAACATATATAACTAATGCTATAATAGTTTCATGTCAAAAGTTTTGAATATCGAAATTTAAATGTAATGGAATGTATATACACGAAATACCTTTTTATGAAGATGTTTATTATTGACGAAGCCTAACTGCAATGTGTCTGCGACTGCCTGCCAAATAATGCTCCTAGATAAATTAAAATATATAATGCTGTATGGGAATTGAGCTTTGAGCACAGCTTAAATAACAATCAGCTCACAGACTCTACGGCGGCACCTTTGAAGTATTGAAACCTGAAAATTTGTCCTTGAAGCTTGTTGTCTCTCTCTCGCTTGGGATACACGTCAGGACCGGATTAAAAATAGTTGTCCCAATTTAAAAAGTGTTTTAACTGCAATTTTTCTAACATACGAAATATAAATGTGTTTTACTTGAAATTGTTTAAAAATAAAATAACATAACAGTATAAAATACAAGAAAATCAACAATTCACAAAATACAGCACTCGTGCGCCAATAGCGCAGTCGTCGAACGGTATGGCTATAAGGGCATAATTTACAACCACACGTCCCTGCAATGTTGTATCCCCAAATGGAGGCATGCGCGAAGATCTGCGCGAGACATAGACCTTATAAATCATGCATGGACCGGCCCTAGAAAGAGAGGTCCGGTGTCCTGATGTGTACAAGAGGAATGAAGCTAGTCCGGGAAAGAACAGATGTTCTATGACAGAAAAATATATAAACATAACCTGACAAAACCTTTCCTGTTAATATTGTTAATGATTTGTGTGCCTTTTGTGATTTAGTTGTGTTTATTAGCAATAGTTTTTAAAAACTCATAAACCATGGGGGAGTCGGTCTGTCACCGTAAATGTCATACGTCTGTCATTTACGGTTTTTGTTTTTTTCGGCCAATGATCTGTGGGTTTTTGCCCGGACTAGCTCTATCTCTGTCGCACATATCTGAGCATCAACAATTTGTATAGGCAGAAAACGGTTTTGGGCGCGTCCATGATTTATAAGGTCTATGGCGCGAGACGTTTCTGCTCATACGAGTCTGTGAGCTAATTGTTATTTAAGCTGTGCTTTGAGTTTGAGCTTAATGGCACCACAAACTTAGAAAAAATATAGACTGTGTGTCATATTGCCAGCGACCACTAATTCATGAATGCCCTGAAAGATCCAGCCCTGGGACTCCCTGATCCGTGACATAGAATTCTATAAATCGAAAATGTTTCTATGCAGTTGGTACTGAACATTATATGATAGTATTCTATTTTGTGACATATTGAGCATAAGCAAAATATCATATTTCTATAATTTCTTATCATCCTAGTATATTAACTATCCCTTCGTCTATTTAAGGAAAATCGTGTACTGCTAAATATTCTGAAAACATAACAGATGTAGATAATTGATAATTATATTTTGTTTATGCTCAATACGTCACAAAATAGAATACTATTATATCATGTTCAGTACCAACACTACCAACAGTACCAACTGCATAGAAACATTTCGATTTGTAAAATTTTTCATATTTGCACAACCGCCAACATAAAGCAAATAAAATATCCATTTTCTGGACCGTAAGACCATTGTTTATCCACATAGAAAATATAGTACTGTTCCCCATAATAATATATTTTCTATGTTTATCCAATACAAAGACAATGGTAAGACCCTAGGCAACGCGGGACCTGTAACGTGACCTATATCATGAACCGACGCTGCCTATATTTTTGTCTAAGTGTGTGAAGGTCACGGTCACCAAACCTAGGTTTGTGGTCACGGTTACAGTTTAAATTTTTATTAAATTTTAGATTGGTACTATTTTCGGTAGAGTCTATGGTAGTAGACACTACACAAGTAGGCATGCATATTAGGTCAATCTATGATTAGGTCATTCGTATGATCGTAGTCCGTAGTCACATACTTTTTCTGCTTTTTCTTTTGTAGATTTTAACCTCAATTAATTTAATTTTGTTTAAAATCTTTATATCTTTATTGTATAATTGGCTTGACTATTTTACACAATGTCGGCATTGAAACGAGTGCAGGTAAGCTAAGTAAAATATTTAAATAATTTAACTAATTGCAATTTCAGCAATGGGCCACTTTTGCAAGGGTTTGGCATTTGTATGATGCTGCATGGCAAAATCCATTCGAGTCGGCAAATGTTATAAAGAAATATTTAATGGGAATGCACAAACCAATATATCACCCACAAAGTAAGTAATAATATTCTTAAGTGACTACCTTAAAAAACATATAATTTCAGACGATTGTGGAGATGTGGTTGTGGTTATAAATAGTGCTGATATTGCTTTACCTGGCGATGAATGGAAAAAAAGAGTTTATTTCCATCATACAGGCTATCCAGGTGGTGCTTCATGGACTTTAGCTTGGGAGCTACATAGTAAAGATCCAACAATGGTTTGTAAATGTTTATAACTGATAAGAACAAATTATTAAATATTTAGTTGTAGGTGCTTAAAAAAGCAGTCTATAATAGCATGGATGGTAACTTGCAAAGACGTTACACAATGCAGAGGTTAATTATCTTTCCCGATTCCAGTGTTCCTAAAGATTTAATGGAAAATATTTCAAATCAAATTAAGCACATAAGGAAAGTACCAAAGAGACTTGATAAATATTCTGAAAAAGAAGTAAAAGAATTCCCTAAAATTATTGATTACCCAAAAGATTACATTTTGCGATAAATTATATATGTAACTTGAGAATATTAGGTTTAGAGTGTAGCACAGTGCAGAAATTTTTCTGTCGTATAATTTTCTTATGTTATCAGATGTAAATTTATGGAAATCTTGTCATGTAGAACTAAAACATGTTTTCAGTATAATGAATAAAATATTACTACACATTAAATGTTACATATTTTTTTGTATTTTTAATAATATGGTTCTGTATTCATTTGATATCACCCTATACCTTTGGCTATTGTCAAAGTTTTATGGAACAACCATAGAATAGATAATGAATTGAAATTTAGTAGTTCTCTCTTCTTCACTAGTGCAGATTGCAACATAAAGTATAACGAGCATCATTAGAAAGGCAGACTGATCTTAGGCCACAGTTTATTCTGGATTATAAAATCAAATATGTGATAGATTTAAAATTTTTAATATAAAATCAGATTTTAAATAATGTTGGCCAAAGTAAAATAGCAAATTGCATGTTGTAAATTGCTTTAATGGTAAAAATCTGTTCAGAAAGTATATATATAGTTTGATAAAAGCACATCATAATTGTTTAGACATGATATTTTACTGGAAATTGTAACTTTGGCATCATTCTGACAATGTATAGTTTATATATTGTATTTCATTAAAAATTTCATAGCATCCTCTATTTGAATATGTCCTGGTTTTTGTAAATGTACCAAATTTCTTCAAATTTTGCACACATTACTATAATTTTTATTTATATTCTTAATTTGATACATCTTCCAATTCGAAAGGATCTTCTAAACTGTCCTTAGAGAATATAATGACTTGGAACTTTTTGTTTTAACTTTTTTAAAATTTGAGTAATACATAATTAGGGAGCATCAAGAAATCTTGCATACAATTTTAGGAAGAATGAACTTTTTGCATTAAAGAATACTGCTTAGACTAGCCATTTAAAATACAAAAGTTTGTAATTATGTACTTAATGCATGTAACAACAAAAGGGCTTTTTGGAAAGGACAACCTTAGATTAGATAGATTACTATCAGCTGATTGTACATCAGTCCCAAATAGGAATATCCAAATCTAGAATAGTTTTACGAACGACTGGATCAGTAATCCGATTAATCGGATTGCAGTTTCTGAAAACCCCTAGTGTTTTGTTAATTTTTCAGATTGTGTGTCTTGTTATATCTGTTAATATCAAATGGTAACATTACATTAATGTAATGTAAAAATTAAAATAAACATTTTAAAATATGATTTATAAAACACTAGTCTTGATTATTAAAACTGCTTATAATTATTTTCCCTACCAACCTAGATTTTGGCTGAAAATACGTACGAGAAATGATTTGTTTTTATTCTGTGCATAGCCCTATTTTTTTTATCAAATTATCGGTATATAGGGTGATTCAATCATGATGTTAATTTTAACCATGTATTCATTCAGAAGGCCTAAAACAGAAAATCGTAACAAAAATTACTCGCTTTTTAATAGAGAACAAATTCAACCTGTAACTTCCAGTAACACGATGCTTCTGGTACATTCGAGTATTGAAGCAGGCAGATACTGCAATAATTTGGGAGTTGTGAACAATGAATTGAGGCCGTGATTTTTTGACGCTTCTACAATTCTACATAAAAAACTTGTTAACCTGCATTTTAAAGTTTTATTGCCATTTTCAAAATATTTGGACTTTTCCACATAAAAAATGTGTATTTGTTTATTTCTAAAAAATGAACTGTTTTAAAGATACACATGTTTAGTGCTAAAGAAACTTCATTATTTTTGACAGTATGCAAATTTTTTGCCACACACAAGCGCAATGCTGTTTTCAAGTCTATGCTATTATTGGATCGAAAATAAAGTTTTGTCATGATGTGATTTTCTCTAAAATGGCTCATTTTATCAAAAATAAATTACTACATATAGGTATCGTTTGCTGCCCGAAACAGTTCAAAAATTTTAAGTGGTAAAAATAAAAAAATAAATGGAAAAATTTGTATAATACGAATACACGATTTAAAAAAAATTTTAAATGCATATTTACTTCGGAAAAAATATTTTCAAATCTTTATTTAAACCCCCTTTTCAGACTGTCACTGACCGCTGGCGGCAATTCAACTCGCTGTTGACCTGACGCAATGTTGCCAAGTTTAAATATTTTCTTATAGTGGTAGTATTGTAGTTAATGCTATAAATTATTGTTTAAAGTATGCAACATAAAAAATATTTAATATTGAAATTACAAAACTCTAACCGATCAAAATAAACCACTCACATTTCATTACATAAATATTGAAACAGAATCTAATACTCGCTAGGTTAAATTATTAAGAGCCGCTGAAACATTGTTTGTATTTAAGGGGCAATACTAGATGCAAGTCAACATGACCGTTCTACTAAGTGCATTGCAACCATCCGACTTCCTTACATCTTCTGCCTTTGCCTGCCTCGTATTTCATTGCCTGATACTATTTGAATGTAAGCGGCTTTTTTTAACTTAAAATACACTTTAAATTTACAAAGTTATTATCAATTATTTTCAAAAATAAAATGTGTATAAATTAGTGAAATAATTCGCCGCTTCTAGGATGCCCATTTATTTTGTTTCCTTTACGTTTTAAACCTTAGTTTACTTGTTTCAAAAAATATGATTTAGGGCCTCCAAGAAACCAGATTTTTTGTAAGAAAACTGGTGCAAGCTGTATAAAAATAGGATTATTACTGGAGTTATTTTGTCTTCAATATAGACAGTAATAAGAAAACCCGTAATCTGAGTTTTGACCTACCGTATTTAGGTCAATAACCTTGTGTTTAATGTCTACTCAATGACGAGCGCTGCAGAACAGTTAAATTATAACAGAACAAATAATAATTTAATTTTTATATACACCCGGTGTAATCAATAGGAAATTATAAGAATTTTATAATAAATGCCAACCGCAGTAATCAGCGTCAACATCAGATAGACTGTAATCAGCACACTCTAAAAAATTGGCTGTTCCCGTTTAATACATTACTGGCGGAGTAAGTCGAACATCGTTCGGGTCCGTTTTCCTAAGGCAAGCACATCTCGATATGGAACAGATTCACGCGGCCCGATTTCTATCCCTTCATCCATTAGTCATTACTTTCGTGTGGTAGACGTTAGTGAACTTTGTGTGTCGCAAAATGCAATTCAAGCCTAAGTCACTTTAATAGACATGTGCTTTTCATGTGCGTCTGTGTTATTCGGTATCTACTGATCATGAGCAATGGATTTCATTCCGATTCATATCCATAATTAAATGCAATTTGCATTATTTGAGAATATCAACAAAAAGGTGACACAAAATAGGTATGTTTTTTTCCAAAATCATTTACTGTATAAAATTTTGTGGAGCTTTTGAACTTGCATTACGAGGGCATGATGATTTAATTTTATGTCAGAACTTTACAAAACGCTTAATGAATACCTTAAATATACATGTGGTCCTGGCGACGCTGCTGGACTTCTATTAACTTCAATACTAATATGCGTCATCAGAAAATTTGTAGCGTACCAGGAGTGTCGTGTTACCAATTGCTATAGGGTAATTTATCTTTTGAAATGTCGAGTAAAATTTTCTATTTTTCGATTTTCCGTCTTTATTAGGCCTTCCGAATACGTGGTTAAATTAATGACATTATGACTGAATTACCCTGCCACAGCATAACAATCCAAAAAACCATAGTAAACTGAATACTTATTACTATTTAATAATTTGTAACTTCAATCGAATACACACTAGTCCACATTAACTGCATATACAGAATTAAGAAAGTGCTTCATTTTAATATATTTATTAGTATATAAAGAATACAATATATAAATTTAACAACAACTTAAAAAGCTTTAGCTGATCCCTTAAGCCACATCCACATGTAAATCTTTTGCCAATGTATAAGCCGATACATACATCATGCTGTGTCGGTTGGCCAAGAAATTATCCACCGTTCGTTGCTTCATCTCCTCCCAATGATACAAGTCCCTATAAAGTGGTCGTACAAACTTCATCCTGCCCACGATGTTGATCCACGTTAATGCCACATGAACCTTCTCCTCCCACTTGGCTTTAATGCAAACTCTTAACCAACGGAATTTTATTTCTGAATTTTTAACATCATCAAAATTGAAAATTTTGTTCAGCATTTCTAGTTTTTTAATTGGTTGAGGTTCCGCTTCAGATATAATCTGTAGAAAGTAAATTATTTGATTTGTGTTTAGGTCTTTCTTATCGTCAGCAGTTAAAGGCATTTCACCTTCAGTGTTCCATTTTAGAAATTTATCAATAAGATTATCACAAATCACAGCCAATGATTTGTCATAATTGGGGATGACGGGAGGCATGCCAGGACTGTATAACCAAGTGTTCCAGTCGACTGATTCTATATCGGGATTGCTACTAAAATAGGTGCTAAAGAAGTCTTGGAAGTCTTTAGTCTCTATGGATTTGTATTTGAAAGTGTCAAAGTACTTCCTCAGAAATGGTTCGAATTTTTCTAAAACAAAAATATGTTTGAATCCCACAAAATTCCTAGTACCAGAGATTATATATATATATATAAAAGCTTGCATAAACCAAACCTAAATATACAGGGTGTCCCATAACTTATGGGCCATAGAGCAACCGGAGATAGTAGACATAAAAATGTGTCTTTTGAGCCAAACTTGCCTAAGTAATATGTTACTATTTAAAGAATCACAGGATGTTGCAAATTAAAATAAATTTTCGAAAAATGATAACTTTAAACAGTTGAGGATATCGAATTCAAAATTGGTATAATTAGGTTTTTGGAAGCGGGAAATACGAATTTGGCATTAGTTTTAAGATATTTCCTCGAGGGCGGTTGCTACGTGCTTTGTGTTAAGTTAATTCACTAATACTTTTTTTTACCTGTACAATTTATGAATTAAACTATAAAAGAGCCAATATTTTTACGTAAAAAAGGACTCTTGGTCGATCCCGATAATTTTCGATATTTGGTCGCGTTAAAAACAATAATTTTTTCAACTTAATGCAATATATAATGCAAACTTTTAGTATAGTATATAATTTTATTACTATCAGTTGCAGTTTCTTAAACATTTTAATGAAAATATAATGAATTATTCATTTGTTCGTATGATGTAAGTCGATGAATTCTTGTCGCGTATATGAAGACTTCTACCCAGCCAGAACCATTTAAGACCGAAAAATATTTCAATTAATATTCAATCAGTTAGGTGAAACGGGTTCGTTTATACTAAAAATTCTGGTGGATAACCGAAAAGTATAACGGTCGACCAAGAAGAAGAGATATTGGTGCATATCGCAGAAAATCCTGAATTAAGCACTAGTCATTTGAAAGCTTCTATTGGAATTGGTAAATCAACCGTCTCAAGAACCATTCATGCAGAAAATTTGTTTCCCTACCACTTTATGCCCGTTCAAAATAACAAGGAGACTTGCAAGCTAGATCAGAATTTTGTCAAAATCCACTAAATAAAATAAACAAATACCCCATGTTCCTGAAAAGCATATTATTTACTGACGAAGCAACCTTTACACGATGTGGAATTTTTAACTGGAAAAATAAACATTACTATGCCTTGGGAAATCCACACCTACCTAGAAACACACATTTCCAACACGAGTTTTCAATAAATATTTGGTGCGAAATTATCGACAATTTCTTGATAGGCCCATTTCAGCTTCCGCAGAGACTTAATGGAGAACAATATTTGCAGTTTTTAGAAAACGATTTTCCTGATCTTTTGGATGATATCTCTGAATGTAAGACAAAATATGTGGTTCATGCAGGACGGTGTGCCCCACTACATTTTTCACTTCTTGTTCAAAATCATTTGAATCAGCATTTTCCACATCGATGCATTGGTCGCGGTAGTGAGTTTCCTTAGCCACCTCATAGCCCAGATATTAACCCGTTAGATTTCTATTTATGAGATCACAAGACTTTAGTATACAATGACGATAGCTGCCATTATTATAAGAGGATACCAAAATACCTTTTTGGATGTGAGACGTAATTTCATAAAAAGATTAAGAAAATGTATTGAGGTAAAGAGTGACCTCTTTCAACATTTACTAGTAAATTAAAATGAATTTGTATTATTTTATTATTCTGAATAAATCATGTTGTTCTTTACGTAAAAATGTTGGCTCTTTTATAGTTAAAGTATAAAAATTCTAGTAATTGTATGGGCAAAAAAAATTATTTTTAAGTAGCTAAGCTATCACATGAAAAGGTAGATAACACTGACAGTTGTCACTGTAACAAATTTTGTTAACATTCAAGGCACATTTGTAAATTAAATATTTTTCAGCCATCAACATGTGCAATGACACATTCAATCGTGAAAATCTGGAAAACAGCTCTAGATATCGACCAAGAGTCCCTTTTTTACGTAAAAATGTTGGAACTTTTATTGTTTAATTTATAAATTCTATTAACTGTACAGGTAAAAAAATTATTAGTGAATTAACACAAAGCACGTAACAAGCGCCCTCTAGGAAATATCTTAAAACTAATGCCAAAATTCGTATTTCTCTCTCCTAAAAACTTAATTATACCAGTTTTGAATTCGATATCTTCAACTGTTTTAAAATTATCATTTTTCGAAAATTTATTTTAATTTTCAACACCCTGTAATTCTTTAAATAGTAACATATTACTTAGGCAAGTTTGGCTCAAAAGACATATTTTTATGTCTACTATCTCCGGTTGCTCTATGGCCCATAAGTTATGGGACGCCCTGTATATCTGAATATTTGGAATAGGTAAAGATTTATATATTTACATGCATTAATAAAGACATTTTATTATTATTATTTTATTATTTATTTTGCTAATATTTATTTTACCTGGACCACCAACGATAGTTTCCAAATAACGCAAAAATGTTTGTCCTTTTTCATATGGGATAATTGAAAATGCATCATCAGGGTGCACTCCTTTGAGATTAACTACAAGTTGTGTTAAGGGACTATCTTTACCGATGCGATTTACCTATAACATTTTAACAAAACTATCAAATGCACAACAATCATATTATTTTATAAATTTGACAAATTTTATTTTGTTTTAACACTAAAAATTAAGTTATTTGTCACGAGAGTTGTTTTAGTACTCATTTACTAAATTACATTATAGTACATTATAGCACCTGTTTTTACAATTTTTAACATGTAGAATATAAACAAACCTCTATACCGGGTGTATTTAAATGAAGGGGCACAAATGATACAACAGATTTCTTAGGTGAAAGTAAGTTAATTTAACGTAACATACCTCTATCTCAAGTTGCATAATAAAAAAGATAGTGTCAAAGTGAAAAATGTTTTTTTTTCTAAATAATTTCTAAAGTGTTAATCAGACATATTTAAAATTTTGTAACAAGAATTTTTTTAAAGGTGGGAAAAATTATTTACTAACAATTTTTGGGCGTTGCATATGGAGCACCCTCTGCAGGCAATGTAGTGCATTAAATATGTATTAACTTTTTCTGTCAGGCTTTTAGTAGGAGTTTTCTAAACAAAAAAGGTATTCTTATTGAAAATGGCTAAATTCAAATATTTTTAATTTTATAAATTTGAATTACGGATTTATAACTTCAGGAATATTTACATACACAGAAATTTTTGTTAACAAGCTTAGAACTCATTGCATTGCAGCACTTATTAGTTGCATATTCATATTTTAAAATTCCTTTAAAGTTCCTAAATTCGAGTAAATGTGACGTGATTTTTCTAGCTTTGTTCATTTCTTCAAATAGTTGCTATTAACCACCTTACAATAAATAATATTGTTACGGAAGTTGCCCCACTCACTCCCAAACCGACGACTGTGGCACCGCGAATTGCCTAAGATTGCCCCGATCGCCCCTACGCCATTCTGGTAAACAAACAACATGCCGTGATCGAGATCGGCCTAGAAAATTCGGGAAACGACGAGAAGCGTTCCAGTCGTACGAGAAAATGGATCTAGAGATACTGGAATATACCTGGAACATTCGTTGGGTCTATAAAAGAAGAATACACGGCCAAGTTAGTTAGTCTTGTACTAGAGTCTTGTATTAGTCTTGTGTTACAGTCTGAAGTGAAGTGTTTAGTTAGAGAGATCAAAGCGATTTAGATAGCGATTAATTAAATAAGTGTTTAGTTGACCTGTAATTAGTAGTGTTCAGTAGTTAATAAAGAAGTAATTAATTAACGGAGTGTTTTTCTGGAAGTAAGAAAAAGACGGATTGGGAAATCCGTGACAATTTGGTGTCAGAAGTGGGATTCCAGCAAGGTGACCTGGTGTGGCTGTACAACCCCACACTAGAAGAAAAACTAGAGGAACAGTCACATAAGGTAGAAACACAAGTAGAAGAGAAAATGAAAGAACAGATACAGACAATACAACAGGAAATGGAAAACCAGACGAAGGATATGCAGACAAAGTTAGAAAAAAAGAAGAATAAACGGCCGAGTTAGTTAGTCTTGTACTAGAGTCTTGTATAAGTCTTGTGTTACAGTCTGAAGTGAAGTGTTTAGTTAGAGAGATCAAAGCGATTTAGATAGCGATTAATTAAATAAGTGTTTAGTTGACCTGTAATTAGTAGTGTTCAGTAGTTAATAAAGAAGTAATTAATTAACGGAGTGTTTTTCTGGAAGTAAGAAAAAGACGGATTGGGAAATCCGTGACAATTTGGTGTCGGAAGTGGATTTAACTGGAGGTTTTAAAGAGCTTTCTGGAACCCTGTCCACAAAGTGGGATTTGAGTGGAAGTTTGAAGAACTTTCTGGAACCCTGTGCGTGGGTGGAATAAAGACCCAAGTGTGACATATCGCCGCACTCGTCGTGACTTAAGGAAGTGAACGGTGGTATTCGCGAAGGACAATCTCGAATATTCTAGAACTTTATCCGGCAGTGAAACAAAGACCCAAGTGTGGCATATCACCGCACTCGTCGTGACTCAAGGAAGTGAACGGTGGTATTCGCGAAGGACAATCTCGAACATTCTAGAACTTTGTACGGGAGTGAGACAAATACCCAAGTGTGATATATCACCGCACTCGTCTTGACTTAAGGAAGTGAACGGTGTTATTCGCGAAGGACAATCTCGAACATTCTAGAACTTTGTACGGGAGTGCGACAAAGACCCAAGTGTGACAGATCACTGCACTCGTCGTGACTCAAGGAAGTGAACGGTGGTATTTGCGAAAGACATTCTCGAACATTCTAGAACTTTGTACGGGAGTGAGACAAAGACCCAAGTGTGACATATCGCCGCACTCGTCGTGACTCAAGGAAGTGAACGGTGGTATTTGCGAAGGACATTCTCGAACATTCTAGAACTTTGTACGGGAGTGAGACAAAGACCCAAGTGTGGCATATCACCGCACTCGTCGTGACTCAAGGAAGTGAACGGTGGTATTTGCGAAGGACATTCTCGAACATTCTAGAACTTTGTACGCGAGTGAGACAAAGACCCAAGTGTGACATATCGCCGCACTCGTCGTGACTCAAGGAAGTGAACGGTGGTATTCGCGAAGGACAATCTCGAACATTCTAGAACTTTGTACAGGAGTGAGACAAATACCCAAGTGTGACATATCACTGCACTCGTCGTGACTCAAGGAAGTGAACGGTGGTATTTGCGAAGGACATTCTCGAACATTCTAGAACTTTGTACGGGAGTGAGACAAAGACCCAAGTGTGACATATCGCCGCACTCGTCGTGACTCAAGGAAGTGAACGGTGGTATTTGAAAAGGACATTCTCGAACATTCTAGAACTTTATACGAGACAAAGACCCAAGTGTGGCATATCACTGCACTCGTTTCATTGTAAGGAAGTCAACTGTGACATTTACAAACACATTCCTGGACATTCTAGAAGATTCCAAAGAGAGTGAATGCCTGTAACTAGAAGCCAAATCAACATGGATGCACAATTAGCAAAACTTTTAGAAATGATGCAAACAATGCAAAAGAAAATGGAAGACCAGGCGAAGACGATGCAAGAGAAATTAGAAGAGCAGGGACATAAAATGGAAGACCAGGCGAAGACGATGCAAGAGAAATTAGAAGAGCAGGGACATAAAAGCGCGACTCCCAGGCGGCAGCTACACAGGAAAACTAGGGCCAGCCGGCTTGACGGGGCAAGAGCCGGCTGCGTCCTCCTACCATGCCCCACGAGAAGAAATTACGTTGTCACGTCTCCAGGACTCTGACTCCTTGCTAGTAGAAGGCATTATTTTTGGTCGTATGTTCCCTATGGTAATCGACACTGGAGCGGCAAGAACTATTGTACGACCGGATATTATTGGTGATTGGCGTATTAAGAACCCTGCCAAACGTTATGTCCTTACAACAGCCAATGGACAACAACTGCCAGTCAAGGGGGAATGCGAGCTTGAAGTAGAATTAGGAGACGTCAAGTTCAAACACAGAGCCCTGGTAGCAGATATATCGGACAATGTCATACTCGGACTAGACTTACTACGAGCAAAGGGGGTGAACTTAGATTTGAATGCTGGTACGCTACGGATAATGGGTGAGGAAGTAGTGCTAACGACCACCACTGAGAATAACGCTGTAAGGAGACTCGTTGTGAAAGAAGATGTGGTACTACCTGGTCAGACCGAAACATTGGTTGCCACTGTAATGGATGGGGAAATGTCTTGCAGTGTAGGAGTGGTGGAACCCAGTAATCCGGATTTGTTCAATAAATCTATAGTCACCGGCCGCACACTGATTAAACCAGAGAAAACGACAATAGTACGAGTAGTTAACCTGAAAACCTTTCCACAGAAAATTACAAAGGGAACTGAAGTAGGAGTCTGTGAACCTGTTACCATGGTCAGAACACTCAAAGAAAACAACGAAATGGAGAAGAAACCAAATAACACCAGCCTACCGGAATGTCTAAGGGACATCGTGGATAGGGCCAAGCAGAGATTAAAAGAGACGGAGGTGGAACAACTGGAAGAGCTGCTACGTGAAAATGAAGATGTGTTTGCACTTAAACCAGGCGACTTTGGGAGAACCAATGTTGTGAAGCATCGAATCGATACTGGTTCATCATCTCCTATAAAGCAGCCACCACGAGGACTTCCACTAGCCAAGCGAGAAGAAGTTAACAAGATGTTAATCGAGATGCAAAATCAAGGCACCATAGAGCCATCTAGAGTCCTTGGGCTTCTCCTGTAGTCCTGGTCAAGAAGAAAGACGGCTCCACCCGATTTTGTGTGGACTACAGAAAATTAAATGACGTCACCAAGAAAGACAGTTACCCACTACCAAGAATTGACGATACTCTGGACACCTTGGCTGGTGCGCAATGGTTTTCCACTTTGGATTTAAAGAGTGGATATTGGCAAGTCGAGGTCAGCCCAGAAGACAAGGAAAAGACCGCGTTCACTACCGGAAATGGATTGTGGCAATTCAATGTAATGCCATTTGGTCTATGTAATGCCCCTGCCACTTTTGAACGACTGATGGAAACTGTACTTCATGGCCTGCATTGGGAGACCTGCTTGATTTACTTGGACGACGTGGTGGTGCTGGGACGCTCTTTCCAGGAGCACCTGAAGAACGTGTCCGAAGTGTTCAAGAAGTTAAAAGCAGCGAACCTGAAGTTGAACCCGAAGAAGTGCAGTCTGTTCCAAAAGGAGGTTAGATACCTAGGCCACATTATTACTCCAAACGGTGTGAAAACAGACCCGGAGAAGACAGAGTGCATAAAGAACTGGCCGGTTCCTAAAGACAAACATCAAGTTCGAAGTTTTCTCGGCCTATGCACATACTACAGACGATTCGTCCAAGGATTCTCGGACATTGCCAAGCCTCTCCATAAACTGACAGAAGACAACATCCCGTTCGAATGGACTCCGAGATGCCAGCAAGCCTTTGATACGCTGAAAGAGGCACTCTGCACTACCCCGATTTTGACATACCCAATACCTGGACAACCATTTATAGTGGACACGGACGCAAGCAACATTGGAGTTGGCGGAGTTCTTTCCCAAGTACAAGATGGCCAAGAGCGAGTAGTGGGCTACTTCAGCAAAGTCCTATCAAAAGCCGAAAAGAACTACTGTGTGACTCGGAAAGAATTGCTTGCCATCGTCAAGAGTCTAGAACACTTTCACAAATACTTGTATGGCCAAGAATTCCTCCTCAGAACGGATCACGCTTCCCTTAAATGGCTGCTCCAGTTTAAGAACCCTGAAGGACAGATGGCTAGGTGGCTGGAACGGCTGCAAGAATATCACTTTGTTGTTGAACATCGAGCCGGCAGGAAACATGGAAATGCAGATGCCCTTTCTAGGAGACCCTGTCCTGTCAATTGCAAGCACTGTAGTAGTCTTGAAAGGAAAGAGGACATCTCATCAATTCCTTGCAAGGTGGTAGCAGCCCAACCTGAAGACAGATGGAGTTCAGCGGCGATTCGGGAAGACCAGCAAGCTGACTGTGACATCAAGCCGTTATTAGACTGGAAAGAAGCCAACAACCGACCCTCATGGGCTGAAGTCAGTAGTAAAAGCCCAACATTAAAGAGCTATTGGGCTCAATGGAATTCCTTGGTGTTGGAAGACGGTGTCCTGAAAAGAGCATGGGAGAACAATGACGGAACGGAGGTCAAGAAACAAGTACTACTCCCGAGGTCCCGGGTCAAGGAAGTGCTGCAGGAAGTACATGGAGGTACTGGTGGTGGACACTTCGGTATCAATAGGACTCTACAGAAGATTAGGGAGCGTTTCTACTGGTTGAGTTGTAGGACGGATGTAGAAGATTGGTGCCGAAAATGTGACATATGTGCAGCCAGCAAGGGACCGAAGACCCGTTCCAGAGGCAAAATGCGCCAGTACATCGTAGGAGCACCGTTCGAGAGAATTGCCATTGATATCGCTGGCCCATTTCCGAAAACTCAAAATGGAAACCGATATCTGTTAGTCGCCATGGACTACTTCAGCAAATGACCGGAAGTATACCCCTTCCCAATCAAGAGACCACAACCGTAGCAGAAGCGCTAGTCAACAACCTGTTCTGCAGATTTGGTGTGCCCATGGAACTGCATTCAGATCAGGGCAGAAATTTCGAATCAGGTGTGTTCCGAAAGGTCTGCGAGCTTATGGGAATCCGGAAAACCAGGACCACCCCACTGCATCCCCAGTCAGATGGTATGGTGGAACGCTTCAACGCCACACTAGAAACCAATCTGAGGATGTTTGTGAACGAAAACCAGACAGACTGGGACAAGCTCATTCCACTCTTCCTGTTAGCTTACCGCTCAGCTGTCCATGAAACTACTGGGAAGACTCCGCAAGGATCATCTTTGGAAGAGAGCTTCGCCTTCCAGCAGATTTGGTATTTGGTCGTCCTGCGGAACAGCCCATAGAGCCATACACTAAAACCCAAGAGCTAGAACAAAGACTAGCAGCCGTACACGATCAAGTCAGATCTCGAATGCGACTAGAGAGCGATCGCATGAAGACTCGATACGACGTCCGGGCCAATACAGTCGGATTCCAACAAGGTGACCTGGTGTGGCTGTACAACCCCACGCGGAAGAAAGGAAAATCGCCTAAACTACAAAACCGTTGGGAGGGCCCCTACACCGTCATTAAAAGAATCAATGATGTCGTATACCGGATACAGAGGACTCCCAGGAGTAAGATGAAGGTCGTCCATCTGGAGCGTCTGTCCCCGTATAGAGGTGTATCCGATCGGGACGATCGGTCCTAAGGAGGGGGGCAGTGTTACGGAAGTTGCCCCACTCACTCCCAAACCGACGACTGTGGCACCGCGAATTGCCTAAGATTGCCCCGATCGCCCCTACGCCATTCTGGTAAACAAACAACATGCCGTGATCGAGATCGGCCTAGAAAATTCGGGAAACGACGAGAAGCGTTCCAGTCGTACGAGAAAATGGATCTAGAGATACTGGAATATACCTGGAATATTCGTTGGATCTATAAAAGAAGAATAAACGGCCGAGTTAGTTAGTCTTGTACTAGAGTCTTGTATTAGTCTTGTGTTACAGTCTGAAGTGAAGTGTTTAGTTAGAGAGATCAAAGCGATTTAGATAGCGATTAATTAAATAAGTGTTTAGTTGACCTGTAATTAGTAGTGTTCAGTAGTTAATAAAGAAGTAATTAATTAACGGAGTGTTTTTCTGGAAGTAAGAAAAAGACGGATTGGGAAATCCGTGACAATATATATTTTCTAATAATTATTTTTTTCGCTTGAACTTGTTATTTTCAGAAAACAACTTTAGCATGGGGTTTAAATAACTTTATACGTATAAGAAACTGCATTTCTTATGGAATGTAAAAATTATGCAATTTAAACACGTATTCATGCATACTAAAATAACTCACCAAAAGAATAAAGTAAATTAATTACAGGCATATACAGTGTGTCCAGGGATGGAGTTGACAAGAGGAGAGGCTTTTGTTTTTGATTTTATCAAAAAATTTCACTCTTTACAAAAAGTTCTGCTTCTCGAAAAAATGAGATTCCCATAAAAACATCTTAGATCAGATATACAGGGTACTAATAAATTAAAAAAAAAAAACAAAAAATTCAAAAGAGAAAAACCATTATTTGTTATTTTACATACAATTTCTATAAAACAAATCTGTTTATAACCTCAAATACCTTATTACAAAATTTAAAATCAAAATTTCAATTTTGACTTTTACTCTACATAACCTCCCACTTCAACACATTTTTCATCTAACTTGAAAAATGTTTCGTACACTTTACGAATAGTTTGCGGCTCATTCAACTCATTTAATGCTTCCCGTATGCGCTCTTTTAATACTTCTCTATCACGTGGCAGATCATTTGAATAAACCTTTTGTTTTAGGGCACTCCAAAGAACCTTTCACCAAAATGATCTGCTAACTATTGTCTGAGCAAGGCTGTAGAATGAGCAGGACAGCCTTCCTGTTGCCAAAACAGGTTATTGCGTACTTCTGGCCCTAATGTATTTAAAAATGGTAAAACAAATGTTTCCAAAATATGCAAATACACGTTGATTTAAATTTTCCTCTATACGCTTTTTTGTAGCGTTTACTTCTTCTTTTAATTACATAGTCAAGGTTATCAAAAGCCCAGCACCGACTTTTTTGGCTAGTGACGTACCCATTTGTGCAAAATGTAGATTCGTCGGTAAAAAAAAATAAATCTGTGAAATGTTCTGTTTTCGAGGTAATTTGTGCCTACCCATAAACAAAATTCTAAACGTCTTTCTTCATCTCCAGGTTCAAGTGTATGCAGCGGTCTTGGCTTGAAAGCATGAAGTTTTATATCTTTAAAAACTTTTTGTAATAAACTTTTGTTTACATGCAATCTCTGTGCACACTTTCTCAAAGATAATTTAGGATCATCTGCAACTGACGCGACTGTTAATAATGTTGCTGCATCATTTTCATCATATGCTTTGTTCTTTTTCTTCACGTCAATTACTGAACCAGTTTCAGTAAATTTTTTAATTGAATTTCGCAATCCTTCCTTTGAGATAGCCGTATTGGGAAATTTTTCATGGAAAAGTTCAATTGCAAATTGATAAGATACATTTCCCATTTCGTAGCATTTTACTAAATAAACACGTTCTTCTTTAGTTAACATTTTTTAGAATACCACCACAAATTCAAAATACTGACAGTTCTAAGATGTCACTGAAACATTATTGATGTTTAATAAATTATTCATCTTGAAAAAAAGAAGAACTTTAAACACTATTGTAAAAAGTCAACGCTACAAAAAAGTTGTATGGCGTGGATTTTTTTTTGATCGTATAATTAGACATTATTTTATAGAGGAAAATTTAAATCAACATGTGTATTTGCACATTTTCGAAATATTATCTTTACTATTTTTAAATACTTTAGAGTTAGAAGTACGCAATAAGCTGTTTTGGCAACAGGGTGGCTGTCCTGCTCATTATGCAGCCTTGCTCAGACAATGGATAGCAGATCATTTTGGTGAAAGATGGAGAGGAAGATTTGGCCTAATCCTGACCTCACACCGCTTGACTTTTTCCTTTGGTGTGTCCTAAAACAGAAGATTTATTAAAATGATGTGGCAAACTATTCGTAAAATGTACGAAAAATTTATTAAGTTAGAGAAAAATGTGTTGAGGTAGAATGAGGGGAGGTACCTATGTAGAGTAAAAGTTAAAATTGAAATTTTGATTTTAAAATTTGTATTATGGCTCTATTTGAAGTTATAAACAGATTTGTTTTATCAACATTTTGCGTAAAATAATAAATAATGATACTTCTCTCTAGAGTTTTTTCGTGTTTTTTTAATTTATGATCACCCTGTATATCTAATCTAAGACATTTCTATGGCAGTCTCATTTATTCGAGAAGCAGAACTTTTTATAAAGAGTGGCATTTTTCGATAAAGTCAAAAACAAAAGACTTTCTCCTCTTGTCAACTCCATCCGTGGACACACTGTATAATATTGTTCCAGTCAATTCCCGCACTTCCTTTTGGTCGAATTTGGGCACTTAAATTTTAAAATATGGATACTATTTATTAGTTAGCTATGAGGCAATGAATTCTGAATTTATTCACAAAAATATCTCTGTTAGTATTCCTGATGGAGGTAAAATCCGCAATAGAAAATAAAACTTTAAATTTCTGTCAAAGGGAGAGAACAATTATACCTCTTCTGTTCAAAAAGGTCTAGTATTTTGTATTTTACTATTGAAAGCTGTATACAAGGGCTGTCAAAATACATATTAATGAATAATACTGCCTGCAGTGTACACTGTACGTGATCCCAAAAATGATTATTGTATTATCTTTCCCCACCCTTAACCCTTTTGCTGCGGGAAGTGGATAAATACATACAAAATTTTGTGACAGTTGTGCTGGAAACGGATATAGCCTAAGGCTTTGTTTGGGGTTTAGTTGTGGAAAATAACCAATCATACAAATATTTTATTACAGTTCCAGGTATTTCAAAATTTTGAAATTCTATTTTCTGTTGGTGGCTAAAACTTATTTTAATCATTACAGTTCGAATATTCAACAAGTTTTTAAAATTTAAAGCTCAAAAAAGAAATAATAATGGGTTTGTTCCAACAACAGCTAGAATCGCTTCTGAACCATCCAAAACTATTCATTCAGTTTAGTTGTTAATGTACTTTTGGGCAAATGTGACGTAAGATGGAGTTGGCCAAACATTTTTGACAGTTCTGACCCAGTTCGCGACGGCTGTTGGAATAGATCAAATAATAACATTTTTGAGGGTTAACTGCTGTAAGCGAATATGGCCGCAACCAATTACCGCAGCCGCCGTTTTGATGACTCGCTTAACAGAATTGAGTGCTGCAGTTAAAGGGTTAAAAAACCTATTGATAGAAAATTTGAAACAAGTCTGACTTGGGATCGAGGTATGTTAGGTTAAATCAACTTAATTTCTGGTATCATTTGTGCCCCTTTATTTAAATACACCCTGTAGAATTATTTCTCTTCTATTGTTTTTGCCTAAATTAGATTTTTGTAACTACTTTTTCTGGGAAAACAAAAATATGCTATTAAACTATGATGCAAAGTTTAGTTATGTCAATAATTTAAACTTAACAACATTGGAGGTTACGTCTATAGAGAAAACTGATTAAAAAGATGAATCAAAAATAAAAAAGTTCTGCATTAAAAAAGACAAAATCGCTTTTTTTCTTAATCATACTTCCAAATTCACTGGCGTTTGTAATATAAGTTTAAAAGTTTCTGTTCAAACCAGAAAATGAATATATCCAATGCATATAGTATTTTTTATTATATTTTGTTTTCGAGTTATTAGAATACTGAAAATTTATTCAAAAATTGAATACAGAAAATTTATATTTGTGGTTACTCTAATTGAATTATAAAAAAATTGAGTTGTTTTCAAGGCCTTTTTAATTACATTGTAACAGTTTGAAAATAAAGTAAATAAATTTAAACCAGTACAAAAACTCAATAACGCCTGGCAATACTAAAAATAAAATAAAATACTGCAGAAATTTGTTTATATTTGGTTAAGAACAACCAAGAACCTTTATTAAAAAAATAGAAAATAAAATTTGACTATCTACAGGGTGTCCCGAAATTAATGGGATACAGAGCAAGAGTAGATTCCTTACATCAAAATAATGTGATGAAGCCAAACTTACCTTGGTCCATTTGTGGTTAATAAAAAAGTTACAGGGCGTTAAAGTTCAAATTTTGAATTCGAAATTCTTAGAAAGTTTTAAAAGGATTTTTTTGAAAGTTTGAATTAGGGGGTTTTCTGGGATAAGAAAACGAATCTACTTAATTTTGCTGTAGACGCTAGAGGGCGTTACGAAATGTAGTATTGGTTGATAAAACTGGTTATAACTTATTTATTAGTGTGTGTACAAAAGTTTTAATAGAAAATATTGTTCTCTAATCAATTTTTCTATTGGATGCAATCAAATAAAATAAAAGTTTGTAGTTACTTACGTAAAACTGTTATAGTGAGCTTTGGATATTTGAAAACAATTTATTGACAAGTAACTTATGTTAAATAGTGTATTCCTTTAAGTTGTTGTTTACAATTAATAATATAGCGTGAAATATGCCTCGCCATAATTTATTTTCTAATGAAGAAATGCGAGATATGTATTTATGCAAAAGAAAATTTTAATGGATGTCATGCGTGTCGCAGGTATTTAGAAAGTTACCCACATAAATTAAGACCAAATCACAAATTATTTAAAAATCTTTATGACCGGTTAGGAGATACTGAATCGTTTTGTCCTAAAAGACGAGATGCCCGTCCAACAACTGTTACTCCAGAACAAGAGGAAGATATTTTGCTTCATGTAACAGAAAATCCTGAAATAAGTTTACGACGAATGTCTGCAGCTGTAGTGGTACCTAAATCATCTATTCATAGATTATTTCATAATGAAAAACTGTACTCGTATCACTTTAGCCCAGTGCAGAATTTACTACCTGCAGATTTTCCAGATAGGGAACAATTTTGTATTCAAATCTTAGACTGGCACAATGATGATTCACACTTTTTAAGCAAGGTGCTGTTTACAGACAAAGCCACATTTACTCGTCGGTGCGTTTTCAACTTCAGAAATAAACCTGTTTGAGATAATGAAAACCTGCATGTATTAAGAGAACATCATTTCCAACATGAATTAAGATAAAAATTTGGTGTGGTATTGTTGGAAATCATGTGTTGGGCCCTGTTGAATTGCCATATAATGATTTTGAAGAACTTATTGATGATTTACCATTAAATGTGAGACACAACCTCTAAATTGGGTTAGCGTAGAAACACGTCACGTAGACAAACAAACTTTATTGTCACTCTTGATTACACAAGAAATATCTTTCACACAAATTTCACAACTGTCAACGCCTTACTTTGACGTTTGTCAATTGCCTTTGACTGCTCAATATAAACTAACTGTGATGGCGAAACCAATCCGTTTATATAAGTTTTTAGGATTCTTGAAGTTTCCGCGGCAACAAGAATGTGTCGAGAATAAAATAGAATACAGCCTGGCCTATATTCTATTTTATTCTAGATAACGTCAAAATAAAGGTATTACAAAAATTATAATTTCTAACACAAACAGGAACATAGTTAACAAACTAAAAAGGTACGTGAACTTCCGTAACAATATATTTTTTATGCAAGATGGTGCCCCTGCCCATTTTTCTGTACAGGTGCAAAATTATCTTAACGCTCAACTTCCCCAATGGTGAACAGATCGTAGCAGCACGTTTTCATAGCCTGCACAAAGCCCAGATTTAAACCCCATGGATTTCAGTATTTGGGGTATTTTGAAATTAAAAGTTTACAGTGACCCTATTAATACACGGGAAGAGCTGTGGCAAGCAATTTTAAATGCTAGAAATTTATTAACAAATGAAGAAACACTATTTAATATAAGACAATTTAATCAAACGAATAAGATTGTGTATTAATGTAAACGGGGGTCATATTGAGAATGTAGCCACCTGAATGTAATTAAATTATTATTAAAAATAATCTTTAGTTTTTTACGTAAGTAACTACAAATTTTTATTTATAGTATCCAATAGAAAAATAAGTAATAAATCGAAAATGGTTAAATTTATGGACACAAAACAAGTATACCTTATTTGTGAAAAATAGATAGAACAACATTTTTCTATTAAAACTTTCATACACACTGATAAAAAAGTTATAACCAGTTTTTATCAACCAAAAGTACATTTTGTAGCCCCTCTAGCGTCTACAGCAAAATTAAGTACGGATTCGTTTTTCTCGTCCCAGATTCACCTATTCAAAATTTTCAAAAGAATCCTTTCAAAACTTTCTGAGAATTTTAAGAATTTCGAATTCAAAATTTGAACTTTAATGCTGTGTGAACTGTAACTTTTTTATTAGCCACAAGTGGACCAAGGTAAGTTTGGCTTAATCACATTATTTTGATGTAAGGAATCTAGTCCTGCTCTGTGTCCCATTAATTTCGGTACACCCTGTATAATTTTCTCAAAAATGTATTTTTTCCTAGAATTGCCATCTATCAAACCAGTACAACAAAACCTACTTATCTGAATTTTCGCCTATAACATTTTACTTATATCTTACCATGCTATATGAAATAGAGACACATGGTTGAATAAAACTATACTTCAATACCAGCTGCTGCAATGGATAAAATATGTGGTAAATGTTAAAAATTTCAGTTACTGAAGTTAAATGGGGTAATAGGATTCTAGCTAAAGAACAGTTAAGATCCAGACTTTAATTAAATGTTCTGGTGGAAAATTAAAAACTTGGATAAACCTAACTGCAATGGCATTTCTGACAAATTTTCGTCTTTGAAAAATTACTGGGCCTATAGAATTCTGTATTAATATATTATGAAGATAAAACTTTGTAAACTTAAAAATATATATAGGTATAAGACGGAATAGGCTTTGTCAGTCAGTTTACTTTGAGAAATTGAACGTGAGGGACAGAAACGTCAAAATAGTGAGTCACTGCTGCAAATTTGTTTAAAGTCAATTAGTGTCACTTGAGTAGTGACCTATTTTGTCACATGAAATATGTGTAAAAGTTAATTCAACATAGAGGTAGGCAATCTAACGACCTTTAAAATTTTAAAACCGATGTGGTGCTAAAGGCAGGAAGGCTAATAAATTTTAATTTCTCTAGAACTTTGTTAATCATTTTCCGGCAGTAATTATTAGTTATAATTTAAAATAATGCCTGTAATTTGCATCACCATCAGAAGTAAAAGTCGAGAGATCGACGCCAAAGCTGGATTTCTGCAATCAAACAGGATTATATAACACCCTCCATATCAAGAAACCAAAAAGTTTGTATCCAGCTAGCAAAGTAGTTCTATAAATTTAGAGTAATAGGTGTTTTATTTTCTGTTAATATTTTATAGTTGTATTTAGAATACTAAATTATTGCATTAATGTGACCCATGAGACTATTTTGTCTTCAGAAACTGAATTGTTTTTTAAATTTGTTGCAAGAACGTTCTTAGAGCATAATTTATAGAGCAGTTATAAGATAACTGCTAATGTAGCCCTATAAGTGTGTACAATAACACAATTTTACAGCAACGGTGCTTATAGAATCAAATTACTGTAAAACCGATGCAAAATACTGCTTTATAGAATTATACCATCTCCTGTGACACTTTTATAAAATTATTCCGTAATGTTGCTTATAGTTTAATTATAGAACTATTGTATAAGGCATTGTTAAGTTACAATTCTGCTGCGGAAAACAAATTACAAATATGGAAGGTGCTATCGAACTTAAGGAAAAAAAGCTCTTTAAAGCAGTTGTAGAGAATAATAACACAGTTGTTATAAAATCATTATAGAGTAAATAAGTAACAAAAGCCTTTTTGTTTCATAAAGAAACGCTATAGAACTATCATTTTTTATATATGTAGGTTTCCCATAGCCTCATCTGACGAGACCTGCCTGTAATAGTACAAAATATTTTGATCAAAGTATACTGGGGAAATTTGTATAACATAGTCGTGACTTGTAAAAATTATTATCTGCTTGCAGAAAGAAAATTTCATTACGATAGATAAGATTTATTTGATTGCTAAGAGAAATTGATTTTCTTATAGAAATTTAGTAACATATTTAATTTAGACCATTCCAAACTTTAAACATTTTCACTTTTAGATGTTGAAGTTAAAGAATTTTAATAGATTTATTAAATAAGATTGAAATAAGTGAAATTACCACAATAAAATATGACAACACTGTGAATACTAAGTAGTTGCTTACAAAGCATATTTGCTCTATAATCATTGCAATCGACACAAAAATGTCATATTAATGAGAATCCAGTGGAAGTACAAGATGAAGCCTTTCTTTCTGCCGCCATATTGTGAAGAAGGAAAAAAAAATCTTAATTAAAAATATGTACAATATAAATAGGTGAAATGATATCAATAATATGGATATACTTACTTTCTGACTATTTTATGTACAGTTGGTTGTTACATTCAATCCTTGACTATATACACTAAGACTAGTCAATCTAATGGGAGACCTTGTTGCCCTGAATGGGAAACCAACTCTCGCTTGATGGGAAACGAATTCAAAAAGAACGTTTACGCTTGGACTACTTATTAATAGATGGCGCAATATTAGGAACTAAAATACAGTGCCTTTATACTACAGTGCCTTTATAGTAAACACAGTGGCGACAATAGCATGTCCAGTTTTCTATTGGTCGCCCGTTTTTGCCCCATAATGGCGGTATTTTGTTTACTTTTACAAGTGTCAACTGTCAAGTGTGTTGTACAAGTTTGTTTGTATATGTATTATACCTTCGTTAATATTCTATTCTTATCGATTTCTATCACAGATTACTACTAATTTCTATATTACAGGTAAGCTTAGCACACAAACACAGATATGCATACATAAGTAGGTATATTGTAATTATTGTATCATTGTAAAATAACAGAAAACACTCATAACCTAACCAATCTTATGAGGTATGTTTATCGAAATCTTTGCTGTTTGACATTCATTTAATAAATTTGTATCACAAATTCACATACTTATTTACATTTTAGCTCAGAAAATATGCCAGATTGTGCTGCAGTTGGATGTACTAATTCAGCAAAATGGGATATCTTATGAAGCGTTTTCCTAAAGATCCTCGGTATAGGAGAGAATGGGCAGTAATTTTTGTAATGAGATATACTCCTACAGACAAGTAAACCGCATAGATATAAATATATACCTATTATAGCATCAGTGCGTAATGTTCTATGCATTTTAATCACAAGCGACCGTCTGTTAATAGCTTAAACGAGAATAGAAAACTAATACGTAAACGTAATAAACCACCTCATATTTTACTTGAAATATAAAAATTGAGATTTATTACACTATTATTTTGAAATTACAGACCACATACATTACTATACGCATAAACTTGGGGATTTATTAGTTGTCAAATGTTTATAGCCATCAAAATTTCACGTAATTTCTGTGTATTCTTAATTTGAAAGTAAATTTTTACTACAATTTTTCACGTACTAATTACTTGTCACGAGTAATAAATCCCCAAATTTATGCGTATAGGTTGAGAATCGCCCTGTATAAACTATGTTTATAATTTAACACCTTACCAACTTTGTAAACAGTTTAAATTACCATTATCTAATAAATAATAAAAATATTCCAGTTTTTTTTAATCTTTTATTTAATTTTTATAATTTTTTAATAGTTTAAGCCAATATTAACTATGAATACTCGTATTTTTTTTAATATAGCTACATTGAATAGTTATTTTGTTGTTTGCTGTCTGGTACACTCCATAAACAGGCTAATAAACTGATATTTACCTAACTCTTTAATACAACAGATATTACTAATATTTTTATCGGTTAAAATTATATAACAGTTTCTAAAATTTAGTTATCTTCAGTCGTTTTCATGAAAACGTATATCCCAGGATAAATTTATCACCCATTTTAGTTTGTAGCATTCCGTGATTATCAGTCTCACATCATGTATTTTTCAACCTGTAAACAAAAACAAGCATGATCATTTCCTCCAACAAACTGTACAAGAGGAGACACTTACCTGTAATGAAATGTTTACTGCAGACCCTCATTCTTCAGCAGTGATGCTAAAATGTTGGTAATTTGATTTGCTTTATTAATAGCAAATAGTTCTACAACTCTCATAATTAGCAGCATCATAACCCAATTCCATCATTTTGTTTAATATATCTTTTAGACCAAGTATGGGCAAAATGTCCCTATTTTCATAAGAACTATAGAAGGTTTTCCACAATTCATGTTGCACACTCGTTGAGGACATCACTCAAGCACTTGGTACATCAGTACAGAATGCATCCTTTAATTTGCATATTCACTAGCAAATAAAATAGCACCATCTTTGGCAGTGATACCGATACATGAAACATCTTAACGGTTTTGCACAATCTGAGAATGTTTTGCCTGAAAATAATGTTTACAAACTAATGTTAATCCTATACCTAACCTGTTAAGTCATACATATTATCTAAATCTACCTGCTTAATTTCACAAGGAAACGTACCTTTCTAATTAAAATGTAGAAATCATTCATTACTTTTGTCCCTGCATTTGTAACAAACCCAGGTTCAAAATATTTGTAAGACTGCAAACTTTTTGTAGCTTTTCATCTGCTCTTTGTTGTAATAATAAAATTACTGTGTTACGTTAAAACTAAAAGGAAACAATATTTGTTTATGTGAAACTCCATAGATAGCATTGTTATATGCATATATAAATTGAATATATATTTAACGTAAAGGGGTCCACATCATCTATTAACTTCAGTTTCATTACATATCTGCAAAATATATATTTATGAGAAACATGAACACAGCAACATTTTCAAACTTACCTTTCTCCAACATCAGGATTTTCCAATAATATTCTTTTAAAATATTTAAACATAATTTATTGCAATTTTTTATATAGATTTTAGATGTCTAATAATGGCTTTTATTAACATAATTATTTTCACATTATTTTGTTCAAATTAAATTTTGTTGTATCTTTTCTAACCTCTCTGTTGTCAAACATGTCAAATGTCAAATTCAAATTTGACGATATTGAAGACAAGATTTCGTTAAGAATTAAATTAAAACTTATATGTTTGAAATGCTCACGCCCTCGGGACATATTTCAACTAATAGTTTTTCAAATTTGAACTAATTCCGATAAAAATTAGAGAAATGAGAACCGGACTGCTGAGGGCCTACAACAAGCGGTCCGTAAATGGCTCCGGAAATTGTTTAATTTTAGTCATAAATGAAAACTTCTCATTTATGGGGACCGGTATTTTATATCAAAAACTCATTGTTACGGCTATTTTCTAATACTTTAATCACGAAATGTTTTTTATTGCAGTATATTTTAAAATTAAAACTCGGGTTCAGCAACGGGGAAATTGTTCGCGACAAAAAAATTTGCCCCTTAATGGCGGGTGGGCGGGGCATAGGCTCTATTGTCGCCACTGCGGTTACTATTACAGTGCCCGGTTCTCATTTCTCTAATTTTTATCGGAATTAGTTCAAATTTGAAAAACTATTAGTTGAAATATGTCCCGAGGGCGTGAGCATTTCAAACATATAAGTTTTAATTTAATTCTTAACGAAATCTTGTCTTCAATATCGTCAAATTTGAATTTGACATTTGACATGTTTGACAACAGAGAGGTTAGAAAAGATACAACAAAATTTAATTTGAACAAAATAATGTGAAAATAATTATGTTAATAAAAGCCATTATTAGACATCTAAAATCTATATAAAAAATTGCAATAAATTATGTTTAAATATTTTAAAAGAATATTATTGGAAAATCCTGATGTTTGAGAAAGGTAAGTTTGAAAATGTTGCTGTGTTCATGTTTCTCATAAAATATATTTTTGCAGATATGTAATGAAACTGAAGTTAATAGATGATGTGGACCCCTTTACGTTAAATATATATTCAATTTATATATGCATATAACAATGCTATCTATGGAGTTTCACATAAACAAATATTGTTTCCTTTTAGTTTTAACGTAACACAGTAATTTTATTATTACAACAAAGAGCAGATGAAAAGCTACAAAAGTTTGCAGTCTTACAAATATTTTGAACCTGGGTTTGTTACAAATGCAGGGACAAAAGTAATGAATGATTTCTACATTTTAATTAGAAAGGTACGTTTTCTTTGTGAAATTAAGCAGGTAGATTTAGATAATATGTATGACTTAACAGGTTAGGTATAGGATTAACATTAGTTTGTAAACATTATTTTCAGGCAAAACATTCTCAGATTGTGCAAAACCGTTAAGATGTTTCATGTATCGGTATCACTGCCAAAGATGGTGCTATTTTATTTGCTAGTGAATATGCAAATTAAAGGATGCATTCTGTACTGATGTACCAAGTGCTTGAGTGATGTCCTCAACGAGTGTGCAACATGAATTGTGGAAAACCTTCTATAGTTCTTATGAAAATAGGGACATTTTGCCCATACTTGGTCTAAAAGATATATTAAACAAAATGATGGAATTGGGTTATGATGCTGCTAATTATGAGAGTTGTAGAACTATTTGCTATTAATAAAGCAAATCAAATTACCAACATTTTAGCATCACTGCTGAAGAATGAGGGTCTGCAGTAAACATTTCATTACAGGTAAGTGTCTCCTCTTGTACAGTTTGTTGGAGGAAATGATCATGCTTGTTTTTGTTTACAGGTTGAAAAATACATGATGTGGGAGACTGATAATCACGGAATGCTACAAACTAAAATGGGTGATAAATTTATCCTGGGATATACGTTTTCATGAAACGACTGAAGATAACTAAATTTTAGAAACTGTTATATAATTTTAACCGATAAAAATATTAGTAATATCTGTTGTATTAAAGAGTTAGGTAAATATCAGTTTATTAGCCTGTTTATGGAGTGTACCAGACAGCAAACAACAAAATAACTATTCAATGTAGCTATATTAAAAAATGAGTATTCATAGTTAATATTGGCTTAAACTATTAAAAATTATAAAAATTAAATAAAAGATTAAAAAAACTGGAATATTTTTATTATTTATTAGATAATGGTAATTTAAACTGTTTACAAAGTTGGTAAGGTGTTAAATTATAAACATAGTTTATACAGGGCGATTCTCAACCTATACATAAATTTGGGGATTTATTACTCGTGACAAGTAATTAGTACGTGAAAAATTGTAGTAAAATTTACTTTCAAATTAAGAATACACAGAAATTACGTGAAATTTTGATGGCTATAAACATTTGACAACTAATAAATCCCCAAGTTTATGCGTATAGTAATGTATGTGGTCTGTAATTTCAAAATAATAGTGTAATAAATCTCAATTTTTATATTTCAAGTAAAATATGAGGTTTTTTATTACGTTTTACGTATTAGTTTTCTATTCTCGTTTAAGCTATTAACAGACGGTCGCTTGTGATTAAAATGCATAGAACATTACGCACTGATGCTATAATAGGTATATATTTATATCTATGCGGTTTACTTGTCTGTAGGAGTATATCTCATTACAAAAATTACTGCCCATTCTCTCCTATACCGAGGATCTTTAGGAAAACGCTTCATAAGATATCCCATTTTGCTGAATTAGTACATCCAACTGCAGCACAATCTGGCATATTTTCTGAGCTAAAATGTAAATAAGTATGTGAATTTGTGATACAAATTTATTAAATGAATGTCAAACAGCAAAGATTTCGATAAACATACCTCATAAGATTGGTTAGGTTATGAGTGTTTTCTGTTATTTTACAATGATACAATAATTACAATATACCTACTTATGTATGCATATCTGTGTTTGTGTGCTAAGCTTACCTGTAATATAGAAATTAGTAGTAATCTGTGATAGAAATCGATAAGAATAGAATATTAACGAAGGTATAATACATATACAAACAAACTTGTACAACACACTTGACAGTTGACACTTGTAAAAGTAAACAAAATACCGCCATTATGGGGCAAAAACGGGCGACCAATAGAAAACTGGACATGCTATTGTCGCCACTGTGTTTACTATAAAGGCACTGTAAACTAAAATGACATGAATTTGGATATATAATTTTGAAAGCTCCTCCCATCGAAGATGATTGGTTCATACATATTATGTTATGTACAATCGTTTGCAGTACTAATGACACTCTTTAAATTCAATTTTGCTATTTCTTTTGAACTGCTGACGTATTTGTAATGAAATCTACTTTCAACTTTTATCATTAGTAATTAGTTGCTGCACTTACCAATATAGATTTAATGAAATTTCTACTCAGAACTTCGAGAAGTTCAAAAACTGTTTTAAGAGTGTCATTATTATTTCAAAAGCTTGTATGTACTTAAAATTCATAACTTTAATGACATTCAATAGGATTACTGTTTAATTTATTATTAAGTGAATGTGTTAGATAGTCATGAAGAAGCAGGGAGGAAATAAATGTTATTTTTTAAAATGTAATAAAACCAGATGAAACATTCCAGGAATAAAACTTTTCCGCAAGGCGAAAATCGACTATAATGATAGATTTTGAATTCTGATAAGTAATTATAGTAATTCCATCACATGATTTTAATAATAAAAATATTCTCATGTTTACAGAAAACAAATAAATTACAGAAGTGCAGTTATCCAGTTCATATTCACTTTCATGTATCAATGAATGTCAAAGCTTAAAATATATTAACCGCCAGATAACACTTGTATCATACTCCTGCAGCGTTGGTAAATTCAAGTGAAGAAGTCATTCAATACCTACGTGTTGATAAAAATATACAGGGTGGGCCATTAATAGCCACATAGCCACAGACATAGAGAAGGAGTAACATCATTGGGAAGAAATATGAAGATATAGCTAAATATGTCTTAGTAAAATATTGCTGTGGAAAAAGATACAAGGTGTTAAAGTTGTAATAACGCGAATATCTCTCAATTGATTGTCACCAAATTTGGTAGGGAAACATTTTTTAAGAAAAATAAAAATAATTTATGTATTAAATCAGTTTTGCCAATAAAGGGCGCCGCACTAATGTCTAATGATGAATTTTTCTCTTATTTTTTGTTGACAAAACATTTTGATTCGGTCGACTACAAAATTGTATCCGACCATCATTTCTACGTAAAAAATAGGTACACTTGGTAGAACTTGATAATTCCCACCAATTTTGAAAAAACTGCCCTAAAGGTTTCTGCTTACACGCGACTTCAATAATGCTATTCAAATTTAATGCCAAAAATTAGTAGGTATCAATGAGTCGTTTATTTTTTTTAAATGTCCAGAGTAACTTTGGAAAAATCTCATATTTGAAAAAAAATTACCAAATATTTACTTTTATTGACAAAGATAACAACAGAGCACTAAAAACAACCCTTGAGCAAACTCTCTCTACCTCTACATGTCTTAATTAATTAAACTAATTATTACAGCTAATTACAGTAAATTTTTAATATGGCCTTCTATGCAATTTTCTAATGCTCCTAAGAGATTTCCTCACGTCGAAAAATACATTTGGTTGTTTTAGATCAGTTTTCTAGAAAACGGTAGGAATTTCGTTAACAAAAAATAAGAGAGAAATTGTCATCATCTGGCATTGTTAATGGTCTATCTGTTTTAATAGGTACCTACTACATAAGTTATCATTACTTTTCTTAAAATATGTTTCCCTACCAAATTTTATGACAATCGGTTGAGCGATTCTAGTTACTACAAAAAAAAAAACGAAAAAAATAAAGTAAACCTGTTTCTTTTTCCACAGCAACTATACCTTACTAAAGTAAGGCATATTTAGCTATATCTACATATTTTGCTCCAAAGATGTAATTCCTACTCTGGCACATTATTAATGATTCACCCTATAATACTTAAAATAATAAATAAATTTTGAAACGCATTTTTTTCTGATGAGGCATGTAAAGTTCACAAATTATTTTTACTAAAAACATTAGGGCATGTAAATTTATTTAAATTTGCATGAGCAAATGTTAAATTATTTGAATTTTTAAATAAATTTAAAATTAATTTTAATTTAAAAATTACTCTTCAAAGAGACTACAAAATAATATTTATTTCACACCATCACAAAATTATACTTAGATCAAACATTGAAAACAGATTTGTATACTTATTGTTTTAGAATTTTTACTAATGAATTTTTCTTAAAAATATTTGATTTTTTGCAAAATAATAATGCATCTTATGCAATAAGAAAAAGCCACACTATAATCTGTAGTTGTATATGTCTCTTTATAGAAGTAGGAATATCGAATTCATTTGAATTATCTTAATATCTTTAAAGCAAATAAAATAGAAACTGTAAATTTTGGCATATCGCTAAAAACTCTTTTTTACAATATTATTTTTCTGTTTTTTTTTTTAAATTAACAATTCATATTCTTACTTCTCTAACGCAATAAAATAAATTGCTTATGTTTCAAACTTTATGATCTGTGGTTTGAATATAAATATATTGCCACAATCTTATTATTTCGGCAGGTATATGAAAAAGGGTCACGCGGCCACGCCCTCGAAACGCCTTCGCAGTTTTTTGCAGATTAAAATAGAAGCGCTTTATTTCCTTCGTTTGAATAAATGCGTATTGTTACACAGTACGACATCTAACAGGAATTATGATAACTATTTCGGTTTTTATTAAGGACTGACTCTCTTGGTGTATATACTCAAGGATTCAATTTAGAAAAAAAATTTTTTTATTAAATTTCCAGCATGATAGGAAATATAAGGTTAACTGAGGGCGCGTCAAAAAATTACCATTATGTACCACATATTTCACGATAAAACTTTTTCCGCATTAAAATGTACTGCTCCCTGATGGACAAACAAACTAAGCAATTCGTAATAATGTAAGTAAGTACTCCTATGCAGGCTGATTAGACCCATCTTATTGGTTCTTATTGGCCCGTCCATATTATTTCTAACATGTGCGATACAGAAACATTTTGTTTTTAAAAGATACAATTAAACGATTTTTAAGTTCTTTAAATATAACACCATGTAACACAAAAATTGTATAGCGAAGTGCTATATAATTTTTATGAGATTGTTTTGTAACTGTGTTATAAAAATTCTTTAAGACTTCTATAATTATTTCTTGCAAGCTTTACAGAACCGCTTAAAGAACTAAAAGGTTCTATAGAACGGTGCCCATATTTATGGTATAAGTGTTGTAAGAACGTGTTTGAAAATGTTAAAAATCTTAGAACAAACATTGCTCTATAAAATTTGCTCTGGAAACGTTCTTACAATTTTTACAGAACAAGAAATTGTTAGCTGGGTAATTTGCATTACTTAACTGGTAAGTAAAATATTTTACTATTCATTACTATATACACTAATTAGTGCAGTAATTATATCCTTTTGAAGAAATTAAATACCGAGAAGATATATTTTGAATAAGAAACTGACTGGAGTGCCAAGTAGTACATTCGTCTGATAACCTATACATATAATAAAATGAAATTGTGCTGAAACAGTTTTAGAATAAACCCTTTTTTAAATCTTTTATGATTCTAAATGTACCTCTTCCCAACAGGGTTTTCCAAAAATAGTTTCTTAAAATAGTGACTCTGCATTATGAAATAACTTTATTATTTCACAATAAATAAAAACACAATGTAAAAATCCACAAAACCCTATACAGTTTAAAAAAACTAATGTAAAATTGTAGCAAAACCAATAGACAGAAAAACGTAAAATGCCGTAAACTGAATGCCTTTAGCGCTATATACATAGAATAGCCACGTTGTTTGAATTTGTTAGGTACAATCTATTCTAGTCTAAGAGCCAGTGGCCGGCAACCTATAAGTAAATGATTATACCTGAAATTTTGCACAGTGAGTCTCTTATACCTATCACTCACGATGTGAGGACTCGCTAAGCCCGGCGAGGCCGACTCAAGAGTTACTCAGGTGCGAGAAGTATGAAAACCAACTTCGTTATTAAATTAACAAAGCTGCCGTTTGAAAATTTTAAAATATAGAATTACTATTATTATATAAAAATAACAAACGCAGACGATTACCGTGCTTCTAAGGTCATGGCAGACACTTGTGAAATTGGCAAAAATTATAAATTTCAAAAGTATTTGATTAAATCTGATTTTTGACGTTAAAAAACTGTCAGAAATGTCAAGCTTTGTAATCGACATCACCAAATCTCAGAACCTGTGCCAGAAATAGAGGTTATTTGCTACTTATATTATTTTAACATAAAAAGGTGCTAAATATAATAAATAATAAAAATAAATGCCTAATTTATTAGATCTGAAATTTTAAAACTTTCAAACGGCAGCTTTGTTAATTTAATAACGAAGTTGGTTTTCATACCTCTCGCACCTGAGTAACAGTAGGGTCGGCCTCGCCGGGCTTAGCGAGTCATCACCTCATGAGTGATAGGTATAAGAGACTCACTGTGCAAAATTTCAGGTATAATCATTTACTTATAGGTTGCCGGTCACTGGCTCTTAGACTATTCATTCATTAAGAAATTGATGTTATCCTTGCATTCAAGAAAATGGAAGTCAATTTAAGTATCATCTAAATTAAGTTATTTACAAAGTGTTGTTGTTATCTGATTAATAAATTCATGCATAAATTGCCAGCAATTAGAATGGCCTGTGGACTCAATTTCTCCGTATTACACATTACTTTGAAAACACCTTGCATTTACTTACGCATACAAATGAATTAATTGCGGCATGGTCATTTACATTTTTCTCAAACGCTGCATTTTCACTAATTTCAATAAGAACGTTTGTTCTGTAAAATATCTTTTAAAATATGATGTTTAGGTATAATGCACAAAATCTAATACCAACATAATTCTATTTTATAATGTCGCTAGTAGAGATCGCTAGCTAGCCACCTCTGCAAGATACTTAGAAACTAATAATATCACTATATTTAGTACATATCCTCGAGAACATAGTTGCATAAGATTTCAATGCAATAAATTCTTCCCTATAATTTAGTTATAATACCTAGATACATAAACATACCCATATCACACCTGGCATTCCTATTGGTTGCTGTTATAGCAGCAGGTAAAATGGACCTTTTCACACCTGCTGCCATGAGAACCAGTAAATAATGACGCTTGGGTTGTTATGGATATGTTTGAAAATATCTAGTATCAGTCATAATCACAAATCAAGAAACTTCAAAGCTATGCCCTTTCACAGTTTGTATTTTGTATGAAGTGAAAACGTTAGCATTAGGCGACTTGCAGCAACCTGTCGCCTACAGACATAGTCATCCCTGTATCTCCCTTGGTACATAAATAACTATTTTGAAGTAAATCTGACCAAAATATTTGAAAAAGTCAATCTTGATGTTCTATACTCGCGACAAGAATTCAGACAACTTACGTCATACGAACAAATGAATAATTCATTATATTTTCATCAAAATATTTAAGACGGCAACTGATAGTAATAAAACTATATACTACACTAAAAGTTTGCATTACCTATATATTGCACTAAATTGCAAAAATGATCGTTTTTAATGCGACCAAACATCAAAAATTACATTGACAATAAAAACCAATGTAAGATGTCTGAATTCTTGACGCGAGTATATCTGTTAAATTTTTGTCATGTTGTCACAACATTCTATATAAAACCACATAATTCCTTGCATGCATTTCATTTAGTATTATTATTTTTTCTTTAAGCACAACTGACAGAACAACTTTTATTACATGACTTGTAACCTTATTGCCATTCTTACCGTTTCATTCAATTCAGTTACATGTGTGTAAGCATCGAAATCTTGGCTCAGGGGAGATTCAAGTCTTCCTTTAATTTTCCTCTCAACAAATACTGTGAAGCCCTCATTCAACCAAAAATGTTCAAAATTACGATTTGTAATCAAATTACCAGTCCAACTATGGGCAATTTCATGAGCAACTACATTTGCTAAGGATCTATCGCCAGCCTAAAATAAGTGTTTTTATTATATTGTATGCACAAAAATGAAAACAAAAATTATTACTAAAAAATTATATTTTGGTTATTCTCTACTAATCGAACTTACCAATAATGTAGGGGTTACAAATGTCAAACAGGGATTTTCCATACCTCCATAAGGAAAACTAGGTGGCAGTACAAGTAAATCATAAATTCCCCAAACATAAGGTCCACAAATCTCTTCCGCAGTTTTGAGCTGATGCTCCGTCTCTGCAAATTCATGGGCACACTCTTCAATAATTTCTTTCTCAGCCCAAACATGAGAGCGAGGGCCAATTTTCCTCGACTGTAGAACGCCAACCGCAATAGCAATTAGATACGAAGGCATGGGTACATTCTGTACAAAATGGGACAGTTTACCACCATGTAATTCTTTGCTGCCATTGCAAATTGCGGACATTAATACTGTATATTCCTGGGGAGCTGAAATCTAATTTTGCACATTATTTGTTGGCACTTAAAACTTGAGTAAGAGAATTACAGTTTATAGTGTTATCCCTTGTTCTTAGAAAATACAGACTAAAGTTTTAGTATTTTTTTTTTACAATTTTAATACAAAATTCAAACAGATATATCAGATGTTGAGTTTGCTTTCCTAGCATTAAAATTATTTAAGGATTATAATAATTTCAATGGTTGTAATGAAATTTTACAAGTGTTAAAATTAAAAGTTAGGAGAAATGCAAAAACTAACTGTCTTCATTGAGACATGAAATACTTTATTACTTTTGATTTACATTTTAATCCGTTTTTTGAAAATTCCGATCACATAATTAAAAAAATAGTGTTATGTTCCAGCAAATCCATTTGCATTTCAATTATGGCACATTATCCCCATAAGACTCTTTTGGTTATGCATGCATCATCTATTACATAATGTTATGAATGTAACTGTGAGAAATATCTGTCAAAATATGTAACAATGTTGAAAATATTTTATTTAAAAAACATGAGTTTGGTATATAGCAAACAATAGAATTTAGGTTAGGTTCTTAGTTTTTGTTTGCATCACATCGAAGAAAAATGAACCAAAATAAGAATAATATGAATAATATATCAATAAGTGTTAAAATTACAAATAATCAACACATACATAAGATGACAAGTTTTCAAATCAACTGGTTTCGTTTACGTTTAGCAAATTTACAACTGCCAACAGTAATCAAAACTAAACAGGTTGAGTGCTAATTTTCAGAAGTTGCAATCGCTAAACGCACCCAATCACAATAATTCTTTTTATAAATATCTTCCAACTTACCGTAGCTGTATATTTTGTTTTAACTGCTGGAGTATCTTGGCATGGTAGAACTGATCTAGCATGTGTAGGCTAGAAATAAATATTAACTTAATGAATCAATAAGATAATAAACATAATAAATAGGCTTACTTGAAACTGGCTAAAAAGATATGGATGTTTTTTACCAGCAGTTGCGTTGGGCGACAGCCACTGCAAACCTGATGCATCAGGACTTGTCTCATATTTGATGCCAATCTTGTAGCTACAAACAGTCATATCGGATATTTAATAAAATTATAACAAAATTTAATAAGCACCTGTTACTGTCCTTTTTAGGAAGCTGCACCGATAATTTGGAACCATATTCAGCAATAGCTTCTGATAAGCTGTATTCTAGTTTTTCATTTGTTTCTGCATCATATATAGATGATATATTCAGTTTAGAAGAATCTAAAACCTATAAATTTACAACCATTTAAATGATTACATGATATTAGAATAAAAAGTCAATAACAAAAGTTACAATATTCGTGCCATTCTTTAAATTAAAAAAATTGTTACTAGACAACCACATGCAGACGTAGTTTCATTTTAATTAAGAAAACAAAATTATATGATATATCTTTGCATATTGATTTGACTATATACTTTCATGTAAGTTTATGAAAATAAATAAAAAGCCTTCAATTCTGGATTAAAAGAATTAATAATTTATTCATTTCCTTGAAATATGTATGTCCTTATAATCTACAGGATTGTTGTTTGATCTCTGTTTGCATTTTATATTACAAATGCTCTCAACCAATACATTTAGTTATTTTAATTCAAACGGTGACCACAACTTATAAAATTTTATACTAAAGCCGGAATGAAATTCGTACCAAGTACGAATCCGCCGGGAGTGGCATCTCTCAGTTTCTACTAATGACTAACAACATTTAGGTTCTTTCAGAAAATGCATTTATGTTGCATTGCAAAAGTTGTTTACATAAACTTTTCCTATTTTCATACATATATGTAATTGGTTTCCCAAGTAGTCAAATAAAATATTTGAAAGAAAAAACTATTACCTAATGTAAACATAACCTAATATCACAGTATAATAATTACTGTAGAAATTTCTATGTGAAATGAATTACCCTAATAAAGTAAAAAGTGTAAGAAAAATTATGTCAGTTTTCAATAATCAAATGCCAAGAATACCGAAGCGTTATGTTAGAAAAAGTTTTGTGCTTAGAGGAATCTTAAACACCCCAAATTTTAGTGTATTCATGTTACTGGAAATCGTTGACAGATTAAGAGATATATTTAAAAATGTTATATCGTAGTATCACAGTCAGCGAAATTATCTCAGTAAGTTGGTATAGATTGTCTTATTTTGCTCTCGGAAGAGAGTGATCAAATGGTGCCCTTTTCTACGACACACTGTGTAAAAATGAAGATATTTGCCAAGTTAGACTGAAATTTTATAGCGATGATTGAGTGTTTGGTGATAATTAATATACATAACAAAAGCAATGGTACTTACAATTTCATTAACGTTTTCATCAATTTTCTTGACAGATAAGTCAACGTTCCCAATTAAGATTTTTCTGTCAAAGTTCACACTTAAATTTAAAAATATTTCAGTAACAACAGCGAGTTCTAAAAATTATTAGTGTGTTAATTAATGTAGGTACCACATAAAAATGTAAATAAATCTTACCAGGTCTTGAGAAAGAACTAGGATCCAAAGGACTCAAACCTGTCTTCTCCATGGTACTGCAATTTCTAACTATAAATTTAGAGAAAATATGATAGTGTTGATATCTTTTTAGTATAACCTGAAGTATCATCTACACATGGAGATTATAATTATTAATAATAATGATTTATCTCAAAGAGTAGATAGATAACACTGATAACAGATACACCGAAATATTAATTGTTTTTACATTAATATTAAGTTAGGTTAGATACGATTAGCACCGACACACACACAAAACATCTGACACAAGTGACACAAGACACAGACACAACTGACAACTGACACCGTGACACCGTGACACCACTGACACTGAACATTTAACATTTCAATTTAGATGTTGCCAGTTGCCACTTGTATGCTTGTATTTAGAGATGGGCAAAGTGACTCTTTTCGGAGATTCGTATCATACGACTCCGTTTAGAACAGGAGTCGTACTGAAAGATTCGTATGTTTCGTATCGCTATTATTGGGCTGTACAAGTGCGTGATACATCGCGGCGCTGCACTGATACAGAATACAAATACGGTACGCAAGCGTATTTATTAGTATTATTTTTTGTGCAACTTCTATTAATTTGATTGTTTTTATAATAAAAATAAAATTGTAGATAAAACAACTTACCCTGTACCATATAGGTACACGTCGTTTGTGAAATGAAAAATAAATATACTTATACGTATATGATTTTGATAATGTTGAAATCCGCAATAATGAATGTAATCAATTTACAAAAACGTTCCATTCTCGAAATGATTCAAATTAAAAGAAACACAAATCCTACTAATAGTGACGGTCTTTCCCATGTATACTTTGACTTAATTAATAATTAATATCTTTTTTTTATTGCAGATTTTTACACTACCTATAAAATTGTATAAAATTAACTTTTCATATTTACTTGTATATTATTTTCTTTTATTTCAATATTTTTGTGTAAAAAATAGGAATTTTTATCGACATTCCTTTGAGTTCGTCGCCTAACATGTTACAATTTTCAAAAATTATTAATTTTTAATTGTTGTTAATCATGTATTTAGTTCTTATTCACTATGATTACTCAGAATATTTATGAAAATGAAAAATGTTTTTCTCGAAATATTTGTCTTTTACTCAATTGGTACGTATTTCTCAAAATTGTTTGTTTAAATTTCTACAATGTTTTTATTATAGTATGATTAACGCGCAGCGAATCGCCTGTACGAATTTTAAACATGAAACGCGTAGTAAATAATTCGAGATTTGAACATGACGGGGTCACGGGGTTCTTCCTTTGCTCTTATCCGTACTTATCGTACTGTACCCGTACCATGCAGTATTTGATACGCCTAGCCTGCGGTGTATTACCGCTCAGCTGTTCCAGTGCTCAGTACGAAATACGAAAGCTTCGTTCCATTTGGGAGTCGTATCATCTGACTCCCAAGAAAGATTCGTACCGTTTATACGAATCATACGGATACTACCCATCTCTAGCTTGTATGCCACTTGTCCACTTTTTTGTACAGTCGTATAATAGTGATTTTCTAAATTTTAATAATTATGAATTGGTAAGTAAAAGCTGAATTTAAGAAAGCATTAATAAGAACGAAAGACCCAAGGCTTCTTGCTTCTTAAAAAAATGAAATCATTTACCATATACTGAACTTACCAGATGTACTAGAAAATGAAAACATGCTAAAAAAATAGCCAGTACCTTCAATTAAAATGGCAAATATTCCAATACATACACAAAGAAATACATTTTTTCTGTTTAAAACCATTTTTAATAAAGCTTATTATTTGAAACAATAATTAGCTATTATGCAATGGCAATTTATTTTTACTTATTGAAATATTATGGAAATATTAAACTTTCTCAAATCTACTGATTTGAATCCAACCATAGACAAAAAAAATTCGTATCCATGCCATAGAAAATGATAAATATAGAACTCACTTAAAGATGCGCGAAGTGGTCATCGTGTGCTTTCCGACATTATTAGGTATGTTGAAGCCGGTAAATATTAATTTGTAAACAAACATTGTTGATACTGGTTTATTTGCCTGATAGGTATGTAAATAATCATCGCTACAGAATAAATATTTTTAGCATTGTATATCTTTATATTGTATGTTATTTTTTCAAGTTGCTCTTAAATAATTTCCTTTGTTTTGTATAACAAGGGTCGAATTAATTAATACTTGAATAGGTATGTATTTAACAGTTTCAATAAAATAATTATCAAAGGGGTTAGCGTATACATACAAGTGCAATTTTAATAAAAAAATTTGGAAAATTAAAAATAAGTTTAAGGAAAATATTTTATGTAAGTAAACGCAATGATTACGTTACATTATTTTTTGGTTCATAATACCTATTCACATTTATCAAATTAATACCTGATGTTTTGTGTTGAAATTTATCTGATTTATATTTCTTCTTGATGAAGTCATAAGCTATTTTTTCTTTTACGAATGCGGAGAACTAGAACTAGGTAGTTTCAAAATCTTTATCACTTCTTTATTTTGATTAATTTTGTCAATAATAAATTGCAGTGCACTTCCTGAAAATTCTAGTAGTACTATAGCATTATCTTCGCCAGAGAAAAGTTATCAAGCTCTGAAAAAGTGCCATCCAGTCATGTACATCTAGTATTTCAAGCTCACCACATAAAACGAGAGTTTTATTTAGGTAACATAATTTTATATTTGCATTTAGCTAAATTAAACTGACTTTACTATAAAATTTTAAAAATATTTATATATTTAATACTTTTTAGAAAACTTGTATTAACTGAGTTCCCTCCTAGTATACGTCATCTGGTTCTGGTAGTATACGAGTATCCAGCAGTACGAAACAAAAGAGACTGAGAAACCTTTATTCATTCTGTATACATTTATAGGTATATTTTATATTTACTTAAAACAAATAAAATATGTCAGACATTTTTTATTTCTATTTCAGTTTAAGCACAGGAAAGTAAAGAAAAAGAGTTCTTGAAGATAAGAAAAGATGCAACGAGTATGCTCTAGAGCCTACTGCACGAAAGAGTTATCAAGAAAGAAGTGATGGAAAGAAGGAAATCGGTTCATAGTTCGAAGCTCATAATAGATTGTTAACTCCACGTTAACTCATTATCACTCTAGAGTGGGGTGTTTGCCCCAAGTAATATGATAAGTTAATTGTTGTAATCTGTTGTATATTTGAACTGCCTTCTGTAATTTATATGTGTAAATAAATACTTTTCGCAGTCAAACAAGTAATTAAAATTATAATAAAGGATTATTAATTACTTTCTAGTGTATTATTAGTGACTTTGTAGTAATGACATATGGTGGAATCCCAAGCATATTCAATATAAAACTATACGTTCTACTCGATCATGGAATTTATTTTATCATCAAATATATAATACCAGCGCCTCAACTCACTCACCTATTAGTTTGTTACAAAAACAATACAACATGTTCTTTAATCACATAGATATACTCCATCTGTCACTAAAATTGTGTTAAACGCCAAGGTATTCAAGTTTTCAATAATATTTGATATTTATATAGGTATTTGCTTTTACAAAGCACAATATGTATTATTGCACAATGTTATGTATTATTCTCATTTTTTTTATATTTCCCTAGTTGTAGTATAATTTAGCTTAAGGATTAGCTATATTTTTATTGTAATTACACGTCATTATACGTACCTGATTCTGTATTCTATTTTCTGTTATTTTTTAGTTATTGTGCACCCTATAATCTATAATTGTAATGCTTGATAGCATTATGTTGGGTTGCCTTGCATAGAATAATAAATAAATAAATAAATAACATTTCAAAGAAGTAGTTCATTCCTAAACGTGGTGCATAGAGCTAATGAAATCGATAAGTTAGAACATTAATCACCTATATGATTTAATTAACTAGACATGAGTGTAAATATACCTATTAAATCCATCGGATAAGCCTGATGTGCGAGTTAAATCAGCATTAAATAAATTCAGCCATGCATGTAAAAGAAAAAATAGCTTATGACATCATCAAGAGGAAATATAAATCAGATAAATTTGAACACAGGACATCAGGCATTAATTCGATAAATGTGAACCAAAAAATAAAGGAACGTAATCATTGCGTTTACTTACATAAAATATTTTCCTTAAACGTGTTTTTAATTTTCCAAAATTTTTTATTAACATTGCAATATACATATACGCTGACCCTTTTGATAATTATTTTATTGAGACTGTTAAATATTCAAGTATTAATTAATTCGACCCTTAGTACACAAAACAAAGGAAATTATTTAAGAGCAACTTGAAAAAATGACACAATATAAAGATATACAATGCTAAAAATATTTGTCCTGTAGCGATGATTATTTACGTACCTATCAGGCAAATAAACTAGTATCAACAATGTTTGTTTACAAATTTAAATTTATCGGCTTCAACATACCTAAAAATGTCGGAAAGCACACGATGACCATTTCGCGCATCTTTAAGCGTATTCTATATTTATCTTTTTCTATGGTTGTTGTTGATAATAGTAAAGTAAGGTTAGGTTGTCTTTCACGTTTTGCCGTTAGGTAGACTCGTAAACATAAATTTCTAAAAAAAAATTTTGTCAATTATATTTTCCTTGTAATTATTTATAAACATGTTTGAAGCACAAGAAATTAATGTAGAACACAAAGATTTAATCCATGATGTAGCATATGATTTTTATGGGCACAGAATGGCTACCTGTTCGAGTGATCACTTTGTCAAGGTATAATAAATTTAAATGGAAGCATACATACAAAAAAATGTCAGAATATAATATGCCCTTTGTTACAGGTGTGGGATCAAAATAGCGAAGGCAAGTGGACTTTAAGTTACAGTTGGAAAGCACATAGTGGTTCAGTGTGGAAGGTGACATGGGCTCATCCAGAATTTGGACAAGTTCTAGCTACCTGTTCATTCGATAGAACAGCAGCTGTGTGGGAAGAAATAGGTAAAATATTTCAGTATTTTAAGTTTTAGGTTAATCTTCATGTATTTGTAGTTGGAGAAACTCCAGGACCTGGAGAAAGAGGTACAAGACACTGGGTTCGCAGGACGAATTTAGTAGATTCTAGAACTTCGGTTACAGATGTTAAATTTGGTCCAAAAACTCAAGGTTTGCAGTTAGCCACTTGTTCAGCGGAAGGCATCATTCGAATTTATGAAGCACCTGATGTAATGAATCTTAGCCAGTGGACCTTACAACATGAGGTTCAGTGCAAACTACCATGTAGCTGTTTATCCTGGAATCCTAGCTTATCAAAGTAAAAATATTAGATATATTTTAATTTGGAATAAGTATAAAAATACAAGTATTTGTTAAATTGGAATTTGATTTGCTTAATAACTCATTTTTTTTATTATTTTCTGTAATGATTTACTGTAGCATAAAACTCATAAATAACAATTTAATAATTTTTTTCTACGTTCATGCAAAAAACAAAACTTTATTGAACTATATTTAGTGGAAAAAGTGATTCTTTATTGCACTAGTGCAATCAAATGTTTATTGCATTCATCTGTCACTCTACAATAGCGTTTGTCATCATGACAAACATAAACGTTCAAATTGATGTCACATTTTCCTAGACTTAAGTGTCATCTAAATAACATTTTTTGGTTTTTGCATGAACGTAGAAAAAATATTGTATGCAAAAAGTGCTTATTGCACTCGACGTGTTGTCCTACTCGGCCTGACGGCCTCGTTGGACAATTTCACGTCGCGTGCAATAAACACTTACTTTTTGTACTTGTTGCATAAATAACTATTGTTTTATAATGACATTTATACAGTGTACAGGGTTCTGAAGAGTTTGAAACGAGTAATAAGTTGAGTGTACCGGTTTAATTTTGAAATATTTTTTTCTTGAACTAACTACATTCTACAGTAAATAATTGCCTTATTTTTCATATAGTTAAAAACCATACTCGACAAAAAGCAGTCCATATGTTTTGGCTCAAATTTTTCAGTTATATATCTGTTTACAATATGCAGAAAAGTATTCGCAAATTGATATTTCTAATATACCTAGTTATTTAAATTTTTAATAATACATGTAATTAAATACTACTATTATAGGTTGCATCCGCAGATGTTAGCGGTTGGTAGTGATGATCCAAGCCCTGCTAATGGTGGAAAAGTATTTTTATATGAATATAGTGAAAATAGTAGGCGGTGGACAAAATTAGAGACAATTAATTCCGTAATGGATGCTGTACACGATATTTCCTTTGCTCCAAATTTGGGAAGGAGTTTTCACATACTAGCTGTGGCCACCAAGGATGTTCGAATTATTAATCTAACTCCAGAGGAGTAAGTGCTATTTTATTTTATTGACAAACATGTTTTTTCTACATTTTTCACCATTTCAGGGATGATCAGAGCTTGCAAAGTGGTGTCACAAAATTAGATGTTCAAACAGTTGCACAGTTTGATGATCATAATTCGTTAGTTTGGAGGGTCTGTTGGAATATAACCGGTACTATTCTGGCTTCTAGTGGTGATGATGGTTGTGTTAGAATGTTTAAAAGTGAGTTTTTTAATCTGTAATCTATTATCGTCATTGTCTTAACTTCACAAGATTCGTGCGTGTGAAGTTGACCTCCCCAATGTTCGATTTTTGTTTAAATTTTTGTAGTGCTGACTTGTGACATGAATAATTTAAACAATAGTTCTATCACGTTTGGTGATTTTTTTTTAAATATGGGGGAGCCCAACATACGCAGGCTCCCCTTTATGAATTTTGTCATGTTTTGCTCTTTTTGGGATATATTTCAATAGTTCCAAAAATACGTGTTGTAGTGAAAATAGTATTGTATTCAAATAATTCTACTATTTCCTGCAAATTGCATCAATGTAGGTGCTGTAATTTCGGAGATATCGAATTTAATTAACAAGGATTTTTCAAATATTTTGAAAAAGGGAGTTCTGGCGGAAATAGTAACAGTTCTGAACGATCGGTGCAGAATGCAAATCGCATTGATCTAGGTGCTCTAGTTCCAGAAATATCGTTTTTAAAAGTTGTAACTGTAACCTTAACCCTTAATTGCTGACATTGAGACTGCTTAGTATATTGCCCTCTGTTTCTTTCATCTCAAACTGTGTAGGGACCCAGCACATTTAATACCTTAATGAATATTAGTGTACTTTGTTATGCCAAAAGGATAGTGTCAGTTTGTTTTCAATTTTTGAAATATAGACATCGCGGTCTGTTAGGTCTGCATCAGCATTTACAGAACAAAATATAAGTAAACAATGCTAATTTTCTCAAAACCGTTAGACATTCCCACCCAAGTTTTGACAAAATTTGTATCTAGTGGTATATGAGGAAGCAAAGATGGATCTAAACAATATTGATTAGGATGAATATTATCTATATATTAACCAAGATTCGTTTGATGGATTCTCAACCTATCAACATCTGCCAAGAATGAGATTAGCTATTTGACATCACTGTGATTTGAATGCCACTATAGTCGATGTCCAAAATTGTAGAGAGTGACTCAGCGCTAGCTTGTAGACTAGCGTGAGGGGCAAAGTGTGCGAGGAGCAACATTTCAGAGGCGTACTAAATTTAAAGGAGCTCAGATATAGAAAATATACATAAAAGTAACAAAAATAATTATATTACATCTATTATTCTTAGTAGATACAGCGATGTAACAGTTTTTATCAATTTCGAGGCTTTAGATAATAAAAATAATTAGAATTATTTCAAAATTCAAAGTTTTTATCTTGTATTATCAATTAAGAAAAGTTAAAACACACAAAATTATCAAAAATAAGTTGACGTTGGCTGAACCTAGCACACTAACAATTTACTTTAAATGTGCCACCTGTGTCATCCTCGATTGCCCACCACCACCCACTTACACATAATCTACCATGGTAGTTTTACGATGAAAATGATAGAAAGCATTATAGGTAGTTGACAAAATTTGTTACAAATAGAGATTTTTCCACCATTAAATATGTTTAGGCCTGGATTTAAAATATATCAAGGAAATTGTATATATAGTTGCCTATACCTCCACCTCGCGCGTAAAGGCGTTCATGCGCGATGGAAAATAAGAAACCATTCAGTACTTAGTCAGTTAAGCCTAGTATTTTTGATAGTAGTAACCATACTGTAAAATTTATAGAAAACATCATTTTTATCACTTGTGTAGTGCATATAATAAATCTAGTGTACAAACCTTTTCCTATCCAATACCCTTTCCCACAAAGGTTTCGTAAGCCGGACTGCACTACGAGAAAGGTGAGTGATTTACCTTATTTCTCTTAATTTGGTTAGAGACACCTACAAATTTCCAATTACTTTTTTTATTTAATTACAGTTCATTCAATTCGAAATACAACATTTTTTGGTACCTTCGAGCCGTATTGCTTTGTCAAGCAATCAATTTCGAACTTTTATATTAATTTGAGAAGTACTGCTTGGTTTGGTTTACCTGATTAGTATTTAGATAATTAATTGAAAATTTACCCATATTCATTTTGATTAAATAATCCTATTAGTACACTTTAATACCTGCCATTCTTGGTTTTTTGAACGTATTTAACAAATAGCAAATTCCTAATCGTTTTGCTTTCTTTGTGTTTTTCGGACAACAGTATTTGTCCTTCATATTTATTGTAAAGAATTAGCTAGATACCTTTAAATTTACTGAAAAATTAACATAAAATGTCGAAATCACCTGATGAATTAAAATTAGATCGTTTGCGGTCTAAGCGAGAGCGGTTGTTTAGGAGAGTTCAGCAATGTTATGATGCGGGGGAAGCCTTAAAAATTGATCCTGAAAATGCACAAAGGTTAGAGGAATTTAAAATTCGTCATAGTACATTTTCTAATACCGTTTTAGAATATAAAAACCTTATTGAGGAAATTATTGTCTTAAAACAAAAAATAAAACCGGATGAAATTCCATCTTATAGTGTGTTAGAAGCATTCGAAGATTTAACCGATCGTGTTGAATATATGGCTGCCAAATTTATTAAACCTTCTTGCAATTCACTAAATGTCGATAGTAATCCGAGAACTAACCAGACCCGTATTCATATGTCGAAAATTGAACTTATTAAATTCGATGGATCTGATATAATGTTATGGCCCGTGTTTTATGAAAATTTTAAACAGCTAATTCATAGTCGCACAGACTTTTGTAACGCAGAAAAACTACAGTATCTATTAGGTAGCATTTCGGGAGAGCATTAAAAATTTGTAGCAATATAGAGACCATACCAAATAATTATCCGATTATATGGAATACGTTAGAAAAAACATTCCAAGATAAGAAAATTTTATCCTGTACTTATTTAGATAGAATATTAAACTTCCGCAGTGTCCCTAATCACAATTCCAGTACTTTGCAATCTTTCATAGAAAAATTTGATACCAACGTTAATGCTCTTAAAAAATTAAAATTGCCAGATTTATCCGATTTTATGTTATACCATATTGCATCTTCCAAGTTATCCCAAGAAACAATAAATTCGTTTGAATTAGTTCGTAATAAAACCAAGAAATACCCACATACGATGAATTAATTGAGTTTGTTCGTCAACAGAGCAAAATTATTTCAAAAAATGATCGAGTTCGATTCAATACTTCTGCCACCGGAAATAGTAATGGCAATAAAAATAAAGTTTTCTTTGTTAATAATCAAAATCAGCCTATGACAAAAAAATGCATTGCATGTAATCGAGGTGTTCATTTATTAAAAGACTGCAGCGGTTTTAAGAATGACCCTGTAGAAGAAAGGTTTAGAAAAATTAAAGCTAACCATTTATGTATTAATTGCTTCTCGGCCAAACATATGTTTCGAATTGTCCATCGAAATTTAGTTGTACCATTTGTAAGTTAAAACACCATACGTTGCTACATCGACCCCATAATAATTCTAATACTATTGTAAGTCAATCTTCTGATTCAACGGTGCACGCTAGTTCTAGTAATAACTCATTAGAAAATAACTTAACGTCGGCCCCAATCAATGTTTTAATTTCGCAAAATAAGTCGAAAACTGTTTTGTTAAGTACTGCCATAGTTAAAAACCACGGATTGTTGCAAAAGATTAGGTCTATCATACACTAAATTAAATACACACGCTGTAACCATAGGCGAACTGGAAAAACCCATTAAAGGTCGCACTACGATAACTATTACCTCTAATTTAAACCAAAATTATAAATACTCATTTGAGACACTAATAATTGATAAAATTAGTGGAAAATTGCCTCATACTACCTTAGATGTAAGCTCTTTCACCCATTTAGATTATTTACCCTTAGCCGATTCAACTTTTAATATCCCTAGTAATGTCGACGGACTTCTTGGAGCCTCCTTATTTGCCGAAATATTAGGTACTCATAAAGTAACTGGAGCAAAAAATAGTCCAACCGCTCTTCAGACTACCTTGGGTTATCTAGTATTAGGCCCAGTTGATTGTAATGGTGTCCCTGAAACAAACCAGTCATTTTGTACTCTCCTAACTCTGGATTCTCTAGTCGAGCAAATGTTTGAAGTTGAATCTTACAATCCTCAAGTAATAAAGATGATATTTGTGAACAAATATTTCTTGAAACCGTTAGTCGTGATAGCCTGGGTAGACTCATCGTAGCACTACCTTTTAGTACCGACCCATCTGGTTTAGGTGATTCATTTTCTTTAGCAGAGAAAAGATTGTTTGCTTTAGAAAGACAACCGAAAAATATCCTGATCACCAAGAAATGTATCAGTCAATATTTAAAGATTATTTAGATCAAGGACATATGTCATTAGTTCCAAACGAGAAAATCAGTTGTACACCTTCATATTATATTCCTCACCATTGCGTATATAAACCGAAAGTACCTCCACCCCTTGTAGAATTGTATTTGATGCAAGTATGCCAACCACTACTAATCTATCATTAAATGATATCCTTTATACAGGTCCCAAGTTACAAAATAATATCTTTACTATCCTATTAAACTTTCGTTTCACCCCATAGCAATTAATGCCGATATCAAACAATTTTATAGACAAATTCGTATTATCGAACCCCATAGAAAATTCCAGAGAATATTATGGAGATTCAATAAAACCGATCCTGTTTTGATTTAACTAAATACGGTCACATTTGGTGTTCGTTCTAGTCCGTATTTATGTCTAAGAGCCTTACGATTATTAGCAGAGTCCCAATATAAATTATATCCGAATGCAGTTGAATGCATAGATTGAGATATGTACATGGATGGCATTATCTCAAGTCAGTCGGACCGAAACTGCCCAAAAACATATCTACAATTGTTTAATTTATTACAATCAGGCGGATTTCAACTTTTAAAATGGGCTTCAAATTCTCAAGATTTTTATCCAAAATACCTGATCATTTAAAATCCCCTAAAATTATTGAATTTGATCAAACTAACATTAAAGTCCTCGGCCTTCAGTGGAATCCTCATCCTGACATATTCATGTTCAAATTAGATTTAAAATCACCAATTGCACAAAAAGAAATTTGTTATCATGCGTTGCCAGAATTTTCGATCCTTTAGGTTTCTTAGCACCCCTAACATTGTTTATAAAATTATTAATAAAAATTGTGGACCCTTGGTTATGACTGGGACCAATTAGCCCCTGCAGAAGTCTCCAAATCTTGGGCAAAGTTTCAAAACGAATTGCCTTGTTTAAATGAATTAAAGATACCCCGCCACATATTTATATTTGAAAATGTTTCGTTTAGCCTAATTGGATTTTCAGATGCCAGTATGAATGCATATGCATGTTCAGTATATGTTCGTACAGGTGACGAATTTGGTAATGTAAATGTAAACCTACTTTGTTCACAAGCAAAAGTTTGTCCTGCTGCCAAAATTTCACTGCCTCGTTTAGAGTTATGCGCTGCTGCACTTCTAGCGCAGCTTTAGCCCATGTTAGGGATACTTATAAAACTCGTAAACCTATAAATGAAATATTAGCATTTTGTGATTCTATGATAACCCTTCATTGGATTCATTCTACTTGCGTAGGTGGAAACCTTTTATCTCGAATCGAGTATCCAAAATACGGAATTTATTAGCCCCATCTAACTGGTTTTATATACCTACTCAAGAAAATATTTCTGATTGTGCTAGCCGAGGCCTAACACCCAGTTGTTTCCTAAACCATCCAAGTTGGATATCAGGCCCAGCTTGGTTAAAATTACCCTTTTCCGATTGGCCTATCAAACCAATACATGATGATAACAATGTCGATGAGAGCAATACTGAAATTTTAACTCTAAGTGTTACCACACCACAGAGTTTAAGTTTATATAACCTAATTGAATATTTTTCATCATGGACAAGACTATTGCGTTCTACTATATTTGTCCTACGATTTCTTAAGGTTTTGCCCCACAGAAATCCTATAAAAACCGATTTCGATAAAGCAGAATTAGTTTTAATTGTATAGTTCAACAGCGTCATTTTTGCAGTGAATATAAAAACATACTCGAAAATAAATCTATCCCATCATGCTTACGTAAGCTGAACCACTTTATTCATGAAGGTATAATTAGAGTAGGAGGCCGACTAACAAATAGTAACCTTTGTTTCGATAAAAATATCCTATCTTGTTGCCTAAATCTGATCCTTTTTAAATTTACTGGTTGATTATTATCATAAATTATTTGCACATCCTGGAGCATATTTACTCCACTCCTTGCTAAGGCAGAACTATTGGATCCTTTCTGCTAGAAGTTTAATTCGACAGCGTTTGGAAATGTAACTACTGTTTTCGTCTGAATCCTAAACCCACCTATCCAATTATGTCAAATTTACCCACGAAAGAATCAGCCAAGTGAAAGCTTTTTGAATACTGGTGTAGATTATACCGGAGCTTTCCCAATTTCGTTAAGTCGTGAGAGGCGTTAAAACACAAAAGGCATATATCTGCCTATTTATCTGCCTTACAACCAAGGCTGTACATTTAGAGCTTGCCTCTGATCTATCTACAGATGCATTTTTGTCTGCTTTTAAAAGATTTATCTCCAGACGTGGTACTTGCGCAACATTATTTTCCGATAACGGTACTAATTTTGTTGGTGCCAAAAGAAAACTTGACGAAATGTATGACCTAGTTAATTCCCGTCAATATAAGGCGCTTTTCAACGTGAACTTTTTCGCCATAGAATCAACTGGAAATTTAATCCCCCTTCGTCTCCTCATTTTGGAGGAATTTGGGAAGCCAATGTAAAAGTGTAAAAACCCATTTAACCCGTGTCACTAATGGACAAATTCTAACCTATGAAGAATTCACGGCGGTGCTCGCGCCAAATCGAAGCACTTTTGAATTCTCGACCTTTGTGCAGCCTCAGTAGCGATCCAAACGATCCATCGGCTCTTACTCCCGCCCATTTTTTATATGGTGCTCCTCTTACCTCGTTTCCTTCCGAAGATAACTCTCTTGAACCACTTAATCGCTTAGACAGATACAAACTTCTGGATGCCATTGTGCAACATTACTGGAAAAGATGGCATGTCGAATACTTACATACTTTGCAAACACGATTGAAGTGGATCACTAATTCAAACCCTGTTAAAATTGGTCTTATCGTGGTTGTTATTCAGGAAAATGTTCCACCTCTAAAATGGCCTTTAGCTGTTATTGAAAAGTTACACCGGGCAAAGATGGTATAATACGTGTTGCTACAATCAAAACCAAGTTTGGCGTATATTAGACCCGTTATTAAATTATGTCCCTTGCCTACTCAGTAATTTTCATAGTTATAGTTATTTAGATTAGTTCTCATTTTATTTTAATATTTTTTTCTTCCGTGTTTAATTATTGAATCTTTGATTCAATTACTTCACCCAGGATGTTTAGGCCTGGATTTAAAATATATCAGGGAAATTGTATATATAGTTGCCTATACCTCCACCTCGCCGCGTAAAGGCGTTCATGCGCGATGGAAAATAAGAAACCATTCAGTACTTAGTCAGTTAAGCCTAGTATTTTTGATAGTAGTAACCATACTGTAAAATTTATAGAAAACATCATTTTTATCACTTGTGTAGTGCATATAATAAATCTAGTGTACGAAACCTTTTCCTATCCAATACCCTTTCCCACAAAGGTTTCGTAAGCCGGACTGCACTACGAGAAAGGTGAGTGATTTACCTTATTTCTCTTAATTTGGTTAGAGACACCTACAAATTTCCAATTACTTTTTTTATTTAATTACAGTTCATTCAATTCTAAATAAAACAAAATAAATTGTGCAAATATTTGCGAATTCCACATTCAAAAGGACAAAAGGTACCATGGTAGTTTTACGATGAAAATGATAGAAAGCATTATAGGTAGTTGACAAAATTTGTTACAAATAGAGATTTTTCCACCATTAAATAAATTGTGCAAATATTTGCGAATTCCACATTCAAAAGGACAAAAGGTTTTGAATACATACACACTATTTACTATTGGTTACTAGCACTGTCCAGTCACTATAACTGTCACACATTAACACTTATTATATCATATTGTACCGCTTTCCGTATGACCTTCATACGTCCATGTTTCGTCAAAATTTAATATATTCTTCGATCCAGATTCTTATTTTTTAATATTTATTTTAAATAGTTTCTTCGCCATATCACTATTTCGTCCTTACTATCAGTATACTCTTTTTGATTTCATTTATACGAACTAAGTTTCATCTTGTAAGATATTACATTTGATCAGCAAAAAATTTGTTTCATAGAGAATACGAGATTCCTTGGAGTAAGTATTGATCACAATATGTGTTGGGAAATACATGTTGGAAAACTCAAAGCAAGATTGTTCTCGATCTGTTATTTGTTCAGAGTGATATTGACATATTTATCCAGAGAATCAATGAAAGTGTTGTATTTTGCTAACTTCCAGGCCGTGGCAAGAAACGGAGTAATATTTTGGGGTGGATGCCCTCAAATTGAACAAGTTTTTATTATTAAAAAAAAAATAGTAAGCCTGCTTTGTCGCCTCAAAATTAGAGATTCTTGTAGAGAAAAATTTAGAGAGTTAAATATTCTTACAGTACCAGGTCTATATATTTTTGAGTGTGTGGTATTCTTGCTCCAAAATCGAGAAAAATTCTTAAAATTTGAGTCAGAACATAATTATACTCATAAGAACTTTAAATTATAATGAACCATTTCATAGATTGAACTTAACACGGAAAAGTCCTGTTTATACATGTATTAATTTTTATAATAAGCTGCCAGATAGTTTTAAAAATATAAATTTTGAAAAAGCAAAAGTAGAGGTCTACAAGTTTTTATTACAACTGGAGCCTTATAGTGTTTCGGATATCTTGTAGATCTCTTTTTTTTATTGTTTGTTTTTTATCCCTAATTAGAATTAATATTTTAGAGTACCTAGTTTTTATCTATTTACATATTCAGGATATTTTTATTTTAATTTAAAACAATATTTTATCTAGGTTGGGCTTTTTTAATCCTATTTAACTACTATTTAAAAAACAGTATTTCTGACTACAATTCATTTAAGTGTGTTCCACAATGTTATGAATAAAGATATCTATTTATCTATCTATCTATCTATAGCAATCAATTTTTTTTTTGTCAAAAACTCATTTTAAAAATACAATATTCCTTCCGCGAGTTTCCATCACTTTCCGTTTCACAGTTGTACTTCTTTACCACTTTGTTATTTGCACACATATGCTATTCACGTACAATTTTGTTAATGAAATACATATTTCAACATCACACACTCATATTATGACCTCTTCATACATATCATCCGATATTCCTCACTTGTTAAATAAGGACGATTTTGAGAATACAATGTAGAGCTTGAATTATTCTCCATTCTTAAGAACACAAAATCACTAATAAAATTAATTACATTCATAATCAAATTAGCAAAAAGATATACCCGAAATTTTGCCCGCCCGAACAATATACCCGCCCATGATAGCGTTGGAAATGAAACAGTTGGATCTGACAATTCGTCGCAGCCATTCAAAAGCTGTAGCGCATGCATACTCACTGCGGCGCATGTGTACTTAACTGCAGTAGCTGTGTATTCGGGTATGCTCTCAGAGATATGCGGTACACAATTTTGTAGGAAAAATATACGGGCTGCATGTATATTTCTTTGTGTTGACTGCTATAAATTGTGAGCAGGTTTATAACATGAGTCACTCTCTACAATTTTGGAAGTCGACTATACAGCAGAAAGCAGTATTATAGCTGTCCTTTATACATAGCACGTACCGTAAAACAGGGTGAGTTGATACCACTGTAGTGACTTGATAAATTCTACTCCTCCTATTTCAAATCCATATAACACTGCGCATGTCATGAATCCGATCAGCAAGTATGTACTCATTGGAAACGTTAGTAGTTACTCTTTCAAAATAGGGTGCGTAGTGCTTGGTGAGACGTCTTGTGTTCCGGCAATAACCGCCAATAGAAACAGGTAAAAAATCGAGTAGCTGTTATACTTCCTATCGTATACAGACTCCAGTAAGTGCCAATATGTCTCTTTATTTTTTCCTAAACATCAAGTTTGTCAACAACGATATCCTAACCTCAAACTTGGATGATAAAGAAATATTCACCAGTGGCGTATCATTTTATTTTTCGATGTAATTTCAGGGGCTACTTGATAATACCGTACAATATGGTGCGGACCTACGAAAGAAAGCCAGGAAGCAGAACTTACTGGGATTATAACGAAGACACCGTAAAACTTGCTGTGGTGCATCACAGGGAGGAGGATATTTCAGTGACACACCTTAGTGAAATATATAAAATTCCTATTGCCACTTTATATAAAAAAATTAAGGGAAAATACCCAAAAAAAAAACATGGAGGTCAGCCTGTGCTATCACAGCAGGAGGAGAATATCCTTGCTAACGCTATTAGTGTTGCAGCTGATTGGGGATACCCATGTGACTCACAGGATGTAAAAGATATGGTTCAAAATTATTTAGAGAGGTGTGGGAAGGCGGTACCCCAATTTGTTAATAACAGGCCAGGAGAAACTTGGTTACAATTTTTTTTATTGCGGCATAAGGAAAAACTGTTGAAAAAACTATCCCAATCAATAAAAGAAAGTAGGGCCAAACTATGCCATGAAACAATAACTAAATATTTTGATAACTTATCTATATAGTTTGTAAAGCCGATCACCTCTGGTCCACATAGACGGAAAATGGAGTACCTGGGGCTAGATTCAATCGTTCCCGTTCAGGCTGGTTCGATTTAAATATTTTTGAGGATTGGTTTACCAATATAATGCTGCCCTATTTTTGAACTTTACCACCTGGCCCTAAAGTATTAATCGGCGATAATTTGGCAAGTCATATTTCCGCGAATGTCATCCAAAAATGCGAAGAAAACTAAATTCGTTTTATTCTGCTGCCACCGATTAGCACCCATTTGACGCAACCATTGGATGTTAGTGTCTTCCGGCCAGTTAAAACAGCCTGGAGACAAATGCTTCAAAACTGGAAAAAAAAATAATAAAGGAGTTGTAAGGAAAGATGTATTCCCCTGTTTGCTAAATCAAGCATTAAAACACATTCAGGCTAGTAGTGAGAATAATGTAAAGTTTGATTTTGAGGCAACAGGTATACATTATATCCCTTAAATAGAAACAAGGTTCTGGATAAGTTACCAAAGACAAAGGAGCATGCACCAGAAGAAGAAAATATGGCGCGATCATTAAAAGAGATTTTTGAAAATTCAATATTCAAAACTGTAGCATCTGTTGAAAGAAAAAAGAAATTGTCGGTACTCGCAGGAACAAGTATTTCTCGACAAGACGTTGAAATTCCACAGACATCTTTAACTAGAAATCACCCGAAACAACGAAACACAAGACTATCATTTTCCTCCTCTGAAAGTGATGTAAGTGAGGAAATATTAACTGTTGACAGTGATTTGGACCCTGAATCGTTCTCTGATTTAGAAAATGAATGCCCTATGGACGACTTTAACAAAATGCCAAAGGACATTCCACAAAGTGATTTCAATGATTTGAAATCAGGCGCTTATATTTTTGTTGGTTTGAGAACCGAGTCTAACACTACTAAAGACTATGTGGCAAAAATAACAAGTTTTGATGGAAATGACAATTATGTTTGCAAATTTTTAAGGCCGAGCTCTAAAATTGCAAATGCTTATTTTTCCAGAAGTACATAGAAGACGTTGGTATTGTGAAAAAGGAAGAAATCAAGTAAAAACTGACAGAATTTGAAACATTAAGACGGGGTCAAATCAAATTTAAACAGTTCCCTTGCAGAAGAAAATACCTGGGGCGGGTTAGCGATCTGGTGTCAAGTGAGATAGGCAACCCGTCGTTTCGGAAATATAATAAACAGAATGTTAAGGAAAACTGAAAAACCGGTGGTCAGTAAAAGGGTAACAAGAACACCCGAGTGAAGAAGAGAAGAGATTGAAATAGAAACAGAAAGTGATGCCAGTGGAACGGATGAGGAAAAGAAAAAGAGAAGTATGGAAGGAGTAGCTGAGGCATTCAGCTGTAGTAAAAAACTAGCACGATCGCCAGTAAAGAAATGTGAGATGGAGGACATGGAAAAGGTGCTGAGAATGTTGGAAAGTTTAACGCAGGAAGTAAAAAGGTGAGAAGAGAAGAGAAAGAGTATAGAGAGGAGATAAGGCAACTTAGAGGAGAGATTGAGGACATGAGCCAGCAAAATAAGGCGCTTAGAGATAAGATGAGAGAGGTAGAAGAAAGAGTAGAGAGTATAGATAAAGAGAAAAGAAAGAAAAATATAGGCCTACAAATTAGACAAAATTTAGATCAGAATGAGCTAAAAGGACAGATAGAAGAAAGATTATAAGAAAATCAATGCATATGGAGATTGGTACAGAAGCGGTAACGAAAATAGGAGTTAATGTATTTTTAGTAGAATTAAAAAACTTGGAGGACAAGATAAGGATAATAATAATATCTCTACCCTCATTCTAATCACGAGGATTAGCCCAGAAGTCGAAGACTTGTGCGGAAGAGGGGGCGGCATATTATTATTAAGCAGGCCGCATTTGCGCCCAGGAACCACTTACGTTGGTAGGCCTTAACCACCATTCAGTGCAGGAATGAGGGAAACCTGGAAAACCTCATTAATTAGGGGGGTAGTTAAATGCCAACTGGTATCAATCTCTCGCATTGACCCAAGTCAACATTCTTCCGCCCTACCATACCCGCAGAGAGGGTGCCAATCTCTCCACGAATATAGCTTATATACGGTCTACCGGCTGCAGGAGTCGAACCCACAGCGATCCAGTCACCTCGATTCAAGTACTGACGCCTTAAACCGCGCGACCACTGACCGATGAAAAATAAAAGTAAATTAAAGGAGGTAGGAGCAGCCAAAGTCTATATTAATGATGATATGAGTGAAAAAGAAAGGGAAATTCAAAGGAAACTAAGAATGAAAGCCAAAGAAGTAAGGATGGAAGGAAAGGTAGCAAAAGTAGGATATCAAAAACTCGTAATAGATAATGAGGTTTGGAAATGGAATAATGATGGAAGCAGGTTAGAAAAAAAGGAAGTAAGAATGGGCGTAGGTAGATTGAATTTGCAGAAGAACAAAAAATGAAAATAATGAGCACATTCTTTAAGAGAAAAGACATAGACAAGGGTACCTGGACCTCTCCAGATGGAGCGTATTCAAATCAAATTCATCATTTTTGCATAGATGAGAATCACAGAAACATAATAACAAATATTAAGTCATGCAGACGGGCAGACATAGACTCGGATCACTATCTAGTGAGAATAGATTTGAGGATAAAAAAACCTATTAAAAGGAAAGGATTACAAAGGAAAAAAAGACAATTAGATATGGCGACATTACAAAATGAGAGAACCCAAAAGAAGTATGAAGAAGAGATAAGAAAAGGTTTGCAAGAAAACATACAGATATTGGAAGCAAATATAAATGAAGAATGGATAAAGATCGAAAATATCATACAAACAGCAAGTGAGAAAGTAATACCAAAAAAAGAGTTTGCAGGGAGGAAAAGATGGTGGGATGGGGAGTGTGTAAGAGAGGCGGAGAAGAGAAATAAGCTAAGAATTAAAGCACTTTAGTCAGTACAAGAGGAAGATAAAGAAAAATGCAGGGAACAAAGACAAAAGGCAAAGAAAGTGTTTAGACAAAAAAAGAGAGCAGAACAGGTTAAGAAATTAGATGAAATAGAGCAACATTATAAGAAGAAGGAAAGACGTAACTTCTACAGAGAGATAAAAAAACGGAAAAAGATAAGTGGATGTAGAAGAACCTACAAAATACAATAGAAGCTTTAAAGAATAACAAAAAGGAAAATCGGAATAACGACAGAGAACATTAAATGCAGGAGAGGATTTTTTTATAATAATAATAATAATAATAATAATAGATTTATTCTCAACGGATTAAACAACCCAATTACAGAGAAATACAAAAATACATAAAGACAAGAATAGGAAAAAGTACAATAATATATGAAAATAGTAACACATGCTCTCAAACCGTTACATTTAAAATCTTAAAGTAAAGTCCTTATATCACTGCGAAATAGACTTAAATTTACTAATGATGGAACTTGCACTATCAAAATTAATATCGCTTCTATCAGCTATCGAATTAAATAATTGTGACATGTTATAAACAGGTGACTTAATTAATATATTAGTTCTAGGTGTCTTGCAATAAAATATATGAACATCTAGATTGAACTCTTGGTACATGAATTGGAAATTGTTGCAATAGATAACTACAGTCAATAGGCAATTTGAAGATTTTTTATTTTATTACCAAAATATTATTCAGTTCTGTTATGTGTAATGTGTTAGTTTTATTTTATTATCTGCAAAAATAAAGCTGTAATAAATTAATAGATTTATTACGTCTTTCACAACCACAAAAACGCGAGAAATACAAATGGCGGTTATGTAACGTCACAGTATATGAACATGTCATGTTGTTAAATGTCAAAATCGAACTGTCAAAGTCAAATTATTATTTGTTTTGTTGCTGTGCATTGTGTACATAATATCCATATAATTATAGTAAATAATGGCAACAGAGAGTGGATTTGTCAAAGGACAATCAGATAACCTGCCCAAAATTGACTCATTGTCAATGTTTTCGTTTCTGGAAGAAATTCCAAATTATATGGTGCATAATTTCAAGGCGTCTGCGTTTTGCATTACTTTGTTGCTCAGGTACCATTTTCCCGTGACAGTTAAAATTATGGGTATTACACTTTTTTTAGTTGTAGTCTTTGTATATTCCCATTTAATTTGTGCTGCCAATAATTCTCCATATCTTCTTCCAACTATTAATTTTAAAACACACATCATCTTTATAATTTCTGAATAAAGTGAAAAATGACTTACGGTGAAATGATCCTCGCAACAATATAACGCCCGTTGTGTTCGATAATGTTGCATTCTCTTTTTCGTCTCTATTCATTGAAATGAACCATTTCTTACGCATTTTTTCATGTTTAAGAACTAAGAAAAATATTTTTTCCGGGGTGGTTACCGTAGTGTGTTGCACTTTGGTACCACACAATACTTATAAAATTTGTGTTTTATCGGCTCCATCCCCTTCGGCAATCCAAAACTTATGTTAGAATCAATGCTGGACACCACACAAACACAGATTATGGAAGTTACGGAACGAGTTTGCTAACCGACTTAACTAAACTACGTCGATTTGACAATTTGACATGTGTCACCATGGGCGTTTCCATATACTGTGACGTGGAATCAGAATGTTGTTTCCGAACCCGTGACTATATTTGAATAAATTGCTATATAAAATAATTAATTATGAAAAATATAAGAACAATTTTACAGAATTAGCAAGATATCCTTGTTAAGTACTTAATATATAATAAAATAACAATATTTTTAAGCATTTAAAAATTTCATGCAAATTGCCTATTGTATTATTAAATAGTTTGCATAAAAGGTTAATGCAGAACAGTCTCTTCTGAGAGATAATAACGAAAGATCAAATGATTTAAGTAGAGTTTCATGATCAAACCCTCTAGAAGGATAATAACCATTACATTTAAAATGCATAAACTTTAGGCACTTACGCTGTACAGATTCTACACGTTGAATAGAATTTTGATACAGCAGAGACCATACAATTGGCGTAGTCCAACTTACTTCTAATAAATGTTACATACAAAATCTTAAGAGTATTTACATCTGAAAATTCGCCCCAGTTTCTAATAAAGTATCCTAATAACCGACAGGCAGATGACACTGTTTCAGAGATATGATCATTAAAAGTAAGACCTCTGTCAAAAATTACTCCCAAATCTTTAAATGTATCACATCTCTCTAGTATAGTTCCATTCAAGGAGTAATTAAACAATACAGGATTATATTTTCTGTGAGCGAGACAACCTTACACTTAGTCAAATTGAGTTCAAGATTATTGCTTAGACACCAGTTGAGCACTGCATCAAGTGAATCTTGTTTAAGTTATGACTCGATAAAAGAATTGATCTGTAAATAAATTTTTAAGTCATCAGCAAAGAGTAAATGTTGCATTGAAAGTATGTTTGAAATATCGTTGATAAAAATAAGGAACAGTAGAGGGCCTAAGTTAGATCCTTGGGGAACTCCTGAAATTTATATATGTTTTAGAGCTTATACCTCCATATTCTACCAACTGACAACGATTTAATAAATATGACTTCATTAAATTTAATAAAGGATATGAAAATCCAAGCGATTTAAGTTTTGACAATAATATAAAATGATCAATTCTATCAAACGCTTTTCTAATGTCAGTATAAATAACATCTACTTGGCCCGCATTATCGAGAATTTCAGAAATGTACTGAGTTATGCACGTCAAGTTAGAATTCTGATTGATCTGTTTGACATAAATCTGTGCTGATATGGTGAGATTGAAGACTTCACTGCATTGTAAAGCGGTATCATATATAATAATTTCAAATAGTTTCCCGAAATTACACAGAATAGCTATTGGTCTGTAGTTGTCAATACGATCGATCTCCACACTTATGTATAGGACAAATCTTAGCCGTTTTCCATACATCTGGATATGTTTCGGTTGATAGAATTAAGTTGAACAGATGGCCAAGAGGTGCCATGAATGCATAAATACAGTCTCTGATAATGAAGCTTGGAATCTTATCCACGCCAGCAGTCATTTTATTCTTAAGTTTTTAGAGGCTTGAAAGATATTCTCAGATATAGCATTTATAAAGACGTGTAAGTTAGACAACGACATTGAATTAGTATCTGAAATCTGATTAACGGAATCTAAATATACGCTGGAAAAAAAGTCTGAAAAACCGTTAACAATAGTTTCAGGAGTATCATAAACTGAATCATTTAATTGCATTCTGCCAGGAATTCTTGATTTTTATTTTTATTATTTATAAAACCCCAAAACTTATTTGGATCTAATAAGACCTTGCGTTCTACTTCCTGAATATAGGCTGTGTAAGATATTTTAATTTGATTTTTAACCAACGCTCTTAAGTTTCTAAATGTTTGTAAATAATTTTCCGACCCATGTTTCTTATAATTTTTATGAGCTGAACTCTTTAATTTAATATTATTGATAATTTCATTATTAAACCAAGGCGGATAACACCTGCTAGTATTTTTAGAAGATTTTTTATATTTAGGAACACAAGCATCAAATATTTCATAAAGAGTTTGATAAAACGCGTCGCAAGCTTCATTAATATGTTCAAGACTGTAAATTGAACTCCAGTCTGCTTGTTGCAACATATTATACAATAATGGATAATTGGCACGTTTAAAATTGTATGTACTGCAACAAGAATTAAATGAAAAATTGTTTCCCTCAACAGCATTTACCTGGAGATAAATATTAAGAGCTGGATGGTAGATTGTGTCCTCTCTAGTAAAAGGACATGAATCTCTTTCGACTACGCATGTGAAGTTGGCTACAACTAGATCTAAGAGCCTATTTTGCTGGTTTGTAATAGAATTGTATTGATTACCATTGACAAAATGTATAAAATCACTTATTACTCTAGATTTGAGGTCGTTATTGACAGAATTAAAAAGTGGGGCATTAAAATCTCCTAGGATTAACAATTTACAGTTTAAACTAAAACAGTTAAGTGATCCAAGCGCATCGAAAAAATGCTCATAGTCTTCTATTGTGGTTGTTGGCGGAATATATAGAGTAAACACAAATAAAACTACATTAGCAAATAGCACTTTACAGCATATAAGATCAATACACGGAAAAGCATCTCTTATATTGTCAACATTAACTGGGGTCACCTTATACCTATTCCTCAATGCTAGTAGTACACCACCCCAGTAGAAAGTCTTGTAGCAGCAAAGTTGCGATCTCTTGAACAAGTAGTATGACTCCGGTATTAGTTCATAGTCCTTCACATTGTCTGATAACCAAGTTTCAGTAACACTCACTATGTCAAAATCGTTAGCTAAGATTGAATTGTAGAATTCATTGACTTTCGTGTTGAGGCCTCTAGCATTGTAATAGTAGCATTCTAAATCTCGGTCATTGGGGTGGTCTACAAGTTTAAAGAAGAGATTTTTGGGAAACCGTGTGCATAAGTAATTTTTAAGTTTCTTTCGCCATTCGAACCCCCTCATCAAATGATTTTTTGACCTTACGATAATAATCTATTTGTCTCGGTGTCCGATCTTGAGATATGCCAATGCTCCGGTAATTATCTAATTTCTTCAGATCTTTGATTTTCCTCAATACTTGTACCACGTCATCCTCAGACTCAAGTATCACCTTTAACGGTCGATTTCTATCCTGACTGTATTTCCCAACACGAATTACTTTGACGACATTTATCGTATCCTTGACAGATTTAACTAGATTATTAACAAAACTTCTATCAGACATCAGGCGCTCATCTCTGTTGTCTACTTCTGGTAATTTAAAAACCATGAGATTATTTTTCCTTTTTTCTCTCTCAGTCAATTCATGAATAATATCTTCATACTTATTATCAGTATCTGAATCAGATTTATTGCCTTTGAGGGCATTTATGTCAGTTTGCAATTTATCTATTGAAGATTTGATGTCATCACCACCTAATAAATTAGTCTGATTAATTTTTTGCTCAAGTATAGTAAGTTTGGTATTGAAATCATCATTTATTTTAGATAAGAGACTTTTGATGTCACCAAGTTCTCCCATGAACCTATTACAAGCGTCGCATATAACTTTCAGACTCCTAGACTTATTGCGAGTCACTCGAAGATCTTCAGAATTTAATCCGAGGCACGACAGATGAACTTCGGATTTACATCCATCACAGTTTGTAGTAGGACCACCTTGTCGGCTTGACTGTTTACAAATTGAACACTTAGTCATGATGAAAAAGAAACAATAAACCACTAATTGGCACGATGTGAATAGTTCAGTTAATATATATCTATGTAGACAATTAGCCAGCGGCCTTCCTTTCCAATATATGTCTATCAGGCACAGTTTGCCTACGGCCGCAACGCGTTATCGGTCTGCAACCCAGATGTTGTATTATGCACTTGTCCTATGCACTTGTCCACTGCCCACTTGGCGCCGATAACGATGTAAGACTTTCTAAGGGAATGCCTTTTTTAAAGCTACTCTGGCCCGAATTCCGCACTGCGTATTACGTATAAAACACAAATTTTGTTACGATTTAATGTTTATAAATAATATAGCTATTATGCTATGCACGGTATTGTTACACTTTGTTGCCGAGATTTCTTCTAGGGTTCGACTTTTCGCGGAAAGGTAGAGATTTATTATACTGCGAACCGGGAGCAACTGAAAAAAACGTTCTCACTCGACGAGAGACAAACAACATGGATTTAAGATTTAAGACAAAGAATACACGAAATGATACGAATGATCTGGAGAAGAGAATGTATATCTCAAGATTGGAGAGATGCTTTGATTATACCAATCTTAAAAAAGAGAGATGCAACAGACTGCAGAAACTATAGGGGTATATCATTGTTAGATATAGGGTATAAAATTATGGCAACGTTAATAAAACAGAGAATAGAACCTATAGCAGAACTACAAATAGGGTATCAAGCAGGTTTTAGAAAAGGAAGGTCAACAACAGACCAAATCTTCATGGTGTAGGAAATTCTGACTACATGCTATGACTATGGGATCAAAGCAATGGTTTTATTTGTGGACTTCAGGAAAGCATATGATTCGATCAAAAGGAATAAACTAAGTAAAATTTGGAAACAATTTGGGATACCAATCAAACTGATTAGGCTATTGAAAATGACCTTAGAAAATACTAAATCCAAAGTACGAATAAAAGGTGAATGTTCGGAAGGCTTTACTATTGATACAGGACTGAGACAAGGCTTCTTTTTAATTTAGTACTAGAAAAGGTCATAAGAGATAGTCAGTTGAACAGAGAAGGACACATATTGTTTAAAAGTCATCAAATTGTAAGTTATGCAGATGACGTGGCTATTATTGCTAGAGATAGTAGGGAATTAGAAGAAGTAGAGAAAACTTGTGGAGGAAGCGCGTAAAGTGGGATTGCAGATAAATCAAGAGAAAAGTAAGCTTTTGAGAATAGGAGAACAGAAAAAAAAATACCAATTTTAAATTGAGAACAGAGCATGGAGAAATGGAGTTTGAGGAAGTTCAAGAATATGTGTATTTGGGGGCGCTAATAACAGCTAACTGTGATGAGGAGCAAGAAATAAATAGGAGAGTAATAAAAGTAAGTAAAAGTTTGGCAGCAGTCAACCACTTATTGAAATCAAAAATTTTGTCCAGAGGAGTAAAATTTAGAATGTATAAAACAATTTTGAGACCGACAGCGCTGCATGGTCGTGAAATCTGGGTTCTCAATAAGAAGTCAAGAAAAACCTGGCTAGGGCATCTAGAACGTATGGAAGATGAAAGGGCAGTTAAGAAAATAGTAGGGAGTAAACCTAACTACACAAGAAAAAAAGAGGTAGGCCGAGGAAGCGGTGGAGAGAGGCAGTGGCAATAGATCTAAGGGAGAAAAATGTAACGGATTGGAGAAGAAAGGCAAAGGATAGAATGGAATGGAGGAGAATAACACAGCTCTGGGCCTAAAAGGCCTGTAAACAGCTTTATATATATATACTTCCCTATAGTAATATTGGTTCTCTTATTGTTTTTCTATTTTTATTTATTTTAACTAATGTGTAGCTATTATATTTCCTTTTCCATTTTAAGGTTCCTAAAATACCAAAGAATTAATTTTTATGTTTTTATATCCTTTTACATATATATTTTTTTATACTATTTTTATTTATTTTTAGTGTTTTTAAGTTTTTCAATAAATTCTACAATACAAATTCAACTTCTTTCATTAATGAGCCTTTTGTGTGGATAAGTAGGTATCTATAGCTAAAAAAATATGACACTGTATAGCTATAGGTACCTAATTAAATTTTTTTTGATTTTTTTTGTATCAAGTAACCTCAAGTAACCACGGAAATGATTAAACAATGTCAAATAAGGCCAAATATCAAGTCACCTCATTATGGGGCGGCTTGATATTCCACACATAAAAATTTGTTTGCCCCTTGGGCACATAGATTTTGTTTAAGTACTACATTGACTAGCCACTACCCCAAAGTAATCTATATTAATTTTTGTTTGATTCTAAATTGTATGGTAATGAGTGTAGAGCGATCATTTTCCGAAAATGGTGATCAACTCACACCATTTTACGGTATGTATCAAATGCAAAAAAACAGTTGTGTTGTGGGATAATTTCAATGGCTGATTTCTGACCTTGACTCCTGACCCTCTGCGCAAATTGGTATTGTTGACTTTGGAAGCCAAATTTTTATTTTTTACTATAAATTAACTTTTATAAAACAAGAGTACAGAACTATGATTTATTTTTTAATTTTTTTATTTTGTGAAATTTTTGTTTTTGTTTTAGTCTAATGCACTTTTTATTATAACTAAATACATTTACTGCAGATATACTATTATTTGTAACGTCATCGAAATATTTGAAATTATTATTATTTTTTTTTTTTTCAAAAAAGATGAAACTCATGTTTATTGTCAATGTCAACCACTAACTTTTAAAATGTTAGTTATATTACTCTAAAATTATATGTTGCCACTTCATAGATTTATTTTGTGTTTATTGTTCCTCATTGATAATCCAAAAGCAAATAAAATAGTTCTTTTTATAACTCAGTAACGATTTGTGTTGCTTTTCGTGCATTTTTCCTTTTCAAAACCAAAACGATCTAAGTTGAGTTGGGCAAATAGATCTAAATGCTCTAGAGCTACCTTTCTCTTCTGTTATCTCATGAAATTGAAAAAGGAAAAAATACATTTAGAGCATCCAGATTTATTTGCTTGCCTTAGAGGCAAGTTTTGTAGTTACTTTTCCCTATGTATATATTATTATTATGACTTCTTCATTTACTCCCTTAGTTTAAAAATAGATTATAATTATATGCTAATTCACTTTTTTGTTGAAAAGAAAGATTTTAAAATGTGGATATCTGATCATTTTGGCAAATTGCCAATGCCAATCCTGCACCATAATTCTTTAGTGGAACACTGATAACACTGTATCCCTATATAGGCTGTTTCTTAAGTAGAGGTTAAAAATTTAGGGGCATATTCTGTGGCCAAAAGGAAAGATTTTTTGTTATATAAATGTGGGATCTTAGGACAGACATTTTCCAGCTACAGTGTGTCAAAAATTAAAAAAAAGTTATTAATTTAAAAATGCTGGTATATTGTAACGTTACAAATACGTAGTTTCTATAGAATTTTGATGCGTAATTGTATCTCAAGCGGGATCAAAATAGGACGTGATACGTGTAGACATGCTGAAAGAAAAATTTTCTCTGAACAAAACTTCATTGTGTTGCAAATATTTTTAAAATGTAACTTTCTAGAATTTGTAACAATCAATTTTAAAAATAATTCAAATAGATGTTTCATAAGTAGAGGCGAGAAATAAGGGTTTTTGTTATATGAATGTGTGGTCTTAGGACAGCCATTGTCCAGCTACAGCGTGTCAAAAATTAAAAAAATATCAGTTCTTAATTTAACTAAATTTGGTGTGCATATTTAGTATGACAGTAGGTATGAAATAAATTACCAGCTTTAGAAACTTACCAGTGGTGGAGGTTGCCAACAAAATATATTTTCTTCTATAATATTACAAATAAAATAGGTCATTATATGCGGCATTGTATTATCTTCACTTTCTGTTTCTTTACATATTTGTAACAAATATTGGATACATACTTCAGATTTTTATATATTTTTAGGTATTAATAATATTGTGTGAAACTAACTACTCAGTGGACAAAAGCCCCAACCTGCGTTGAATTACACCCACAATATCTATCCATATATTCCTTATTATTAGCTTTTGCAACATTTTTTTCTGTATTATAAAGATATTTTAAGCTAATATAAATCAAATCTCCTACAATTCGTATTCCCACTGCCAAAAAGTGAAGTAGAGTAGATATTTATAGAGTAGTTCATTAAAGCCGGTTAGTAAATTTATATAGATTATTTTCTTTAGATAGTTATTGAATAGAGCTTTGTCTGTGGAATTGTTAATTAGCATACCTAGATGTTTGGTATCAGAGAACATACATATGTAAGGCCTAACAAGAAAATTTCCATACATTCAAATACAACTGATGTTGAAATCGAGATTCTATTAGGGTTTTCAGCAGACCAAAGACCAGTTTATTGTAGTATCTCTGGAAAAATTAACCGTTGGTAACCGCCAGCGATAAAGTCCACATTTTGTTCAATTTTTACAATATCCAGTCAAAATTGTAGATGAGCAGGATAGTCTTATGGCTTGAACCCTTTGTATGTGATACGGGTCTAACTGATGATGCTTCAGAAGGGACCAAACTAATTTATGATTAACATTAAGATTTTCCTAGTACTATCCCTGGATCTTCTTAAATTTTGTGTAGAATAGCTTCTTCCAACTCAGAGGCGTTCTAAAACTCAAAGGTCTTCCAGGAATTGTACCTTTCTGAAATGAACTTGACTCGAAGATGTTGAAAAACATTTCTGAAGCGTTCTTGGATTTGGTGTTGGATGATTTGGAAATCTTTCCATATATATAAATGTAAACCGTATTGGCCATTTCAGCATCTGAATATGTGTGAGCCATTATTAAAACTTAACGTTTTTATAAAATAAGCTTCTACACACAATATTAAATAAGATGACGGCTTCTTATTATTGTTTTAAATCAATTTTGTTGTTATTCGATTTGGAATATAAAAAGTGTAAAGAAACAAAAACTGAATATAATATAATGGTGCATATGATGATCTATTTTAATTTATAATGTTATACAGGGTGTTATATATATTTTTGGCAAATAATGATCGATGATACCTACACCTCCACTACTGCTAAGTTTCTAAATATGCACACCATATTTGGATAAATTATCTCAAGCCGTTTACAAATTAAAATCTGATTATTTTTAAAAATTTTTGACACTGTAGCTGGACAATGGCTAAGACCCCATATTTGTATCAGAAAAAACCCTTATTTTTGGCCACTATTTAAGAAATTTTGACTTCAGTAATCATAGCAATTGTTTATGTGGGGCTTGGGCTTGAAAGCTTCCATTAAGTTGGCACCTATGGAATAGGAAATATTAAGTAAGAAGTAAATGTCATTTAATACACCTCTAATTTATTACTAATTATAAATGAAGGTCTATTAAAATGTTTGACACGTGAAAATCTTGCTACATAGTGGAAACGAACCGTCCAATATAATAGACTTTATTTTTTGTATTATTTTTTCTTTCATTCAAATTTAATGGTAAAAAAACTGCATAATTTTAATAATTATCAAGCACATTTGCCTATATTAATCACATCATATGCTGTATGCTGGTGGTACACTGTACTTAGATTTTAGATGTATGTAAATATTTAATTCTTTTGTAGTGAATTATATTAATTCCTGGAAACCAGTAGGAGTTTTAAAAGGTGATGGGTCACAAGTGTCATCAGAAATCCAGCGTCTGGCTAATACAACAACTTCTGGAAACCAAATAGTAACTCCATCGCAAACCACAGCTAGGTATATCAAATTAGGATCCATAACACAGACTCGGGACGGGCCTCGGCATTAATCTAGCCTTCATCTCTTTCAATCATAAGTTTGTTTTACTACTGAACTGTTGTAAAATACTTCAGTGGAAATGGTTCTCCCTTTCTTTCTTTAAGGCAAACCAGTTCTTAGAAAATTATCTTGTTCCTTTATGCTTGTGTCTGTTTAATGCATTCATAGAAAGTAATAAAACTGAACTGGCATATATTTTATTTAATTTGCAACTACTGTAAAAGAGATGATCACATTATTTAGTTAACAAAAACTTAGATGACTTCTGTTTCTTAACTGTGCATTTTATATAAATAAATTTGATCAGAAATTACCAGGTTTTATTATAAAATTTAACATATTGAGACATTTTATGACAATTATTATCATATTTTTGTGTTTTTACAATTACCTGCTTTATATTTTTAAATTTAGCAATGCTAATTATTTAGAACATGTATACAGATATCTTTTTAAATGACATACATTTTGTAACTTTTATACGGATTTTGTGATTGAAGACAAATTTGATATACAAAGTGTCAAAATTAGCCTGTCGTAAATTAACGCCGTTAATAATGCCCCTTAAATGGGAAGCTCAAAATTTGTTTTTTTTCAAATATTTCCAAAAGGGATCAAGATAAAGTAATCAAATTTGATATTGAGAACCACAATTAGATTGTGAATCTAATGTTCTGAAAATAATTCCCCATAATTGGTCATAGGCGTGCCAAACTGGGGGTTAAGTGGGTAAATATTGCTCTAACTTTCTTCTCTCTCGAGATTTTTGTCGTAAGATAAAAAAATTAAACATTTTAGTATATTTTACATGAAAAAGGTATTCCTACTTCAATCCAATAAACTGCTCTGTTTTCGAGTAATCTTAATTTAAAAATTTTGTGACACCACAAAAGTTTATGATGGAAACTATAAATAGGCAAAATATCCCTAGTAGACTCTGAGAAAATACTGTCGACTTATTTAACACATGTTAAAAGTGTTAATCAAGCGTTTTAACATTAAAATACTTTTCTTATTTTTGATCGTAGAATCCGCAGTTAATTTTTGGCAGACCAATTTTGGAACACCCTGTATAGAGGTAAGAGAACATGAATGATCTGAAATATAAGTTTTTTTTAATGGAACACCCTTTATATTTTAAGTTTTTAGATGCAGTATTTTTTTAAGGTTACATTGATATGAAGGGTCAATTTTTAATAATAGTAATATATTTCAAAATACTTGCCTTGACTTTATTGCCAAGCAGCTATGCACTAATAAATATTTCTAATATAGCATACTTTTTTGTATATATTTCTGTTACTATTAGAAGTGAATCCTTTAAACCTTATGTTACTGTAATCATAAGAAAACATTCTATCTAACAAAGTGACAATATACAGACTATTTCATTAAAAAAATGATGTTTTCTATTTTATCTGAAAAAAGAACAATATGGGAATATGGCAAACGAATGGAATCACTTCCATCATTTGACACAAATTTATAGGGTTGTTATTAAAAATTCCTTATACATTATGTTCAATTTTTATTTTTGCTTTCAAAAATTTTTATTGACAGAAAATTAGTCTTTATAATTTTTTCTTTTGATCGTTTAAGATTAGTGCCATTGATATTTACAAATGTTCGATATATTTATTTGTCGATGAAATTTATGCTGGCATAATTTTTGAGACAGACACTTGAAAAACAAATAAATGTAAATTGCTCCTATTTCTTAATTATATTTTGATATTAGTTAGCTGTGACTTTCATAGTATAGCAGCCATATTTAGTTTATTTTTGTGATGTCACGTATGTATGTTGGATTATATTCGCCATAACAGTACATTATTTCTCATAATAGTTATAATAATGTGAGCCCACAGATGGACTTAAAAGAAGCCAAATTGTTTAATTTTTCATTTTATGGTGAAAATTATTCCTGATGGAGAATTTTGCTTGTGTTTATAAAAAAATATGATATAAACTTCTGGTGGTTTTTAGGCTTTCACGGCCAAAAATACATTACATATATATATATACAAAAAAAAAACCAAATACAAAATACATAATATACCATGAATAGGTACTAATTCACTCATAACTCTAGAAAATTCATTAACTTTAATTTATTAACCACACCGGTGCAAGTTACTAGTATCGATTTATCTATTTATACCTGCCTACCCAAGAGTTGTGGACGGGAAAAAAATAATCAACCTAACATTTGCATATTCTATGGGGTTCATACTTTCGATTGGTATGGAATTTGTCTATTAATCAAACCAGTGAAATGTTTAAAAAATAATAATTTTTAATTGTTAATTAATATTCTGGACTGAAATTTTTAGACAACCCATTTGCAATGTATTTATCGACATATTTAATTGGATATAAAATACTTTTCATCCATTAACCAGCTCGGTGAAGGTCGTTTTATAGTGGGATCTTAGACTATGTGCTTATTTTAAGTTGACTAGAAAATTTACCAGTCTCTAGCGATGTATTAACTAAATTAAGATATATGTATATGATCAATAACTTGGAAAGAATTTTTAATTAATTTATTATTAATAAAGTTAAAATCACGTTTATCATTAAGACCATTTACAATTTTTCTAAGATCAACGAGACTAATAGTTTTAATTTTTTACAAACTAATTTAGGTAGGTTAAAATCAGTCCAAGGATCTCCTTCAGGTATTCCATTTAAATATCTATGATACTGTCTACAAAAAAGTAATTGAAATATTTTGCGGTGTCTTTGTGATTTTGAGAAATAACATTAGAACCACCAATGTTACACACAATGTTAGATATACTTGCAACGCCAGGTTTCAAAAGCATTTTTGCACGCAAGTTTGCACATTTTTTTAGAATTTTCAACATTATTTTCAATCATTCCTATAGCAATCTCTCTTTTTACTTTTTAATACATTAACAAATTTATTTCTACAACTCGTGTATATAACCCACATATTTTACGCGTCCTGTGGCAGAACATTACTCTTAAAAGCTTTGTACGGATCGTCTCTTTTTTGCGCCAATAATTTCAATTCCAAATCACCATGGGAGTTGATTAGATCGAGCAGTAATCATTTGCAGTGGAGCAATTTGATCTATGAGTTTTAATATTGTCCAGAATATAAGAATAAATTACATCAACATCAATATAGGTATAGAGGAGAAATCCCAATCGCACAATATAAGTAAATTATTAATTTCTTCAAGGTTATTACAGCTAAATTTTCTAAAAGATTTCTTGATAACAGCCACATTGCCTTTATAAGTGTTTAAGGGCACTGATATCATCGAATGATCGGTTAATTTAGGTGTTGAGTGCACCATAAAATAGTGATTTTCCGGGTTGTTATGCCGTGACCTCGGTAATTGGTCGCTGCCAATAAAAATTAAAGTATCCTGGTTGTTCTCAGACTAGGCTCTGTGGCAAAAGATTTGTAACTAGTCGCATCCCATGCTTCCAAGCGATTTGCTGTCGGCATCTTAAGTGGTGAAGTCTCAGTCGTGGCAAAGCCAGTGAGGAGCGACAAAATGTTTGGAAGCATGGGATGCGACCAGTTACAGAGAAGGCTACGGGACATCTTGGAAGACCACCATTATACAAGGAACGGTTTTGACCGTAGTAGTCGTAATACCAACAACAGGAGCCTAAATCAATATAGGGGCGTACCCAGAAATACTGATAGCAGAACTGTCCCCACAGAGTCTAGCCCGGGAACAACCAGGTCAGGTCAAAGAATCCTAGCTGATGCTAGGGATGTACCCTTTAATTGTGCTACTGGTAGCGACCAGTTACTGAGGTCACAGCATAACAACCCGGAAAATCACTATGTATCAAATGATATAAACTTGTACATTTTTAAATGGAATAGTATATCTTTTGAAAATGAAGTCTGCTCCCTCTCATTCCAGAATCGTCAGATGCATACATATCTTAAAACAATGCATTTTCAACTTTATTATGAATACAATAACAGTTGGAAGCTATTTCCAACTGTTCTACGGAAAGAGTAATTAAATATTAGAAAAGAGCCATTTACATTTCTTAACTGGTATAGTGTATTATTGAATTGCTGAAAAAATTAAAAGAAGTAGAAGACTTAATAGGCGGGTAAAAAGTCGAATAATTCTTTTATAAAGGTTGTTGTGTATGTAAGTCGATCAATCGTCACTATTTAGTTGCACTTAGAAGATTTATTTGGGAATATAAAAACTATTTGTTTTCAACTTCCGATTCCACCTCAAAGTGGTATGTTAAGCAGTAGAAGGCAGAGCTTATGCACTGCATGATAACGCATCTCTCCTGCCATCGTCAACTTTAACTTGTATCATGAAGCTGAGCTGCAGGTCAGTAAACGTGGCTGGGTCTGTTAATTCTTTCAATAACTGCCAAGTGCGAGTTGCAAAGCGTCATTTGTCTTGTTCGGGCAGGCGGGAATAATGCAGAAATTCATTGCAGAATGAGTTAAATTTATGGAGAATGTGCTAGAAAGGTGCAGGATATTTAAAGATAGTCAAACTGACATTCATGGTGAAGGTGGGCAAGGATGCAAGTCTGTCGCTAACCGCATCTTCAAATTTCCTGCACCATTCTCGTACAACACCACTGATGAAGTTTTCTCCCCACTCATTTTGTGATAAATTTCTGCTGCATTATTTCCTTCTGCCTGAAGAAAAAGAATAATGCTTCGCAACTTCATTACGTGACAAGTTGGAGTTGACAGTGACATAAGTTATGGTGGAGGAGATGTGCTATTGCGCAGAGAGCAACTTTGCCTTCTACTGCCCGACAGGCCATTTCATGGTGAAATCGGAGATTTAAAAAAAATAGCCCTTGTATAATATTCAAATCTAAGCCCCTAAGCCTATGAGCAGGATAAAAATAAAATGTTTTTTGTTCTCCTTTTAGTTCTTGTCGAATTGTGATCATGCTTTTGTGGTACAACTTGTTAGACAAATATTTACCGCGAACAAACATACACAAATGAATGGATGGATTGTGTATTAATACTAAATGGCAAGGCATTTAGCATGCATTTATGATATAATATTGCCAGCAGTGACAAAATTATATGAAGTCTACATCCTAATAAAATTATAAAATCGCCTATTATATTTCTAAATCAATTCGCAGTGGAAATCTCTAAATTTTTTTCACATTTGAACACAAGCTAAATTCTTTGTCATGAATGATTCATTTCCATGGAATGAAAATAAAAACATCCCTCCTTTCAACCCTAGCAATAGACACATTGTATTTATATTTGAGATTATATTTAAAAATTAATAATGTGACTGATCAAACTGGATATGACTGCTTTTATATTGAAGTAGCTTAAGCTAGCTGTAATTCATGTAAAAAATCATATTTTCAAACTGAAGTATTTTATAATAAGCAAACTGTATTGGTTAAAACATAAAACCATACAATGAAGTGACACCAACTATTTTTATATAATGATTAAAATAAGTGTTTAGTTTTTTGTCATTATAGGTTTTTTCTATTAAAATAAAATATTCCAAATTTTTAAACAACTTTTAATCGAACTACCTGCCCCTTTTTGATATTTTAAATTTAATTGAAATACAGTATATTAAAATTTAAAATTTTAAATTTATCGGTTTATTTTCTTCTATTAGAAAATTTTTCTGTCAATTCAAATTTTCAGAAGCTAACAAAAGGAAAAATATAGAGTAAACAAATACCTACCAAAATAATTTCAATTTATAAATAATGCAAAAAGCTTCCAAAAGTTTAAATTTTTTGTCATGTTTTGACTATTACTTATTAGTTTGTAAAACAATTACGAAGCAGACTAAAATTTGTTGCCTACGTTTCAATTAAAAATAAAGGTATAAATACAAAAATATGATGGTAAAAACACTTGAGAATTGATTATTGACGGTGTTTCACGAGGAATGGTAAAATTTTGATATTTTACATGATTATTACTATTATCTGAAAATATCTTGAAAGATTTTGATGAAGATTAATAGATGACCTTAAGTTTAGTCGAAAAATTTACTGAATTTGTTTATAAATATGTTAATTATTGCCAGAAATATGGAGATATACATATCACTAGAGAACCAAAAATTTTTAAATTAAGTAATTTTCTATAGTTATTTTTTAGACCAAAATAGGCTTGTGGAGTATTTTAAATATAATGTATTCTAAAAAAATCAATTGTATAGAATATTAAATTTTCTGACATTAACTTTCATTGGATACAAAATATTCCTATATGTATTCTTTATTTTGTGCGTAACAGTTTTATAATTATAATATTCAATTTCTTACACTATATGATAGCAGTTTACACTACAATAGTTAGAAATTTGAAGAAAGTTAGTTGACAGTCAGAAAATTTAACATTTCTATACCACTGATTTTTTTAGAATGTATATATTTAAAATTATATTTTCTACAAAACATTCCTATAAATTGTTTTACTACAATGAATCGAATATAACTAATGTATAAATAGTAGCATCTGTTGTGACATGTTGACGTTACATGTAAAAGTGTCAAATTTTCACTAGGCATCACACTCTCTTTGGCAAAGCTCTTAAATTCAAATCTTGGATTTTCATTGAAATGTTTTGGTTTTATTTTGAAATTTTTTAATTAAATCCCATACACATTTTACACGACAGTATGTAGAAAAAAGAGTTGATTCCAAAGGATGAAAAATGGTATGGTGTATTAAAAAACAAAATTAATTTTCATAGCAACAAAATTACTGGCTCCCAGACAAACTCGGGGTTACCAAGAGCACAAAAATATTAACTAAAAAACTTGTCTGAATATTTTTGTATGCAGGGATGATTTTAAAAAGTATTACATTTTATTATAGCATACATATTGACCACCTGTAACGAGTATACAAATTTAAGAAACTTTTGCATTCATTATGCCAAAAATTTTGTCAGTGATGAAGGTGTCTACGATGTAGGTATATGTTGTTAGGAACTGTTTTACTAAAAATGAGTCGTGGTAGGTACTAAATTAATATATATATTTATTTATATTACCATTCTTCCTGAAGAGCAGCTAGGATTAGCAAAATACATTTCCAAAGATTTAACAGTAGTTAAAAAAAAACAATACATAACAGATATCTTTAGTATATATTTTATTTGAAAGAAACTAATTACAATTTAAAATTTATAAAAATTGAGTTTTGATGCCAATAACAACTTATTTTATGTAGTAGTACTGTCCTATGTGAATTTTTAGTTTTGGCTGAGATATAGCACATTCTCGTAGTACAGGTATTTTTTTAGAGACTTTTTCAAGTATTTTTATATTCGCACATTTAGGTATCTGTTCTTTATAAAACTTAATATTAAAAAAGAGAAAATTAAAGAATAGATAAGTATTTCATGATTTGCTTCACAAAGTGTTCTATAATTTTTTTCAGTAAATGTAAGTAGTAAATAAATTGAATAAGGTTAAATAATTTTGACTGATATAAAAAGTTAAAAATCTTTTTAAATTTATTTAGTAAAAATTATATGTATATTAAAATATTAGAATAATGTTTAGTAGGAAAGTAACATCCAATTTTTAAAATTGTTATTGTTAATAAAAATGAGATTCAATTTATATGAAGACAACTAGAAAGACTAGACTTGTAAAAAATAATAATACCGCTTACATAAAATCAGTAAATGGCAAGAAATTGAGAAATTAAATTTTAAGAACAATAATTGTTTCTTCCGATCCTCAAAAGTCAAAATTGTTTAATTAATACTTTTCTGTAAGTAAAATATAGACTATGTGAAGTTCCCTCAAACTGTAAGCTTTATGTAGGTGCACCCATTAATTATAGGTATACTTACAGCTTCTACAAAAACTGCTTTTTTAAGTAGGTACCTAACATACTAATATATATGGCAATGGGTGCAAAAACCAGTGCACCTTTTTATCTACAAAATAGTATAACATAGCCTTTTCATCTTTATTAATACTATATAAATAAATGTATATATTTTTTATGTTTTACGTAAAATTTTCATTTTTATTTTTTTTTATTTCAGCCTGCATGTGCATGTATTTTCACCCTGTAATCCTGTAATCAAGAGTCAGCCTATAAAAATTGCAAATACTTCTCATCAGTTCCAACTGTTTACACGAATACGAGACTCTTTTAACAATTCAGTATAAGATAGGGTCGAATAATTAAAATAATTGATTGGGTATTTCTTTCAATAATAAGAATGATATTAAATTAAAAACATGTTTATTTTCTTATTTGTTGGAAAATAATTGATCTCCACACTAACAAATTTCATAAAAATTTTAAATTTGTATCACATCCTATTCAGTTACAGATGTGTATGAATGTGTAGAATCACTACATCAATCAGTTGCTAGCAATGCTTAGGAAATAAAATTTTATATGAGTAATAGTTATGAAGATGGTTGAGGTTGTGAGAACTGGCAGCTTCTAAACAGTAGTTTTAAATGTGTAATATGAATATCAAATGTGTGAGGCTACTAATAAAAATACATACGTACCTGATAAAGTTTTTACATTAAAAGGATGTTATACTTAATACATATGTAATAATTCTCTTAATATTATTGTTAATTAACATTTTTTAAATATATTGTACATACATATTTTCGAAATTTTTATTTTCCTTTCCCTATAGTATAATTAAAAATTAAAAGTAAAAATTAATCCTGGTCCAACATATATTTCTGTTTTTGTTTGGTGTTAAACATTAAATTGAAGTACTAACAACTTTTGAAAACAAAATTAAAATATATAAATAATAATTTTAAAACATTTTTCTTTTTTTTTTTTTTGAAGAATTTAATATGAATAAGTTTTCTTATTAGAAAAAAAAAACGTAAAGTAGAGTAGAATTTTATTTCCTTTAAACTATAAGTCTTAGGTACATTTGAAGAATTGTGGCTTTCGATTTCGCTATTTCTTAAACCATGAAAACTAAAAAAAAAAAAAATTCGAATGTACTTATCACTGCAAACAAGGTAATACACAACGATCTTAGGCTAAAGGTATAAAAAGATCCAAGTGAGATATACAGGGTGTCTGGAAACTCTGAGCAGAAAATGTAGATGGTTATATTATTCGAAAAAATAATGTGTCAAGTTCATGTAAAATTTTCATTAATGGAGCCACGTAAATTCAAAGTAATTTTTTTCTTATTTGTTTTTTGGCTACAACTTTTTTGATACTGGGACATTTTTTTTCAAATTTGGCCAACTCGTCACTTATACCAGAGATTATAAATACACTAGATAATCACCGTAAATGTAGTTATTGGACGCGGTAAAAATAGTTTCATAAGTTCCATGTAGAGGTCGGTGGCATGCCGAATTCAGAAATTTATATAATTCTTTAAACCAGACTTGTAGTGCGGTCAAGCGGGACCTTCGCCTGAGATGGCAGGGCACTACCCAGAGATTATAAATAGTTAAATACACAATCTCTGGTGCAGGTAGAAAAGGGTCGTCCGGGAAATCCGAATAGCCCGTAATCGCTGGCAGATGTAACAACAAAAAACCGAATGAGATACACTAGCGCTAGGAGAGCATTGGTGGCTTGCATCCACACTAATCAATTTCTGCATCCATTTTTTACCGCGTCCAGTAACTACATGGACGGTGATTATCTAGTGTATTTATAATCTCTGCTTATACTATAGAGATGCAATTTCAGGTAAAATATTTTTAAAATTGCAGCGAAGAAATGATCATTACTTTTTTGTCTTTAGTTTTATTGAAATTTTTATGGCATTTCCTTAAATACCTATACTGATGTTATCTAAACAGTTCATTTCATGATCATTTCTTCACCTAGCACGTACCCTTTCTACCCTTTAGGTGGCCGCAATTTTAGAAACAGTTTACGTCAAACTGCATTTCTATAAAAATAAAAGTGCCAAAAAAATGATTTTGGGGGTACGTAACTCCGTCAATACTGATTTTTTGCTTCACCCCCTACATTTTCTGCGCGAAGTTTCCGGACACCCTGTAGATTTGAAAGCTGGCTACACACTACGCAGGCGGCCTCTTCGGTAGCCCGTACAGATCTAGCCTGCACAGGCCTATCTGCAAGTTAGATACTTCAGATATGGGTGATTTAAAGAAAACATTTTTAACTTTCAGCTACTTTCGGAAATACCGGAAGTAGTTGCTAACTTCCTTATTTCAAATGGAACATCCTATATATTATTGCATTTACCAGTCTACCAGATGATGCCTAAACCCATCCATTTCCGAGTTATTTGACATTTAAAAAAAATGACAGTTAACGAGGTTGGCAAGAATCTCTAACTTGTCCTTTGCTATACATATAGGCATTTAATTTTTGTTGAAATCTTAGTTGCACCTTTTGTACTTAATAACAGTTCTAAAATACTACACCTAGTGTTCCATTTTTTCGGTTACCAACTTTGGTTAAAACTTTCAGCAACACTTTTCAAATAGCAATATGGCTCTATCAGTTCCTAATTATAATTTTTCGCATAGAACACGATGCACATGGTCCGGGGTGTCAAAAATGGCGGAACGCAAAAAAAAAACAGAAAACACTCCTTTCATAGTGCTTTTATAAAAATAGGGCTTTTATAGTTCCCAGGTTCTCAGGGTTTTTCCCCACACCTCGAGTACGGAGATGCTAGCTCGAGCTAGCAACGCCGACCTTGGAGCGCGTAGAGATGCAGACCTCGCAGCCTGCCCTCGTTTTTGCGCCACCTACTTCTGTTCCAACACCCGTTTAGAAAATCGTCCCCGAACTCCCAAAAAATAATCTTAAAGCGCTCGAAATAGAGGGCCGTACCTAGGGGCAGCCCACCACTCCTAAACGGGGGCGGCTAGCGAGTTCGTTCGAAATCAAGCGCGTAGAACACGTCCTTCGTGAATCTCGATCTGTTTTCGGTTCTGCCTCCCCTTTTCTCCCGCTCCAGCCTTTACCTGCCCCTGTTCGCAAACTCGTCCCCGAATCCTTAAAATATCGTCTCGGAACGGCTGAAATAGGCATACTGGTTTATCCGCGAATTTTTTTTGCAGAACGGGTTCGCCATCACCGAACGGGGGCGACCAGCCAGCCCGTTTGAGATCGAGCGTGTAGAAGACTCCTCCCTGAACCTCGACCACCCGGTCTATCTTCCGCCCCACAGCATCGATCCATCTTCGTTTCCCCTCTCTGAGTGCTCACCAACAGACAAAATAGGTATGTGAAGTCGCCGCGCGCCGCGTACATCTTCTACCATGCTCATGTTCGCTGTTACCGAAAACGGCATTTCTCATTTCTCCCCCATTTTGGGATAGTTTGTCCACGCTTACCATAGCCCTAGGGGTTGCAATCTGTATTAATTCTTTTAGCACACACTTCCGTACTGACTCTAACACGGTATACTAACAAAATCCGCAAAAAAACCACCGAGAACTCTCCCGCTCATTTATGACACCCCGGACCATGCGCATCGTGTTCTACGCGAAAAATTACACTATTGCTGCTTGTAAAGTGGCAACTCCCCCGTATTTTGACTGGACTAGTATTATTCAGTTTAACTGTCAAAAGTATTTAAACTGAAATTGAAAAATTATAACAATATGCCGTTTTTACGAATTAGGTTAACGATTATTATGTCGCTTTTGTTGAAGGGCTAATAATGAATATTGCAAAAACGGTAAGATATATAGATATAGGTAAGGTTATAAGAAATATGTTTAAAATTACACGAGGAATTAAAATATTGAAACATTTATTTCTTCTAAAATTGTAAAACAATATTCTCAATTGATAATCAATTTATTCAGGCAGTTTTCCCGATATTTTAAAAGCAGCGTAATTCCGTTACATAAAATGGATGACCTACAAATTGTAGATAATTACAGATAGATCTTATTAATTAGTGAGTTCTCCAAATTAATTGAAAAGATTATTTTCAACACAATAATTGAGTTTGTTGAACGCCATTCCTTGCTTGTAGTGTCAGAGCATGGATTTAAAGCTAATAAATAGGTAGAGACAGCTTTATACCAACTTTTCAATTATGTATATATTTTTTCAACTGGATGAGGGAAAATATGTTCTGTTGTTGCTATTGGAACCGTCAAAAGCTTTCTGTTACTGAGCTTTTGCCTGCTTTGCGGAGTATGAAAGGAACCAGATGTGTTTAAGGTATTTGGCCTGAAAAAGTGTATTCCCTTAACAACAAGTGGAATTGAAAGGCAGTTGTACTTGAGGCCTCGGCAGAGCAGGTACTCTCGAGCCGTTGGAATTAGGGGTATAAAATAAGTGTCATATATTTTTTACCCATATGTATATATCTTGTAGAGCTCGGGTAAATTAGTATAAAAGGAATCGCCTTTTATTCAGCTACCATAAGTGTAAGGTTAACGTGGTAGCGACATTTTGGTCCTTCGAGCCGAATCTTGTAGTTATAAAAGCTGATACTCCGAAGTGGAGAAAAGTGTGTAAAGTCCAAAAGGGATTAAGAAAGTGTTGCAAATTGTAGATTTGCTAAATTCCAAAAAAAAGGTGTCGAAAGTTAAGAGAAAGTAAAAATTTCAACGTGTAACGTGAATTAGTGGTTCCTGTTTAGCAGCAACCCAGGAAGTACCAGGTCCAACCAGAGGAATTGGAAAGCGTCAGCGAGGTGCAGAGTGTGAGGAGCATCATCGTAGCCGAGACATAGGTAATAAGGAATTGGTTCGTTGGTACGTAAAGGTTTTCACAGTGATTAAGTGTTGTGACTAAAGGCAATTTAGTGCAAAGTTTTTAGTATAGGTATCGGAAACAGGAGTATATTCGTAATATTGGTTACTATTCTGTTACGTAAAAGTTAAGCTTGAAGCTTAAATTGCTGTAATTGTTTATTTTGTTTAAATTAAGTAATTTACAAGCTTACAAAACATTTGCTTTGAAGATCAACATTTGCTTTGAAGATCAACATTTGGTTTAAAAAATTGTCACTACAAGGTTGATTGTTTTACTTAAATTTTATTCAATTTCATAATGGCTGAAGTACATGCACTAGTGACTAAACGCGGTTCAATTAAAGCCAGTATCACGCGAGTTGAAACTTTTGTAAACACTGCCACCAGTGAGGTTACTGTCACCAATTTAAAAATTAGGTTGAAGCACCTAGAAGAGCTGTACACTAAGTATGATTAAGTACAGTCTAATTTAGAAATTATAAATAAAGCGGAGTATAGCGCGGATCGAGATTGAAAATAAATTTTTAGATCTTAAAGTTTGCTTATGTGATTTAATAGAATCAAAACTTGAGGCACCTAATACTTCTTGCGCGCGGGTTTCGCACATTGCTATGACAAATAATGATTTTGCTATGCCAAAAATCGACATACCTCAATTCGCAGGGGATTATAATAAGTGGCATAATTTTAAAGATTTGTTCATAAATTTAGTGCATAATACGGATTTATCTAATATAAGAAAGTTATATTATTTAAAAAACGCGTTGAAAGGTGAAGCGTCTTCATTATTAGAATGTTTGCATGCTTCAGAAGAAAATTATGAAAGGGCTTGGGAAACATTAACAAGACGTTATGATAATAAAGCAATGCTTTTAAAAAGACATATGAGCGGTATTTTTGATTTACCTCATTTTGGTAGAAATTACACTGGGATGCGTGCGTTGTTAAATAAATTTAGCCAGCATTTTAACTCTCTAAAATCGTTAAACGTGCCCGTAGAACACTGGGACATTATATTTGTTTATATATTGTCACAAAAAATAGACAGTGGTTTAGTTCAAGCGTATGAATAAAGTGGGCGTGACGTTGCAAAAATTCTTAGAAATATTAGAAGATCGATGCTTTACGTTAGAGATATCCGCGAAACGCACTGCAACATATGTGACTCATATTAACAATAATACTAATAACAAATGTTTGTATTGTAGTGGACCTCATTCGATAAAACGATGCTTTAAATTTTGTAGAATTTCTGTGCAATAAAGAATAAGCTTTGTTACAGATAATAAATTATGCTTTGTTTGTCTAAACGGCAACCATGTGTCCGAAAAATGTTATTGGAAAGAGGGTTGCACCACTTGGAAAAAAGGCATAACGTTTTGTTACATGTCCCAATCCCAAATTCTGAAAAACCTACTGCGTCAGCGGCGGCGGCAGAGGTTTACCACGAACCTGCAAACAACAATGTCGAATCGGGTCCGGGTTCTTCTACAGATGTTTGTACAACTATCATAAATGCCAGTGAGGCAAATTTTGAAAACAATGGTGTTTCAAATATTATTTTGTGGCCTTTAGCTATGATTGATGTAATCGACAAAAAGGGTAATAAACACGTAGGGCTCTCCTCGACTCGGCGAGTGAGAAAAACTATGTCACAAGCGAATTAGTAAGCGTTTTGGGAGTAGATCGCGGAATGTGTAATTAGCAAGTCAATGGGGTTTCAGGCGTTGGGATAAAAGTTGAAAATTCCGTGGATCTCACAATTGAGTCTAGAGCCAATGATTATAAATGTAGGGCAACATTTGGCGTAATGAACAACATTACAGGGAACTCGCCGAAACGCGAATTCGATTTAAGGAATTTAAGATGGCCACGCCACATTACGTTAGCAGACTCTAGTTTTAATAGAGTGGGTAAAATTGACATGTTACTAGGGACTGAGATATTCGCAAAGGCATTACAAAAGGGCAAAATTGATTTGGGGAATAACCTTTCGGTACTTCAAAATACAGAATTTGGTTGGGTCATTCTTGAGTCAGTGCCTGTAGAAGTCGATATGCTAAGTAGAAAAATCAACCAGACATTGGTTAGCTCGGTTGAGGAAGGCTTTGATAATAGAATACTCTCAAATTAAGAGAAAATAATATGCAGAAAAAAAATTGATGAGCCCATAAGTCGAGATTCAACTGGAATTAAAAATAAATTGAGCTTGTTAGGTGATCCATGTGATTACGCTTACAGATGTTTAATTGAGCGCAAATTTACGAAAAACGTTAAATTATTCAATGATGATAAACCGTTCATGGATGAATATATTAAATTTGACCATCTCTCCGCCACGCCTTGTCATAGAAAATGCGTTAACTGTCTGCCCCGAAATTAACATGAGTTCAACTAACCAATCAAATAAAACATTGGCATCAGATTAACAAAATCGAGCAAATGTTTTGGAAGCGTTGGAGTTCTGAATACATATCAGAGCTTCAACAACGAAAAAAATGGTATGTTTACATTAACGTCAACGATCTAGTGTTAGTTAAGGAAGACAATGTTCCACCTTTAGCGTGGTGTCTCGCTAGAGTTGTCAGTGTTCACAAAAAGACAATTACATTACAATTACATCAGAAGTGTTACAGTAAAGACTATGCGTGGGAACTATGTTCGCTCCATTGTAAAAATATGTCCATTGCCTCGTTAATATGAACTTTTTAGATTGTTATTGGACTGACGGAATTTGTAATATTAAGAATTGTTACAATTGTATTAAGAATGTGTAATATTAATATTAAGAAGTGTTAGATGTTATAATTGTTTAGACTAATTAAGGGACATGTATACCCATTGTAAAATTTTGTTTATGATTAGTTAAGGTTTTGAAATTACTTCTAATTTCAACGGCGGCGGTTTGTTACTGAGCTTTTGCCTGTTTTGCGAAGTATGAAAGGAACCAGATGTGTTTAAGGTATTTGGCCTGAAAAAGTGTATTTCCTTAACAACAAGTGGAATAGAAAGGCAGTTGTACTTGAGACCTCGGCAGAGCAGGTAATATAGAGCCGTTGGAATTAGGGGTATAAAATAACTGTCATATATTTTATACCCATATGTATATATCTTGTACAGCTCGAATAAATTAGTATAAAATGAATCGCCTTTTATTCCGCTACCATAAGTGTAAGGTTAACGTGGTAGCGACACTTTCCATTATTAATCTGGATTTTGTTTTGAAAAAGTTGTATAATCTAGGCATACTTGATTAGATAGATTCGTATTTGAAACATTGTTAGTTAAAATTCTAGAACAGATTGCAAATAAGACTGATGTTTCTCTAGGGGTACTGCAAAGATCTGTGATGGGACCACTCTTATTCCTCTAGTAATAATTATCTATCAAAATTGCATTTTAATTAAAAATTAGATGGACGTAGCGATCATGCGGTCGGATCTTGTCCTATATGATTTAACTTTAACAAATAGCCAGAAAAAGTAATAAATTTAACCCCAATAAAGTATGTCAAGGGGAAAAATAATTATACAACTTTAAGCAAAGAATTATAGAGTGCTCTATTTGAAAATGTAACCGAACACTTGTTGTTGATTTTACTACTATTAAATGCAAAAGGTAACAACACCTTTTTAAGATTTCATTGTATACCAAAAACTAGATGCCTAAACGTAACACGAAAAAAGTTATTCTTGCAAACCTGGTTAATTGTCATTTTTTTTTAATATTAAATAACTCCAAAACGGTTAGGTATAGCGTATGCTACATGTTTTCGACTACAGAATTTTCATACCCTAACCAAAAATGCAAATTTAATAATCTATGGTTTTCTAATAAGTTGATGACTACTGCCAGTATTTCTGTAGCTTTCACAGCCGTAACTTTTTTCAAGTGTCGCCTGGGTCTACTAACTTCTTATTTGCCTAATCTGTTGATTTCGTTTAAAAGGAATAGGAGGAATACCAATATTATAAACAGTAATTTTTACCAATCACAGTGTATGAAATAATACTTAGTCCGTCTTTGACAAAGTGGGTAATAAATATTTTTGATTTATTGTATTATTTATGTTTTGGAATACGTATGATCTCAGTTGCATGACACTAATTTGAATATCATAGAAAAATTATTTTTTTTATTACCTACTTTGAAAATGCTGTAAGTTTATATTCAAAAACACTATCGAAATTTCCAAGAAAAGTATCACTTGCTATTTTCCTAAAAAGTAAACATAATAATATTAAAACTATAATAGGTATATATACATTTTGATTAAATAAACTGAATTTACTATTTAGTTCTCCAATAAACCAGATTAAAAATGAATTGTGTGTTCAAATTTTCTTTTCTTTAGCTTTACATGATCCTATTTTTTAGGTTTAATAAATAATTTTATGAAAAGAAAATCGGAATGGATTGTGTCCCTCTGACACTGTCACAACAGTAAAGGAACGTATTATGCGGTCGCAGTTTAGGCGCATCGCGAATCATGCTAGTCTCGTACTCATTTACTGAAGAATCTTGTAGTGCTTTTGAATGTACACATTTGCACTTGCGCCAAATAAAAGAGCTAATACAAATACGTCTTCCACAGAACATATTTTGGCACCTAAATAGTAGGTACAGTAGAACAAGTTGGGAACACATAGGAAACGACATCTGCTACTGATTTTGTAAAAGGTTGTGATCAGTTCGGCACAGAACGATCCGCGATGTGCCTAGACTGCGATTGCACAGTGCATGCTTGCCTTAAGACCTCTTATACATTTGGCGATTTTATGCGACTCAATCTCATGCGTACTCTATTTTGTATGTGATTTAATAGCCCTGTAAATATACAGAATCGGAAATTGCGGATCTTTACAGAGAAAGTGGAAATTGCCGCTTCATCCCAGGGAAGGTACGAAGTATAAACGGCGCGGTAGTATAATAGAAAACTAAATTTTATTTGTATATCTGCCCTATTTTTCTCAAAGTCCTTTTATTGCATTTAAAATGCTGACGTGTATTAATTTATTTGGAAAGAGTAACGAATAAAACACGGTGTGAATACGATCTTTAAATTTTGAATGTCCATTTAGCGCGTCTACAATCTCCGATAACGGCCGATGGTAGGCGAGAGCTAACGAGAGCCGCACAACAAAAACGGTATCCTCACAGATTACAAACTTCAATCCGGTCATCTCATGCCACTGTTGCCAGGTCTCTGCTTTTGCATGAGATCTCATGCATTCCGAGGAAATCTCATGCTCTCATATCTTGATTACAAAATCTCATGCTTTTTAATAGGCACAAAAAGAAATAATGAAATTATTAAAATTACTCTTTGAAATCTACCAAAACAAAGACCTAACGAGAAATAAAGGCAAAATCGGGGGCAAAATTGAATAGATAGAGGTATCTACAATATTTGAGTACTTCAAATGGCCTTTATTGTAGACTGCTCTCTTAATAATTAGCAATGAATACATAAACGGGTATGACAGTCGACGGATATGCGGTGTGTGTGCTGTATTCACGCTGTATTGCAGTGATTCTTAACTGTATTCCGTAAGGGTACCTACATTTTCTGGAAACAACAGATTTTATGACGTGAGTCACCCTGCGTCATGTCAACTGCGCCTCAACGTTCGCCCGGCCTAACAATAAAATAAATTAGAAAGGTTACGTGGTTAATAACTTTTAAGTAAGTACCTGTAAGTACCTACTGACAATGTAATATTATGATAAAATAGCATAACATAATGCTTTTTAATGAAATAAAAATGGCATTACAAAAGTAATTAAAAATTAAGCTGTGTCAAGAGGTGTTTTTTGATAAATTAACCCATCTCATGCTTTTTTCTCCAAATCTCATGCTATTATGGAATTATTCTCATGCACTGAATTTTTCCCACCTGGCAACACTGCGTTATGCGAACAGTGGAAACACGCTGTGGTGGAAGTATGCGTGTAGCATGACACAAATACACGCAAGCGGCAAAACACAATTCACCATCAAGATCCTCACTTTCCAAATGTCTAGATTAGCGGCAGCCGCAATTCAGTCGCAGTTGTCCTTAAACGTCTAATCCGGGGATTGAGTCCATGGATTTTCAACATCACAGTAATGCAATATTAAACATCAGTAAAAATAATTTGTAATGTTCTTCAAAAAATTGTGATTTTCATTTTGTTTATTATGAAATTATATAATTTTTAGTCAGAGAAGATCTGTGAGTATCAAATTTTGAAACGTGTTAAAATGAAAACAATTTTGATGCTGTTATGATATTCTAATGTCATTTCAGATCATTGAATGAATATAAATATATTATGCAAAATCAAAAATTGAGGTGAGCTCATGCATAATGCGTGACATAATATATCTCTTCTATAACTTGGTATACATTCCTTGCAAAAATATAGACCATATTGCCAACCGCCAAAGATCGACATATCTGTTCAGCATATATTTAAACATTTGAACGTAATTTAAAATTAAAAATATCGGAACATGAAAGTTGACATAGAGGAGCATTCATTATCTTTTAGGGTACTATCTTTCCCAAGAATTTAAGCAAAATTATGTTGATGTTTTCTTAAGATAAATACCATGTGCTTAGAGAATTCTCTTTGTCGAGTTAATTTTTGCCGTGAAAGAAGACTCATATATAGCGATTTCTTAAAATAAACTTACGGTATAAAGTTGCCCAGCATTATTCGACATATAGTCCGCAATCGATCGGGCTATTGGGTCCGAAATAGTGTATTTTTTGAGGTTTTTGTGAGATACTGAAATAGAAAAAGATATTTACCCTACGATCTATTTGTATAAGGGAAGCTTAAAATTTACTTATGAAATGGAATTTTCTATACTTTCTCGAAACAATATGCAAAACTGGCTACAATTGTACATAGTGTTTTAATTAGACGGAGCCCTTTGTTCCTGTAAATCTGATGTCAATAGTATGTGCTCAAATTTTTCATGGACGTTGTCGAAATGTTCAAAGTTTTATTTTGTTATTTTTTTATATAATGTATACATACCATGTGAAGCATTTTGGTGATACATGTATTGGTATTTTGGAAACTATTAGACAACATAATTATGTTGCTAACTTAATGGTGATTGCAGGCCAGCCCTAGGTCAGGTAATTTTGAAAAAAAAAATCTTCGGTATATTTCCCTGTATATTTAGATTTTTATTGTGACGTTTCGGTTGCGATAAACTATCATCAACTTTCTATGTTTTATGAGCACCAATATCGAAACATTGCAGTGAAAATCTAAATATACAGTGAAAATTCTCGAAAAAATTTGCTGATTTTAAAAATTCCTCTAAATAAAAAAGTTACAGACGATTTTTGAAAACACCACCATTACTTTTTTTCAAAAATAACTCAAAAACCTGAAAGCTGCGACCGATTTTTTTAACCATATTCTTATCTTTTATATTTTCCAAGATACCAATACATGCATCACCACTATGGTCCACACTGTATACAGGGTGTTCGGGAAAATGTGGGAAATATCTTGAGTACACATAGAAAATGAAAAAATATGATGACAATTTCCTATAATTTTTTTTCCTACAGGCTCTCCCTACGGAGATATGTGTCCCTGAAATCGGGTTTTCTTGAATATTGATATCGACAATAAACAGCCTTTTTTTAGTCTAAAATTGAAACTACCCAGATTTATTATTTTAAAGTCTTTATCAAACAGTCTGTTAAAAATTTAGCCATTAAGATTAAGTCTTTTAAGGTCCTTACTAGTGTCCATCACATAAAATTTTTGTTAAATTATATTGAGTAGGTACTTTAAAAGTTATTCAAGAAAAACCGATTTCCAGCGGCGTCCTTCAGGGACATATATCTCCGAAGGGGGGGGGGGGTCTGTAGGAAATTTTTATAGGAACTTGCCATATTTATTTTTTCATATTCTATCTGCACCCTAGAGATTTCCCACATTTTTTCGGAAACCCTGTATATAAAAGACAATTTTCGGACCAAACATTTTATTGTCGACAAAATTTATGTGGTTTATATGACACACTATATATCATACTACCCTGATTAATCTGAAAAAAATCTTTTTTCAGTTTATTCAATTTTTATACAAGGCAGATATTATTTCTATTTTACTATTAAGCAAAAAAAAAATCGTATCTAGGCCCAGAAAGGACTCAGTGTATCAAAATATGGAAGGAAGGTTTTTCTACATTTTTGTTAATTTGTTAGGCTAAATAGACGTATCCAACAATATTAAGTATAAAAAATGTATTTGCATTTGCTGTCGCATGCAGATACATTCTTTTTAACAATTTTAACTAACACCTAATTATGGTTCTAATCGGCAGATACTCTAATTGTGCCATTAAGTTTAGATTATAATATAACTATCACCACCACAGCGTAGCAATAAATTGAAGTTACGTCACATGAAAACGTGTATTAAATGTGTCCTGTTTCGTGTTAAAAATTTTCAACTAATTACTAATTAAATATAAATACATTTTATCACCAACCGTCAATAGAGCCTTGCATTACCATAGCGATTTCCGGAAGTAAACAAACACTTTATTTTACTGTAAAAATCAAGCATTTTACGTGACGCAAATGTTTATCAACACTTGTGAACTGTTATTATGGTCACAGCTTAAATAACAATCAGCTCACAGACTCGTATGAGCGGGAACGTCTCGCGCAGATCTTCGCGCATGCCGCCATTTTGGGATAAAAGGCGGCAGGGACGTGTGGTTGTAAAATATGCCCTTATAGCCATACCGTCAACGACTGCGTTATTGGCTCACGAATGCTGTATTTTGTGGTTTGTTGATTTTCTTGTATTTTATACTGTTATTTTATTTTTAAACAATTTCAAGTAAAACAAATTTATATTTAGTATGACACTTTCTAAATTGGGACAACTATTTTTAATCAGGTCCTGACTTGTATCCCAAACGAGAGAGAGACAAGCTTCAAGGGCAAATTTTAAGGTTTTAATACTTCAAAGGTGCCGCCGTAGAGTCTGTGAGCTGATTGTTATTTAAGCTGTGTTATGGTGGTATTCATAATCTGTCTCAGGTCGCAGGAGAGCCATCTCCGTCCCGAAATTATGGGAATTTTATAATGAAATTCAAATAATTTCGAACGGACAATGACTATAGTTGTACTGTAACAGTGGGATCTTATATCTTCTTCTCGAAATTATGTGAATTTCATTATGAAATTTGCATAATTTCTGTATGGAGACCGCTCTCTGGCGACCGGAGACGGACTATGAATACCACTGTTAGAGTCCCAACAGTAAAAGTTTTGTCGGGAATTATTTAGATAGATAGATAGATAGATTTGTATTGTAATTGCTGTTATATTTCTGTTTACTTTATCATAATAAAATGTGATAAGTTATATCTCCATTTTTTTAAATTATAAACTTTTACGGTTGGCGATAAAATTTTATATGCACTACGTCAGTAAAGTGTCTTTATCCAACTCGCTCAATAAAGAACCACTTTACTGACTTGGTACCTACATAAATAACTATTATTACAGCACATTGCATTGACCTTTTACTATAAATAAATTGTATACGTTGTTACATAAAAAGGACCTAACTATAAAATATCACTTTTGTAAGTCTCAGAACTAATTTAGTATAATTCTGAAACAGACCAAAGTTTTTTCTGTATGTCAGCATTTTATCACTGATTTTGAATATCATTATCAGTGTGGTAAAAGAAAATGAAAACCTCAATATCTCAAAAGTATGAAAATGTCAGATACTCTCTTTTGCCTTAACAGGGTAGTATAATAGCCTGCCACAGACCTTGTGATTTTTCATGGGTCATCGGTGATCGTGACAAGCGATCGCGACAAAACCGAAGTGTGTGAGGTGGAAAGTGTCACGACAATGACAATCATGACAGTTTGTCACGATAAGCGGTGAAAAATCATGAGGTCTGTAGCTGGCTTAAATGTTTACAATATATTCGTTTTTCTGACTTCAAAAATATAATTGTCATACGTTTGCTCCAATATTTGATAGAAAATCCATTTTAATTCATATCGACATTATATATATTCCAATCTATAACTGCATTCTCTTGCTATTAATGTTAAATACTAACTAATGTAATACAACAAAACTGACAGAGTGCAAAGTTGTAGATTGTTATATCATATTCATAGTCATTATGAAGTAAAAAGTAATTTTATTTCTGACCGGGATATTATAAGCTTATATCGTCATAGTTACGCTATCAATAAAGAGAGTCATAACTCCCTTGGGAATTTTTCCGTTTTAAAATAAACAATATTTTATTGAAATCGGTCAGAAATAAAATTATCTATGTACCACGGAATTAATGAGCCTTAATAACCTCAGGCAATTGCTGTCCCTCGGGCCGGAGGCCCTCGGGACGCAAACTTTGCCATCGGTAATTAAGGCAATTATAATTCCTTGATACATAAATAACTATTAGACGAACAGCAAACATATAACGTATGTATTTATATTTCTTAAAATATCAAGACTTCAGACAGATTTCAAAAATATCACCTAGCAGTGAATTGTTCTTTTCAACCAATAATTTAAGTTCTCAAAGGGCCGTGCAACTTTTATAGAATTGTAAAAAAAATTTCGTTTTTTGCGAATATCTCCGGAACCGTTTATCGTATAGAAAAAAGCTTTTGTAAGCATTTACTACTCGTAATAAGCTATGTTCTGTGCGATAATTTTTATTTTAAGTCATAGTTGGTGAAGATTTTGAAGGGGAAGTGGGTGTTTTTCTCCCCAACTTCTATGCCACTGGAAAAAGTACGGTTTTGAGACGCCCATTTGAACCGCCAATATTTTCTACACAAAAAATTTACTCTTAGTCATAAGCTCTAAAGTTGACAGTTTTCGAGAAAAATTTACTTTTATGTTGAAAAACATGGTCAATTTCTTTAAAATAAAATTTATATTTTACTAAATGTATTATAATTTTTTTTTATCAAGTAGGCTTTAATTTTTAAAACAAATATTTAATTTAACTGTGTACGATTTTTTTTTAATTTTTGCAACTATGAAGTTGGTTTTGTTACTGGTTCTAACGATTAAATAAATTTTGTTTAATTAGTAAAAAAAAAAATGCTTACAAAAACTGTTTTCTGTACGATAAACGATTCCGGCGATATTCGCAAAAAACGAAATTTTTTTTACAATTCAAATTGTGCATTTCTTTAGAGAGTAAGTTAATACAAACTTTTTTCAAATTTTTGGACGAGCTATCACATCCTGAAGTCCTGCGCATATATTATGAAACACCCTATATAGCAAATCCGATAAACCTAATATAATCTTACGGAGATCACCTGGTACCACATACTTCTTGGTGTCTGGATGGTACTGTCTCCAAAGGCTAAGGGAGACCTTTCCCAACAATCTTGCGTATAAACGACTTCCCTTTTATGTTTGGAGGCTGAACGTGCGTTCGTGCTGTGCCGGTTTTCTGCCGTTTTAGGAACCGTCTGCCTGTGAGTTGTTAAGGGAGCACTAAAAAAGATAAGAAGACGACTTATATTATAATTAGTAATATAAAAAAAATGTAATAGGGCCAAGAAAGGTTAGTCAAGTTCTCAACCATCCCATGGAAAAATTATTTCATTTTCCAAGAAAAATATCCAATGATCATTGTGAAATGTTCTATCAATTATTACTTTAGTCGTTTTTCAACTGCGTATCGACGCTTTTTGCCCATTGTGACATGCAACTATAAGACCAAATTTACAAACAAGTTCCACCATTTCTCGCCATGTCGTTTTGTAGTATTTAGTACTATTTCGCAGACGAAGATTGACGGTCTTTGATTAGTACGCCTACAGAGATTGATCCAACTCTAATAATTTATTTATTCATATCGCGGCATCGAATCAATAAGCCTGCTTATTTTTTCTTGAGGAATAATCCCATATTCCTTTCAATGCCTAACTTTTCTCCTGCAGTGTTTGTGGTTGCACAGAACGACGACAAAAAAACTCTTTTAAGTTTGTATCACAAATGTTCAATTGGATTGAGATTCGAGTTATAGGCGGCAGGCGGGTCATTATTACCTTCGCAATGCAACCTCATCTAGATATTCGCTACTACCCATGCAACTTCTGGTACTCGTAGTATCATGCAACCGTATAAAAACTACTGTAAATTAGGAGTGTTTTATTTAATGTGTAGCTTTTAGAAGAATAGAGCTTGTAAGATGATTCAAAACTTTATGAATATTTAGATTATAACAAAGAATGCTTAATTCATAATATTCGCCTAATTCTTTTTGTTTTGATTTTATTACAAATATCAACATTTAGTTCATCTCAGCGCAACATCACCTAAGCGAAAAATACTAGTTAGGTACTAAAATTGAAAATAATGTCAATACATTCGTCAACAATAATTGATATATAAAATCTGATACGAAATGAATAGAAAAATTATAAAACATAGCCAAATTTTTGCATCGGCGGAATTATGCGCCGGTGAGAGTATACGGGTGATTCAGAACTTATCTAAAAACACATTTTTGAATGTACTCTTATAAATACAATTTTGTAAAAAAATCAAAAGGCAGTAAAAAAATGAATTATAAATATATTTCTGCACGGCACTGGAAACTGATCCACTGTAAAACCCGGCAAGGCAAAGCATGCAATCAGTGACTGGAAAAAAATTTGGAAAGGAAAGAAATAAATAACATTTTATAACACCTATTTATACAGCAAATTAAAAAAAACAGTAATTTGTGGTTTTAATTAATAAAAGTAAAAGTAGTTTGCCGACCCTGATGTTACAATAACAAAATTTTGGGCCCGTCTTATCCAGTTTCTACAAACTAACACAAATGTTTCTTCTTATCCGTTTTGAACTGGCAGCAGAAATGATACGTTTGCGTAAATCATCAATAGTGTCCACTTTGGTCGAATCTATTTTTGACATCTGAAAAACAAATGTAAACACCTGCAACACAAAAACGTTAATACTATAAGTAATCGGATTTCAATATTTGGAATCGCGTGGCTAGAGACTACAGTAGCCCAGCGATGTAAAGGTTATAAAAATATTACTTCAATAATTCTTTTTTCAGACACTATATTCATTTTACAAACATTTTTTTTACGATATTGACTCCATTTTTCCCGACGCATCTATTCCCAATTTTTTTAGTAAGTATTTTAAAATAAAAAAAAACGTCAAGGGCAACACTTGTAATTCATGCGATGGTAATATAAGTATTTCTTAGTCTAGAGGTCTGTTTTCCATTAAATACAACATGGACAAGTAAAAAAATATAAAAGAATTTAAAAAATGCTGAGCTAAAAGGCAGAAAATTAATGTAGGTACAATATTTGAAAAATAAGCTACTTTCCTCTTTAATGCGTTTTAAATTTTGAAAATATACGAATATGGATAATTACATCATATGTGACATCTTTTGGTATTATTTTTATAAACGAAAACGATTAGTAACAAAATTTTTGAAATATCAATTACCCAATAAAATATTTTCCCATACCATGTATTTTATTTTTCACATTATTATGTGTATAATAAAAGAAAGAAATATTTTCCACCAAAATTCACATTTCCTTTCTTTATATTGTTTTATGGATAAGAAATATAGGAAAAAGGCGACTGAAATTAATTCGTTATCCGTTAGAACAGGTGGAAGAACACTGATAAGGAAGAAGGGACTGACAGTGAACATTGTCTTTAGTTCAGTTCCTTTTCTTTCATAAGAGTCACGTTATATAGCACTCAATTACTGTGTATGTTCTATCTCTATTTTTAAAAGAAAGGTTGATATTTTTCATAAAGTCAGGTATTTTGTTAGTTCTACAGTTAATTAAATAGGTACATGCACCTTCAATGCAGTAGAATAGAGGAAGAGATGCATCATGAATTGAGTCAATATCGTAAAAAAATATTTTGTAAAATCCTGGAAATTTGCAACCGAATTCTGAAGGAGATGGAGTTTCAGGGCGTTCACGGCCTATTGCAGCAGCTGAGGAACACATTACGAAGCAAATTGCTCCCAACAAGTACAAGGAATGCCTCAATCTACTGTGTGGCGTAACAGACATGAGGCTCAATTATATTGGTAACAACAACAGCGCATCCAAGCATTAATACCAAGGGATTATCCCATACTAATTTGATTTTGTGAATGATTGCTGCAACAAAATTCTCAACATCCCTGATTTACAGTTGACGTGTTAGTTTCAGATGAAGATATTTTTACACGGACTCGGATGAAGGTCAAGGGATACGATGAATTGGACGATAAAGACCGGTACCATGGCCGCCACAAAATCTTCTGACTTAAATCTTTTGGATGTCTTTTTGTGGGAATATTCAAAAAGTGAAGTGTATCGCACCGAAATGGACACTATTAATGATTCACGCGAATGTATCATAACGGCTGCTAATAACTTACGAGTTCCAAATGGACAAGAACCAGAAACATTTGTGTTAGTTCAAAGAAATTGGGTAACACGCGCCCAAATGTGTTTACATATCAGTGGACAAAATTTTGAACAGTTGTTAACATCAGGTATGTCAAATTATTTGATTAATTAAAACAACAAATTAATGTTATTAATTAATAATAACAATAGCAGCAAAAGCAGTTGAATTTGCTGATATAAAATAGGTGTTATATAATTTTTATTTATATTTTTGTGCGTTCATTTTTATTACACTTTGCGGTCGCCGACATGCTTTACCTTGCAAAGGACAGGTTTTACAGTGGGTCAGCTTCCAGGGCCGTGCAGAAGTGTATTTCTAAATCATTTTTGAACTGCCTTTTTTGATTTTTGTTTACAAAGTTATATTTATGTCCCCTGTACATCGGGTAGGTACGTCCTAATGGCTCCGTAGTGTACAGGAGAGATCTAAATAATACTAGTACTTCCTATAATATTGTTTCTAACGTACCTCCTAACGGAGTTATAGGGCATAAAAGGTTATCTAGATATTTACGTTTAGGGCAGTCACCTTGTAGTTTAAAAAAAACCTTTGGAGTATCAAAAAATAATATTTTCAATGTTCCCGGACTAGACTAGGCCTGGAACATTAAAATTTTTCGCATATATTCAGTTTTCATTTTGAGAGACTTTCCCTAATAACATTTTGTCAAATCTCATACAGAAACAGCATTTTAATTGTGAAAAAATTAGTTATTTCCAAATTACCAAGGCTTACTGGATTTTATAAATTTGAAATTGTGGCAGATTTTGCTTCTTAGACAAGCAGTGCTGAATCCAGGAAGGCCATTTTTCAACACCAACATTTTGTGTCTCTTAGAAGAATCGTCTCACCTATCTGGAAACACTCTGTACATTTTGGTCATACCCATTTTAAATAAAAAAAGTGTAATCTTTTTTTGGATTTCTGCGGTTGAAAAAAATTAGTAGGCTTTGAAAATTCAATTTCCATGTTGATATTTGGCATTAGAGTAGGGTTATTGAAATCGGGCTACAAATAAAACTTTTATTTCATATTTACCACTAAATTATAAGTTTATGTTATAATAATATTTATATCTATAATATATAAATAAATAAAATAGGTATTTTTATTAAATGTTTAAAATTATTTATCTTTGTGAAAACATATTTCAGGAATATCCCTCCCTTAAATATTAATAGCTAACTTGTTTATAACTTTGTATTATGGTCACTGGCTTCAGCCAATGCAATTTTTATCATTGTTTACGATAATGTTATATTAATAGATAAAAAAACTGTAGTAAAGACAAAGTTTACAAGATACGCGACAGATCACTCGACCACGCGATGATACTTCCAGTGCTTCCCCCTCCCCCATCATTTCTGGTACACATTAGCTTTGTTCGGGTTGTTACATTCCAAACCGTTCGGGATCTGCGCAGAACTATACACGACACGTTTTCGTCAAAATTCTGAACAGTTCGGAACTCTTCAGGATTCTTCCTAAAACTAAAACGGATTGAGTTTGTAGGTAATACAGGTATGTCTGTTAGTGACAATATATTTTAATTTTTGATTTTTGTCATCTTATCCTAACCTAAATAAAGACCGTAAACAACCTAAAATGGAAATGTAGGTAACCCTGCTTTTATTTTTTGATGGAAAGTTAAAATTAATTACTGCCCTCTTCATCTTAAACTGTATAGAAAATGTCTGGTAAGTCGAGAAAGGCATAATGTGGAATGCCATAATAAAAGTTTCATTTGTATTTTTAGTTTCATCACAGTGTCTGGATTTGGGATTAAGTTCAGATACGAACGATGCAAAAAGAAAACATCTACACGATTTTTGACACAGCATAAAATACGCATGCGTTGAATAAATAGCAGTTCTAAGTAATTCGAGGCTGGAAGCAAGAACTACTTCGAACGATTCTGAACGGTTCCGAATCAAGTTCACATAAAAGCAAAATAGAGAACTACGTAATTCCAAACCGTTCTGAGAAAACCCGAACGCATATTTCACAATGCGCATGATTCAAACTGTTCAGAACCTAATTCTATGAGAACCCGAACAAACCTTTTGTTACGCAAACTAGAGATGGGAAATCCGGTTCATTTCACTGACCCGGTTCACTGGTTCTGGATCTTTGTAGTGTACCGGTACAGTGAACCGGCACATTAGAGCCGGATTTGTCACAAATCCCAAACTCACAATAGATCCCTTCCCTCTACCTTGTAGTGTTTGTACGCAGACGCATGTATCTGTTTTATGCACTGAAATGTAATTTTATATTATGATGACTGGAATGCGCTAAAAGCTGCGCGAATGGATTATTTATGATCAGCGCCATATTTTGTTTTGTGCCTCTAGCAATGGCGGAGCAGTAGGGGCGTAGCTGATTGTGAATTGAAATTAAATTGAATTCTGGATATGAAGAATTATTTCGTGTTATATGCTGGTTAATTTTACAGTCCCTTATAAAGCATGACATGTTCCAACAATAACACCCACAAAAATACACAAAGAATAACACTAACGAGATACAAGATAAAAGAAGAAACCACACTGTACGCCAATGACGTGTTTACAAACAAAATGATGGGAAATTAAGAACACAATTCATATCGTACGTGCAGATGGTTGTTTCTCTCGCACCCACGTACATAACCAATGAAGTATGTCTTTGCTGAGTTTCATGTGCCTCCTTTTGTCTGCTCCTAGGGTTAGTACCTTTATTTGGATGCGCAATGGACTTTACGCATTCCATATCGTACATTTCAGTGGAACTATGCAGACCACAGCACACAGCGCAGTGCGCACAACCTATACCTGCATTGTACAAACTGTCCGGTGCAAGTTTGTTTTCCCATGTCGGTATATAATTTGATATACATTCTTCCCCTTAAGCGCGAGCAAAAATTTTCTTGTAGCATTACAACTTCTACATAAAATGATAAAGATTAAAAAATAATAAATGTGTACAATCGTTTGCAATAATAATGGCACTCTTTAAAATGAATTTTGCGATTTCTTTTGAACTGCTGATTTGTAATGAAATGTACTTTTAACATTAGTTCTTATTTGTTTCACTCACCAATAGAGATTTAATGGAATTTCTACTCAGAAGTTCACAAACTGTTTTGAGAGAGTGTCATTATTATTGTAAAAGTATGTAAGTACCTACTATATATCATATATAACTTAACCCAACCAAATCTAATTTGCATAAGATATATTTTTCAAAATTCAGGGACACACTAAATTTGCAGACTTTAATAAAGGCTTAGTATACCAACAAAAATAATAATAACACAGAAAAACAATGTTTTTATTCGAGCATCTGTGGTCATCTAACCGTCGCGTCGGGACTCGGAGCTGCTCGCTCAACTCAGCTCTTCATTTCATGACTTCGGTCGGTACAATACTGCACGTTAACATTCTCTGCCTAGAAAGATCTGAGATCCGAGTCGGATTTTTAGAAGGAACCGGTTCACTCAGAGCAGTTCTAAGAGCCGGCTCAGTGAGCCGATTCAGTCATGTTCCGCCCATCTCTAACGCAAAAAGATACTTCAGCATTGTGCATCAGGTACATCAGAGGACTGCTTCTCAAAGGCTTGTCAAAGGCGCCGCGCCGAGGAAAATAACTTATATTCTGTAAATAGTAGGTATATTTGTCTGATAGATGGTAGAGGTACATACATTAAAAATATTTAAATAAATTATTTCTCTATGTGAAATGATTATTTAATATAGTTATAATCATGTTTTGCGGTTGCAAACTCCGTTCCAGGAAACAGCTACTCTGCGAGGTAATGCCCCGACCAGCATTGAATTACACCTGGAAAACTTATAGCAAACTCACTCATCAGTAGCCCACGATATATCTGAGCTTTTTGGCTCTCATCAGTATGTCATAGATGAGGTGACCGACAAGCTGTTGCTAGAGGTTCTAAAAATCGGGGATGAAACAGGCTGTTCTTGTGATTTAACATCTGTGAATAGGATATTTTTTCACAAACCATTTCAATCATAGTAATCTTTTCCATTCTGTCAAGATTACTATGGTTATTTAGAAGTAATGGAAGAGCTTTGTGAAAATATAAATAGAAGAGAAGTTATTTTTGATTTCTTGTTCGGTAGATGTAAGCTCTATAGACTGTTACTGTTATCAAGGACAAAAAAATAATTCTCAATACAATTTCAAAAAGTTTACTATAAAATGTAGATAAGTTAATATTGATAAATAAAATTCTTGGAATGGCTGGTAGTATTAAGGGTGTAAATTATTATGATCATAATAGTATGTGAATACGTTTAAAGAACAATTATTCTTTTTATTTCCAGTTATCCAACTTCTTGAAATATTTGACCAATAGTCACAACAGTTCACTCCTCAAATGACGATTGGAATATTTATTTACATATCACCTAACAACTAATTCAGTATTTGCTAACTATTTACTTCAATAAAATAATGTTATTTATTTTATTACTAAAAGTAATGTTGCTTCAAATGTGTCAACTTCAGTGACGTATTTTCGAAATAGTGAACTTATTAAAAAAACTTACACAATCTCAAAAAACGGTAAATTTTGATACTTTGATACTGAGCTCAGTCGCAGCGAAGCTTTTGCGGAGTTACCACTGAAGGTGTCAACAGTGAGAACGGCGAAATGTTTGGTACGCATGAGATGCGACCAGTTACAGTGACGGCTATGGGACGCCTCGGAGGACCACCTTTATTCTAGGAACGGTTCCGACCATATCAGTCGTATTACTAACAATAGGAGCTGTGTGGGCCCACAGATAGCAGGCCTGTCCCCACAGAGCCTAATTCGAGAACAACCAGGGCAGGTGCACTTTAATTCTGTTTCTGGCAGCAGTTACCAAGGTCACGGCATAACAACCCGGAAAATCACCATCATCAAATAATAGCACCGGCCGTGAACGCCTATAAATCACTATAACGGTAAACTTGTTATCCTATATTTTAGGTAGTTGCTGTATCGTTTATTGTAACCTGAATATATATAACTGAGAAATAATAATAATAAAATAATAATATCCCTACCCCTCACTCTAATCATGAGAATTAGCTCAGAAGTCGGAGACTTGTGCGAGAGAGGTGATGGTACACTATTATTAAGCGAACCACATTTGCGTTCAGGAATGACTAGGGTAGACTCTAACCACCATTTAGTACCATCATCAAAACAATGGTTTACTACAATATTAACTGACCTGGAATGTTTCAAAGGCTTTTCCGCGGTACGATTTGCTTGACACGTCGCCAAAAGCGGACGCTTTCCACTACTGACATGGGCTGATTGACTTCGTGACTTTTCAATAATCGTTGTACGTCCCTTGGGCTGGATATCCCTTAAAACATTATGAAATTCATTAATATTACAGATTTATTTGCGTTTAGATTTTTCTCTATATTCATATCATAACTATTTGCTATCTACTTATTAGTTTTTGACAGAAAAAGAGCGACGTATCTCTCGAATCAAGAAACCTAAACCGATGAAGTGGTATCAGCCTGGAAATTGTTCAACCATCGACAGTTAGTCTGCCAAGCTAAAAATGATATGTTTATGCTTGGCTTTAAATATATATATATAATAAATTTCTAAGTTCTATTAAAAATAATTTAATAAATAATCTAAGGCAGTTTAGAATCTCATACGTAATAAGAAGGGTAATACCAGAATTCGTGGTGTTGTGAAAAGGTATGATTGTATCTTCACGAATTATTTTTTTAACTTCATTTAAAATTGCTTTTACAAGTACTTAACTTTTTTTTTTGTCAATTGATCGCCGAGTTCTTTTAATAAATTTTTTAGAACCAGTTAAAATACTTCTTAATGTGTGTGCATTTTCTTTAATGGGTGTGTTTACCTGTTGGAAAATAAAAAACTACCTATCATGTGTACTAGAATAAAAAAATCTTACTTTCGACACTGCACAGATGCTGATGCAGAAGCTTGTCTAGGTATTACTTGGGGAACTTTCTTCACAGTCTTCAAAGTTTCCGTTACATCCTTTTTTCCAAGGCCATGCAATTCCTTATCTCTTTTCGTGGTTTCAGCAGGGGCAGTGAAAACCTTAACTGGTAAAGCTGTAGTTTGTTTTGCCTTTGCCACCGTAGGTGAAGGTTGTTGATTAATTTTTGGTGTAATTCCGGCCGAGTAAGCTCTCCTCCTCAAATTAGGCGACTTAATCAGCCTGTAATCTAGGGGTTGTGCCTGTTTTACGCTGAGTGTGGCTTGCACCGTGGACGGTCTAGTTTTGTTCTCAATTTTAGTTGGCAAGATTTGGGAATTTTTTTGTTTGACTGGTGACGAATCTATCTGAACAACAAAAAAATTATTTCAGGTGGTACCTATGTGGCTGTAAAATAGTTACTTCCCTTACCCTCTTTTTGTCCCTTTCAAGTCTCGGAGTATAGAGTGCATTTTTAGTCGTCGTTTTTTTTTTATCTTGGGCTACTCTCGCCGTAGAAACTTTTAGAGGTGTACTATATTTATTTAGACTTTTGTGAACCTCTGGCAATTCTAAAAGCGTGAGAGAGGGCAGCGTTCTAGTGACACTATCGCCGGTGAGTTGATTTAATTGATGTTTGTGGATCAGGATGTTGAACATTCCGCCCACCTTACCTAAAGGATCGCGCGCTATTGCGGACATTACAACTCTGGGTTCGGCTTGAAGTAAGGTGCCAATTTCTGTAATTATCTGAAATCAAAAGAACAAACTTATTCCATTGTTAAATGGTTGATTTGTAGAAAAAATTATCGTTCCTAATTTTAAATAAAATGACCTCAAGTAATAAAAGAAAATTATGGTCAATATAGGTCTTACAATTATATCTCAGAGAAGGTAACCTTTTCATTTGTGAATTTATGAGAAAATTAATTTTTGATAAAATTAACCACATTTTTTTAAATATTGCTAAGTATTACTAAAAGATTGTTGGAAAATCTATAAGAGTCGTAAATATGACATTCCAGTTACTTTCATTTCATCAGTTGTGGCTTAAGATACAATTATGCTCTCATAAAATAAACTTAATTTCAGATTACCCTGCCTAAAAGGCCTTAAAATATTATTGCATTTTCCTGCTATGTCGATGATTTATCAATCGAGTTAAAGAAATTAAGTGATCTACTTGTGATAACTTTTGATTTTAACTAAAAATAAAATCAGGAAAATAATAAAATTTCTACAAGGATTTGAGAACAAGTAGGAATTTTGATCAATAATGACATTTCTTCAGAAACACACTACCTATATTATATAATATTTCTACCACCTCAACAATTTTTTCTTTAGGTATATTTCACCCCTAAGTTTTTCAGTTGAAATAGAGTCCTTTGTTCATATTGAATATATTTTACCAAAAAAATAACAGTGAATACGTAAAATTGTACAAATTATTTTGTATTATTTAATGCGTAGCGCGAAATAAATAAGGCAGAAATGTATTATTTTATTATCAATACTAAGATACATACAAACATATATGTTTATGAAAATGATAAATGAGAAAACTAAAACGAATGTGGTAAATTAATAATGTTACAAAAATATAAACTGCAAAGTAATTTGGAAAATAAGCTTAATAATGTAGGTACTATTTCCATAATCATGGTTTGCTAAAACAGCAACTGCAATAACGAGGCGAGTAAAATTGCCAAATATGTTACCAAAAACACTAAAACCCTGAAACTAAATAACAATATTTTTATTATTACTTTTTAATTATGTATTGTTTAACAAATAAATAAATTAATAAATTATAACTAATTTAGAAGATATTTCACAGTTTGGATGAAAATCTTATTTTGTCTTTAGCAAGATAAACAAAAATCTTTAAAATAAAATAAAGTAATTGTCACTCAAGGAGTAGTAAGGAGAAAAATAAATAAATAATGGTAATTCCAGATAATAGAAACCATGAATTACAATGATAGTTTGAAATACTTAAAAAAAAAACAACCGTTAGAGATACAATCAAAAGCTCCACAATTGGATGGAATACCTTATACAGATTTGGAAAGTGAGGATCTTGATGGTGAATTGTGTTTTGCCGCTTGCGTGTATTTGTGTCATGCTACACGCATACTTCCACCACCGCCGTGCTCCCACTCTTCGCATAACGCAGTGTTGCCAGGTGGGAAAAATTCAGTGCATGAGAATAATTTCAAAATAGCATGAGGTTTGGAGAAAAAAGCATGAGATGGCTTAATTTATCAAAAAACACCTCTTGACACAGCTTAATTTTTAATTACTTTTGTAATGCCATTTTTATTTAATTAAAAAGCATTATGTTATGCTATTTTATCATAATATTACATTGTATGTAGGTACTTACAGGTACTTACTTAAAAGTTATTAACCACGTAACCTTTCTAATTTATTTTATTGTTAGGCCGGGCGAACGTTGAGGCGCAGTTGACGTGACGCAGGGTGACTCACGGGCCGTAAAATCTGTTGTTTTCAGAAAATGTAGGTACCCTTACGGAATAGAGTTAGGAATCACTGCAATACAGTGTGAATACAGCACACACACCGCATATCCGTCGGCTGTCATACCCGTTTATGTATTCATTGCTAATTATTAAGAGAGCAGTCTACAATAAAGAACATTTCAAGTACCCAAATATTGTAGATACCTAACCTCTATCTATTCAATTTTGCCTTGATTTCTCGTTAGGTCTTTGTTTTGGTAGATTTCAAAGAGTAATTTTAATAATTTTATTTCTTTTTGTGTTAAAAAGCAAGAGATTTTGTAATCAAAATATGAGAGCATGAGATTTCCTCGGAATGCATGAGATATCATGCAAAAGCATGAGACCTGGCAACACTGACATCAGGTGACCGGACAGTTAGATTTGCAATGGCATGTGGTAATCAAAATATGAGAGCATGAGATCTCATGCAAAAGCATGAGACCTGGCAACACTGGCATCAAGTGACCGGATTCATGTCTGTATCTGTGGCCCATGGCTTATGGCTTGTAGTCTACGTCTACGCCCGGGTTCGACAGAAGATGGTAGGTTGGGATAGTGGATAGTGCACTTATCCGTCGCTATGAATTTTTGTCAACGTGATCAGAAATTAAGGACAATTTGATATAATGTTTATCATTTATCACTAACTGGAAAAGAAAACAAATGATTACTCTTAAATAAAAAATAAAACGTATTCTCTTCAAATAAAAAAGCGGTTTCTGCCAAAAATAAATAAATTAAAAAAAAGTCTAAAAATAAAAAATGTACATTTTATGTAACTAATAATTAATAGGTACCCTAGATGTTAATTTATTAGGGGTTCAAATATTCCACCTTCGTGAGCCAAACAATACCCTAATCTATCAAAGAAGTTCCGCCGAACTTTTTGCACGGTCTCTGCAGTTATCTGCGTGATGGCCTCAACGACTTTCTCTTGGAGTTCCTCTAACGTAGTAGCCCTTTCATGGCTATGTTTGTAAATGGTTTCCTTAAGGAAACCTCAAAGAAAAAAGTCGCAAGGTGCTAAGTCAGGCAATCTTGGTGGTCACAATATTGAACCCCTCCTGCCAATAATACGATTAGGGAATGTAGTCTGAAGATACTCCGTTACCCTAACTGCATTATGTGTAGGGCAACCATCCTGTTGGAACCAAATTTCATCGAAATTAACATCAATTTCGCGAACGGCAGGAATTACTTGATGTCGTAATAAATACAAATATCTATCGGCATTTAAATTGCCGTCGATAAAAAATGGCCCGATAATATTGTTACCCAATATACCAGCCCAAATATTTAATTTTTGTGGATATTGGGTTCGGTTGGACACATACAGATGTTTGTAAATAAAATATTTTTGATGAAATGTTCATTTTCGTTAGCCTTTTCCATCACGGTTTCACAAAATTCCATTCGCCTGATATTGTCCTCAGGAAATATCTCCTGTACTGTTTGTAACTTAAAACATTTGTATTTATTACGATGCAAAATATTTCGGACTGTTCGCTGATTAACATTAACTTCTTCGGAAATTTGGCTACTCGAACAAGGTCCATTGATTTCAACAAATGAACAAACATTCACTTCTCTCTCTTCTCTCTCTTGAGACAATTGAGGAAGTGCATGTTCATCATTTGTTTTTTGACATTTCCTGCACAACCCAATAACACAACCGTATTTTTCAAAAGCCTTCACAATATTATTTATTGTTTGAGTGGAAGGGATTGGCCGATCCTCATATGCCACAATGAATAAATTAACGGTGTCTTGAATTGCCAGCAAACCGCCATTTTATTATACGTACCTTTTCTTCGGTTGTATAAATCAACATTGTATTACTTATTAATTATTAGTATTAAACCGATAATAACTATCTAAGCACTTGTTAACCTTTACGCAGTTAGATTTGCAATGATGGCGAATTGGCGTGTTGGCGATACGGAACCGATTACCGTAGTAGTGGGGGGGAATGCTAGACCAATGCACGGCGCCGCGCCATTTATACGTCGTACTCTCCGTAGAATGAAGCGGCAATTTCTACTTTCTCTGTAAAGATCCGCAATTTCCGAATCTGTATAAACAATCTAAGCGAGATTTTGAAATAGCTATGCAAAGCAAACTTAAAATCCCTAACAAAATATATGAGAAACGCTCGTAATTTATTAAGAATAGGGAACCAGATTTCTGGTATAAATCGACGAGGCAGTGTCAAATTCGAGTATTTTAAATAAAGCCACTCTGAACAATAGCGTTGGTTTAAAAAGGAAATAAGCTTTTATGGAACTGCCAAAAACAACTAATATAAGATACATTACATATTTAAGTTTTAAAAACTTATTTAAAATTGGCATGTCAAGTCAAGTGTTTATTTCGGAATAAAGACCGTTAACATCACCTAGTTGAGTACAAATACATATACTTATAAATATTGGTTATATCTCAAAAATTGGTATGTATAAAAACTTGAAGAACGTCAAAAAAAAGTACCTAATATATTTAATATATATATAGGCAATATTTTTTAAATAAAACAGTAAAAAAAAGAATAAATAAAATAATATTAATAAAAACCAGCGTTTGGTTTGGGGCGTACACTATATTGAAACAACAAAATTTGGTGGTACCTAGTAACAAAAATCTTATAGTTACTCATAATGAGCCCATACAGGATGCATTATCACAAATAATAAGTATAAATCAAAAGACATTTAATCTTAGAGTTATGTCCCTTGTATATTACATATTTTTGCTTCAAGGTGTTCTAAGAAACATCATATAAACGTTAAGCTTTTGCCATATCTAGTTGAGATAATAACAATATTAATTCATCAAAATTGCTTTATTATAAAATATGTAGAATATTTTTGTAGTAAATTTCAAAAACCAATGATTCCTTCGCTTCAAGTTAAACAGCCACAGTATAACTTTGTACCAAAACCAACTGTAGGATATAATCCAAATTCACAAAATTTTAATTTCAATTCAAATAATCAAAATCCATTTAGAAATCCAAGCGCTATAGTGCAACAACATAAACCAAATTTTCCTTCACATCCAATTAATACCAGACCAGCGCCCCCACAAACATTCCCAACAGGTAGTAAAGTTTTTGGTAAACCACAAAATGTATTTAAAGCTAAAGGTATAGTTCCCCAATATAAACCAACACCTATGTCGCCTACATCAAAAGCAAACATACCAAGACCATACAACCACTTCCAGCCCACAGGTCCAAGAAACTGGACATCTGAAGAACTCTACCACGTCGGAGAAGAACCTTTCCAAACAGAAGAATGTTATGGAGAAGAACAACTTGAATATTATGAAGAGGACCATAACGAAGAACACCACCAAGAACAAATGGAACCAGAAGCCAACGAAACAAAAAATCAAAATTTTCACTCAGCTATGGATCAGAACAACCCCAAATAGCATTCGACGAAGAAGAACCACCATATAAATAAATTAACGCTTTAAGACAAGCTTGTCCATTACCTTTTATTATAATTTAACAACCACCTATGAAATTACTAATAGATACCGGCTGCGTAACTTCTATAATTCGACCCTCTATAATTGAACAAAACTACCCTTCTTGTATTTATCTAGATAAGACTGACTTAAAAACATGTGCAAGTACATTTTCAACCAGGTATAAAGGCGATATTCCAATTTTTAGTGAATTTAATTCTAATGAAAAAATCACCGTGATTCTTCATGATTTCCATGAGTATTATGATGGTATAATAGGTTTCAAAAATTCCATTTATCAATTAATTTTTCAGAACAATCGCTTTGTAATCCTGATATGTCTGTCAATATTCCAATTAACTATCGTCATCCAGATGATAATTTCAAAAGATATTATATTAATGCATACGAAGTCCTTCTTAAAGAAATTCTTGTAAACGCATCTGATGGACACATTTACAGCCCTTATCAGTCAACGGACAATCTCTATATTCCCGCTTCTATAAGTACATGCCGGAAAGGTTATGCTACTGTCGAAATATATACAATATGTCTGAGGAAACTCAATCTCTTGAATTTTATGAACCCCTTGATGTCGAATCTTTTTCTGAAAATTACGATTCCTATGATTATGATATTAAATCTCCCCCTGTGAATTAAGATAAAAACAATATTGAAAAACTACTTCGTCTTGATCATTTGAATTCCGAAGAAAAGAAAGCCTTATTGGATATGTGTAACAAATTTCATGACATTTTCTTAAAATCAGACGATCTCTTAACTCTCCATAATTCTGTTAAACATGAAATTAGGACTAAAGATGAAAATCCCGTTTTTTCAAAATCTTATCGTTTTCCTCATGTTCATAAAGCTGAAGTACGTACACAAATCGACAAAATGCTCCAAGAAAAAATCATTAAGCCAAGCCCTATCTGGATAGTGCCCAAAAAACTCGACGCATCTGGTACCCAAAAATGGAGACTTGTCATTGACTATTGCAAATTAAATGATAAAACAATAGAAGATCGATACCCTCTTTCCAATATTACGGATATTCTTGACAAACTAGGTCGTTGCAATTATTTTACAACATTAGATTTAGCCAGTGGCTTCCATCAGATTGAAGTTCACCAAATTCTGTCAAAAAAAACTGCATTTACTGTAGAACAAGGGCATTACGAGTTTTTAAGGATGCCTTTTGGATTAAAGAATGCCCCTGGCACTTTCGAACGCGTCATGGACAATGTTCTTAAGGATCTCCAAAACAAAATTTGTCTAGTATACATGGACGATGTTATCATCTTCTCAACTTCCCTTCAGGAACATGTAATGAATTTGCACAAAGTATTCCAAGCATTCCGGAAACATAACCTCAAAATTCAATTTGATAAATCCGAATTCATGTCTAAATCAGTAGAGTTTTAGGCCACGTTGTTACTCATCAAGGTGTTAAACCTAATCCAAAGAAAATCGAAGCAATAAAACGTTTTCCAAATTCTCAAACCCATCGTGAAATTAAAATCTTTTTAGGTATTTTAGGTTATTATCGACATTTCATAAAAAACCCTTTACAAAACGTCTTAAACAAGGAGAAAAGGTAATCCATACCCCATAATTTGTTGATACCTTCGAATATTGCAAAAATCTTCTATGTAATGGTCCCATTAGCTTTTCCAGATATCGAAAAACAATTCACCATCACAACCAACGCTTCTAATTATGCCATAGGCGCAATTCTTAGTCAAGATAACCGACCCATTTGTTATGCATCTCGGACTCTAAATCCCGCTGAGATTAATTACAGCACTGTAGAAAAAGAACTGCTTGTTGTCGTATGGGTTTGCAAATATTTCCGTCCCTATGTTTTTGGTAGAAAATTTATAATTCAAACAGATCATAAACCACCACAATAGCTCTTTAACCTCAAGCAACCAAATAGTCGCCTTGTCAGGTGGAGGCTCCGTCTAGAAGAGTTTGACTATGAGATTAGGTACAAAAAAGGTAAACATAACGCCAGCGTAGACTGTTTATCGCGCATTAAAATTGAAGATGAAATAACTGAACGACTTATAGACACACCCACAATGGAAGACCTTTAAAGACATCACAGCCCCAGAACCGACTGCAGACGATGATGAAACACGACACACCGCACAAGAAAACCCAATCCAAGAAATCCCTTACACCGAAAATTTTCTCAATCAATATAATCATCAAATTACTTTCATAGAATCCAATAACACTGTTTTAGATTCATCTGTTGCTTCAACCTTATTTAAAACAAAAATTCGACATTTAGTAACACTTAGAACTACAGCCCCAGACCAAGACATAGTTAAATTATTAAAATCTATAATATACCCACAAGTTACTGTATTCTGTATTCTGTAGTCTGTATTTTAAAATCCTTGAAATTGAAAAAAAAGTTACACGTATCATTCAACAAAATTTCACTAACTTGAAACTATGTATATCGGGAGAATTCCTACAAGACGTACAAAATTTAGACGATCTGAAAAATTAAAATATTAAAACGAAGGAAAAACCAGTCACAGAGGAATCAATGAAGTAAAAATGTTACTACTCAAACGATATTATTGGCCTAACTTAATTAACGATGTTACAAATTATATAAATTCTTGTAAAATATGCCAGAGAGCAAAATATGAGAGACACCCTCAGGATCAAATATTCAAATTTTAATTTTATTATAACATTACCGTTGTTCTGAAATGATGATGATGATTGATGTTTAAAAATATATTTTTATGCTTAGGTTATATTTTTATAAAAATTAGTAATAATTTTAGAAAGATATAGATAGAGAAATCGGACGGGTCCACAAACTTGGTCTGCGCGACTCATCCGGCAGAATGGATTAAGTTATCATTAGCATGTTTCAATTTGAAATACTGACCAGATGTTTTTGTTATTTGTTTATATTTGTTATGTACAAATACATTTTCTCATCACTTAATATTTTACATTTCAATATATTGTTTAATAGTTTTTGAAATATAATACTGTACTACTATTGTACTACATGGTTATCATTAGGCAACGTACTAATTTTAAATACTTAATTATAATTAAACTAAGTAAGTACTGCTTGTGAAAGTAATTTACAGTAATTGAATATGAATTTAGGAATCTGAGAAGAAAAAAAGATATAATTAAAAAATATGTCTCTTACCTTAGCCTGCCAGTGCGAATCCACTATGCTGATAGGGTTTGTTCGAACTAGCCTCTTCCCCTTATCTGTAATCCAAGGATGTACTAGCAACTCCTTGGTGGTGATCCTCTTGGCAGCGTCTGCAGTCAAGAGTCGGCTCAACATGTGCTTGAATTCAGGTGAGAATGATGCCAGAGCCTTGCGGTGAGATGTGGACAAGCCTTTGTTGATTTTTGCCACGAGCTGACGACGGCGTTCCTGCGAAGACGTATACTCGCACCTGCTGCTGACGAAGGGCAACTGGCCTAGTACCATGCCATATAGTATGATGCCTCTGGAAGAAGGGATATACTTATAATTTTCATTTAAAATATGCCACGAACATATTTGTCCTTTTGCCTTCGATTTCATGGCCATCATGAAAGAATAGTAATATTGAGTAGATACAAGAAAAGTTTCAAATAAAAAATATTCTAATTTGATTATATTTTTTTATTTTTATATCCTAGTGTTTTTCGTGTCAATTTAAAAGCTCAATTGACAATAAATCCAGTGTAGAAATATGAAAATAATTAATACACATTTTTTAAGTTACTGACTTACTGGAGATATTTTGCTATAGTAAACGACACAGGAACGGCAAGAATTATTATCCTTCCACATATTGTTGATATTTAGCATATCAAAACTCCAAACATTACGTTCTCATAACAGCTAATAGACAGCAACTGCCAATTAATGTGAAATGCGAACTTGAAATAGTATTAGGAAACGTCAAGTGAAATTCCTGGTAGCAGGTATATTAGATAATGTTACTGGAACAAAGTTTGCTACGAGTTAAAAAAGTGCACTTAGACGTTGGATCAAGAGATCGTGCCAACCAACATCACTGATAGTAAGATCGTGGTATATAAGAGTGGTTGTTGAAAACTGGTTTACGTGCACAAGCCGAAATCTTGGTTTCCACAGTTATGGAACGTGAACTGTCTTGGGTAGAAATGGTGAAACCTAGTAATCCGAAGTTGGGCAGTAAACTATACCCTAAATACAACGTTGGTACTTACTTGAAAAACCATTCGATAAAAGATCATATAAGTAGAAGTTTGTGAATCGCATAATTACTTCAGACAGTGTTAAGACAGATTCTAATATGAAAGCCCAGAGTGAGGAGGTTCATCTACATTATATAATATAAGTCTAGTAATTATGAACGAGAAAATATACGAATTCAGTGGGAGCGTGTATTGCAACTTCATCTACAAGATCAACGTTGTAAAATCTCATTAACGTAGATTTCATTTTTATAGTATTTTTTTATAATCTCTCTGAAAAGACGAACCAAATTTATTTCTATGCTGCTCTGTATAACTACTTTGTATTAATTAGAGCTCAAAGCCGATGGCGAATTATGGTGGTTAATTAAAAAGTTTTGCCGGAATTGACGTTAGACTTGTGGAAAATTAAACACCGCGAAATAAGTATAAGTCCGACGGCCTCGTTTGAGGGAACCGACTTTGTCTCACGCAGGCAATCAAATTTATGACAAGGAGTGTAATTTAAATCGTGGAGATGGAGGTTATACATAAAACTTTTCATTTTAGGACAGACAGAATAGATTTTATTATACTGAACACTTAGTAGCTATGGTTAAAAATATCTTTATCAATATACCTGTATCATTTGTACAAACATATCCAATAAGTCAGAAATATTTAGTGTGGAGCAAAAATAAAATGTTTTGTTAAAAAAATGCCTTCTCGCATGAAAGTTTTCTGATATGAAAATACTGATTTATGTAAAAATGACTGGCATGACAACACTTTCTTAAATACTTGAAGTTAACTGTCTACATTATGTTGATAGAAAAATTAGAGCAGTAAATGCAGTATCTATTCTTTGATGTAATGAAGAAATATGTTTAAGTTAATCCGCATACGATTTTCGCACATATGCAGATAATTTCTATAATTGTGAGACTTCAATAGCAATTTATTCATTAGGTGCATATGAGATTAGACTTTTTAATCAATATGTAACCCATTTAAAACGTTTACGTTTATTTTTGGTTCCTATTAAAGCAAAATCATATTCCGAGATCATGCATACAACACTACTTTAATATAAAATTGAACACAACCCAGCGATTAAAATGTAACGTTTATGCCGTAGTCGAGAGTACAGCTTGGTCTTCCGCCAAGCTGGATCGTGTATGGCCACCTTTTCACTTTCAGAATATTTTTTTTAATTTGTTATGTTGTATTAATGTTATTTTGAATAGTAACAATTTTTTATTGATAGGACCAAACTGTTTTTTTATCCTACATTTCTTATATCGGCCAATGTATCTGATCTATATGATCTCCCGCACAAGTCTCCGACTTCTGGGCTAATTCCTGTGATTAGAATGAGGGGTAGAGATATTATTATTATTATTATTGAAAACATCTGCGTTTACAGATGTCAAATAATGTTAACAGCATTTTTAAGTAAGGGGTTTTAAATCCTTCTAATTGACATTAAATATATACACAATTTGATACTTAATAAATAACTGCAAATATTTTATTCTTCATAATATTCATTGGCATTTTGCTTTTTGTACTTCATAAATTAACACTATTCTAAAGAGAACAAATGAAAGTAATTTCTTACTGCAGATCACACTCGACTCGAATGTTTCAATTATATTTTGGCATACAGAACGTATAGTGCAAATACTTTGTAAAAAGGCATCGTACATTGCAAGTTTTATTTCAACTTCTATCATGTTTATCACGATGTATGTTTTTAGAGTAGTAGTAGTGGCTACATTACAACATGAAACAATGTTCTTTAAAACTCTGCATGAATTCTGGATAAAAGTTTTTTCTTGAGCTTCATACTTTTTTAAGCTCCACAGCTGATTCTTTCTCATATCTATCAATGGGTACATAATACTTTTGTAGTGTAACTAATCATAAGTCCGTTGTCAACTTCCATGCTCTTAGAGTTTTTTCTTTAGCTTCAGACTTTTATAGACTTCACAACTTTGATAGTGATTCTTTCACATATCTTCCTCCTAGTTTCCCTAGCTTGATAAACTACAACAAACAACCGCCACTTTTGGACATTGAAATATAAGTTTGAATTTTCAATACATTTTTATGTAAAAATAATATGTATGTGATTGAACATAATAAATATGTAGAAAAATAAAATATTATTCCAATTTTTCCTATTTTGTTGAAATATACGTTTGTAATAGAAAATTCATTTGTCAAACCGTCATTGTTTGAGGTACTTGTCGGCCAATCTACCAGGCAGAGACCGGTTTCGGGCTTGTTAGCCCTCATCAGTATGCTATAGGTGAGATAACAGACAATTGAACTGGCTGTTCCTTCATATGTAGTTTCACATATAAATCGAGTGCAGGTGAGATGTAACTGGTCTACTACATCCTGCTCGGCCTAAGAGGCTCGACTTGCAGGAAGCGACCTACATTGTCGTAGGTACTTAGTACATCTCACATAATTGAGCCTGTGTATGATACACAAAACTGCTGCAATACGCCGTGGATGCCCTGAACCTCTATCTCTTCCACGATTCGGTTACAAATTTACCGTGTTATGTCAGCGTTTGCACTACACTTGCACTCACTGCACACCGTTGTAAAGTGTGTGCACTTGACATATCTTTGCTGGGATATCGTTCTACTAAAGCATTATTACTTCACCATAAATTAAAGCGATATCCATCAATTGTGAGTTGCTATACCCGTAAGCCATGTAAATACTTGCATCACAAAAAAGTCAATACAATAAATAATCGGATATTTGAAATCGTCTGGTTAGAGAGTACAGTAGCCCAGCGATGTAAAGGTTGATATTACTAGAAATTTAATAATTTTTTTCTCGGAAGCTATAAGGATTTTACAATAAATTTATTTACGATATTGACTCCAGTTCTCATGACGCATCTATTCCCAATTTTTTTTAGAAAAGTTCTGAGTCACCCTGTATAAGTCTTATTAAAAAAAATCGTCATTTATCGATAAATAAAATTCTGTTATTCTAACGTTCATATACTGACCTATAGCCATCAAAGGTTAATGTGTAAGACAAGCACGCTAACTAATTTACTCACAGACTCCAGAGATCCACTTCGGCACCGTACAGCCTGCCAGTGACAAAGAGCTCAGGAGCTGCGTACTCTGGGGAACCACAATGTGTTCGCAATGGGTTGTTCATGCTCCATACGTTGCTCAGTCCGAAATCCACTATCTTGATCTGCGTTTGGATGGAGTTCAGCATTACGTTCTCCATTTTTAGATCTCTGAAACAAGTCAAAACTTCAGGTTGTGAAGGCTCTATCAATATTTACTAACTTCATAAACGAAATAGATTCAAACCGGTCTTTGACATTCATCTCTAATAATAAATCACGTTAATATTAATTACAACGTACATTTTTTATAAACGTAGATTGCATAGTGCCAATTTTCGTGTTAGAAAAACTCGTTCTGCATTTTTATATAGAAATAAAACTTTTAACATAATATTTTAAATTAATAAATTATTAATAGCTACTAATAGCTATTTTTTTCAATAATTTGTACAACTCAGCGAGAACTATACATTTTTATGATGTAAAAATATATTATGGATTGCACCGTTTTCAAATTAAAAAAAAATATGAAGAAAATCTTGTCAAAAATATAATATCTAGTTTTGACCATTTTCCAAAAAAAAAAAAATTAGTTGTATGTAGGGCAAATTGAATTTAGTTTACCCGAGATGTAGCTCATTGCAAGCGTCAACATCTAGTGGTCACTGACTACTCAATACTGAATCTGAACAGCTACAACAGAAAGCGACTTACCGTACCGTAGGTACCATTGAAAGTATCCGATCTATATCGCATTCGGCAATTGCATTATTTACAATTTCATATTTGGTGACGCACTCCCATGGACAAGTTTCCCTAATGTTGTAACAAAAAAGTTTATTTAAAATATTTTATTACTCTTAATAATTTTTTTAATTTGATTTTAAAAGTCATGTCGATACGTTATACGGATATGTACTGACGGCGTGCAGTTGTCGTTTATGTGTGCTGTTAAATGGACGACTGCCTTAAGGTGTTACACATTAAGTGAATGAAGGCAAACAAACAGAACCACAAGTATGCGTTCGGCTTGTGTACGAAAACATGTAGTCGTTTACGGCACTGTTCGACTGGCCGCATATCAAAGAATATTTGTTAGCATAAGTTTGACAATCTATATTGATATTCTGTAGTATGGACAAATAAACGCACAAGTTAGGTTAGCATACTGCCGCACACCTGTTCATTCACCATATTTCCCAAATATATACGCACCTAAATGTGAATGTGCCCAATTAACAGCAACAACTTATCAATAGTACTCCTTCGTATCAGCACGTCACCAACTGAGTATTTCTGCTAGAATGTCTTGCTGATCAGAGATGTTGATATCCATGTAAGTAGAATAGCTATGCCGATTCTGCTCCACAACTCAAGATGGTGACTGGAGCAGGATCCGCATAGCTTTCAGCAGTTGCAGCCGTCTACGTCACGATGGTTGGGAGGAGACACATCTGCGTTGGTATAGAAATAGATGACGCTAAGCTATTTTAATAATAATAATTGAATTATAATCGTGCTGAGCGAAAGTATTTAATGGTGTAGTGATTATTATTAAAGGAGATCTACGTATACGTTAGACTTAAAGTTTATTATTTAATCGATTACGAGATTTTATAGTAGCATTTCTTCTAATACAATGAGTGATGAGAAGCGGGTTGTGTTTGACTTAGACAATAATAAAACCAATATACTTATGGATCCTGATGGCTGGTTCGAAAAAGCAAGAAAATCAAATTGGATCCAGTTGGCCAAAGATAGAGCTCGCCTTCATAGAAGAATCAATGATGTATCATTTATTATAACTAGTGTTTTAGATAATAACCATCGATCACGTATTTACTATGAAAGATTTTGTTACAATGTTTATTACTATAAAAATTGTTGACGCTAAGTTACTTCAGTTATTATCATATTAGAATCGGGCTGAGTGGAAGTGTTATTTATTGGCGTAGTGGTTATTAATTGCAATATGCCTATTTCCCATGTGAAACTAAGGATTATTTTGGGGGTACTGATGGATCGAAACATGTTCCTAGTCCTTACTTTCATAAAAAAATTTCTAAGTACCTGTTGCTGCTAGTACTCTTTAATATTTTACTTATTTTTTTATTTTTCTAATAAAACCACATAGCCCCTTCTTTCAAATATTTCTTTTTACTTACTACGTGTGATCTTCTATATGAGAAGTTCAAATTAAATGTTTAGCCATTGCAGTGCGTGTGTCAATATGCTATAATAAGTGCGGATAACAGTATCAGAATATTAATGGTGCGCAATTGACATCTCTGTACTGTGGTGTTAAATGGGCAATGCCAATAGTTATCGGCTTCTATAATATGAACTAGGAAACTTACGACGAGAGGTGCGCAACAACACACACTTTTTGACTGATGATACATTGCGCGGTGTATATTTTAGTTTATTTCATTCCCGCATTTCATATGCTGTGACTTTGTGGGGAAATGCCAGTGCTGCCGTAAGAGTCTTTCGATTACAAAAAAAAGTGGTGCGTATCTTATCTAATGCCGATTTCCGTGACCATTGTCGCCCATTCTTTATAAGCCTTGGAATAATGCCCTTACCCTCGCTATTTATGTATCATACATTGTTAGCCATACATAAGAATAAGAAAGATTTTAATACGCAAATGGACTTACATAACTACAACACAAGAGTTGCAAGCTATTTGAGACCTCCTAAACTTACATTAACGAAGTCCAAGAAAAATTCCTTGGATTTGAATCTTTATAATAAGTTGAGCATAAAAACTCGTGGCTTTCATTTTAATCAATTTAAAAATACAATAAAAAAATTCATAGTAAACAAATCTTATTACTCCATAAAGGAGTATCTAGATGATGCTAATGTTCTTTAATTGCCTGTAGTTGTTATAAACTATGCTGCATGTATGTATCACCGGCTTTTAATTGCTAGTTTTGGTGTTGTTTTTAAGTTTTTGTACTTTATACTTTAGTATTGTGTATATTGTTTTTATATATTTACTTTTTTTATTTGTAGTCTTCCTTTGTTAGATTTCTAGAAAGTGACTTACCACATTATGCAAAAGGTGTATTTATATAGTGGTCAATAAAATCTATCTATCTATCTATCTATCTTTTAATAAATACACTCAGGCACGTAAAACATAACAACTTTGAACCATTTTATTCTCAAAACCTTTATTTGGTATCGATTGGATTCTTAATGGCGCATATGTCCCGTAAGTTGTGAATCGTCCTATATAGTTAATATCATAGCGTATAGAATGTTCATTATTAAAGAACTAACGCGATAGAAATTAACTTGAGTCAGCGTTTTGTTCGAAAAAATGAATAAAACTATGAAAGGAACATTATTTGACTATTTGGCGGTTGGCAAGCTTTTGTGTGGTTTTAGCTGACTCCGAAGACACGATGGTATAAGTATTTGGATGCATAGAGATAAATCGATAAAAACTGATATTGCAAGTTTAGTTCAATGTCATTTCATTTACAAACGTCGTTTTAAATGGTATGGGGTAACATTGCTATTGCTTTCAAAAACTGTCTAAGTAATCTTTCTAGGGAAAATTATTAAGTAACTTTATTCTAAATTATCTGTAACGTTTTCGATACAGCAATGTTGTCGATAATGAAACATCTTTTACAACAAAATAACTTCACTAGAGTAAGTTAGCTCAAAATAAAATTTAAAATTACTGCCTCAATCCACATATTATTATATACACGTTTTATAGCATTAGAGTTTTGAAAGGTAGTCATAGGATCTATTTAATTTTAAAGTTATCATAACATATTAGCTTTTTAAAGTATTTATACATATCGGTCAGTGGTCGCGCGGTTTAAGGCGTCAGTACTTGAATCGAGGTGACTGGATCGCTGTGGGTTCGACCCCTGCAGCGGGTAGACCGTATATAAGCTATATTCGTGGAGAGATTGGCACCCTCTCTGCGGGTATGGTAGGGTGGAAGAATGTTGGCTTGGGTCAATGTGAGAGATTGATACCGGTTGACATTTGACTACCCCCCTAATTAATGAGGTTTTCTAGGTTTCCCTCATTCCTGCACTGAATGGTGGTTAAGGCCTACCAACGTAAGTCGTTCCTGGGCGCAAATGCGGCCTGCTTAATAATAATATGCCGCCCCCTCTCCCGCACAAGTCTTCGACTTCTGGGCTAATCCTCGTGATTAGAATGAGGGGTAGAGATATTATTATTATTATATAAAGTAAATATTTGAGCAAGAACAAGATCAACTGAAAGGAGTACTAAAATAATAATACAAAAGCGACTCAAAATATAAATTTCTATCATAAGTACCACAATTTTTTTAAATTATTATATATATTTAGTAATAAATTAGACACTTAGGGCACTAAATTTATACGCAAAATACCATTTCAATGTAAAATACGATTAAAAAAATTTGTGACAAATTAAAATTACAGAAATTAAAATTTTAGAATATCAAGTCAATTGCCGAGATATTTATGTAATAACAAGTCCTTCCTAATAATGTGATGCAAATAAATTACTCGACAATACAAATAAAACTCTTTAATAGTATTTAGCATTGGATTCATGAAGTAAAAGTACCGCAATCATCAGCCATTTCTGGCTAAAACCATGGCAACTTTGAAACAAATTTAAATATTTGTATAGAATGTTTCACGGTAAGTAATCATTATCATTAAAATATTTCAGAAAGCCCATAAATCTAAATATTTATTATTTAAGTTAATATTTATTATTAAGTAGGCATGCTTTTCCTACATTGTGTAGTAAAGTTATCTGAGTCGTTAAGGTGTTTAAGTTTGATTTAATATGTATTGGACGCGAAAATTGCCCCTCTTTCTTTCTAGATAACGAAAAAAGGTGTAAGAATGAAAGTTGTAGGAATATTTTTTAAAGCATATACCATAAAAGCAATTATTGAATATCGCAATAAACTTTATTTTATATTTACTAAATAAGTGCCTCAACTAGCATGAAGCGCACTTTATAGCGGTGCTCACGTCGCATGCATCACGGCCCAAGCTGAAACCACTAGTGAAAAGTCAAGTTGGTTTATGCCGACTTGCTACCTTTCAAGTCACTTGTCGTAATACCTCGAAAACCATAAAAAGCTCAGTTGACGGTCTTTTTATTGGCCTAAAAATATACTGGGTGTCCATTTTTAAAAACAGTTAGATCTACATCTTGGAAATGCGATATTCAATTATTTTCGTGATATATGCTTTAAAAATATTTGAAAGTTCCTACAATATTTATTCTTACACCTTTTTTCCTATTTCGAATAATAACAGAAAAAGAGGGAGGGAGCAATTTTTGCATGACCACCGTGTGGTCATGGTGATACCATAGATTCTGGAATTCTGGAATTAAGGGGAGGGTAGCAAAAAGGCTACAGCACTTAGGCCCCATTGGGCCCCTTGTACCTCCTCCCATTAGGAGATCAGTCCACCTAAGCCGTCAGCCAACCTAATAAGGAGAAAAAGGTGGTGACGTTGCTCAGGGGGATCTCTCTAATGTAGGCCATAGAAGGCCATCGCTCTCCCAACACGGATTCTCTTATTGACGAGATGGCAGTGCACTCACAGAGTGCATGGAGTACTGTCTCGTCTTCCTGTTCGCAACCCCTGCAAAGAGGTGTATCACACTTCCTCATGTTATAGAGGTGCTTTCTTAACCAGCAGTGTCCAGTTTGAATACCTGTCACTAGACGAAGGTTTGTCCTAGACATGGCCAGGTACTTTTTGGCTTACCATAGATTTTTAGTGCCAAGAGTAGGTTTAACCATAGGGGGAGGGGCCAGTAGTGGCCGTGCCCCCCTCTCTAATATTTTACAAACACTTCAAAAAATGACGAAAATAATTACGTTACTTCATTTTACATGAGACACACAATATAATAAATACATCCCGCGGCAAGAATTCAGACGTCTTACATCACGGCTGATATTACGCAATTGTTTTTAATGTCAACGTAATTTTCCATATTTGGTCGCGTTAAAAACAATATTTTTTTTGCAATTTAGTGCCATATATAATGCAAACATTTAGTGTAGTATATAGTTTTATTATTCTCAGTTGCAGTTTCTTAAATATTTTGATGAAAATATAATGAATTATTCATTTGTTCGTATGACGTAAGTCGTCTGAATTCTAACCGCGACATATCTACGTTTTTCATTTTGGCAAGCAACTACGCTGCTAACTAATGATAATATCCAGATCATCATTGAAATACATCCACAATATTTAGTAAACAGGTATGTTTATTCATCCACCATCAGTGTTTCCTGAAATTTCGCTTTTGTAAATATCGCAATAGCCGGCGGTATATCCATAATATAGAGCATGTAGACACTTACATCTCGCGTAGCTAATTTAATATTAATTTTTATTCCTTCCTTCATCAATTATTGTATAATATTATTTTTATTTTTTCGCTTGTTTTGTTCTGTGTCTGGAAATATTCTGTTGGAAATAAATTTATCTCTCTAATAATAATTATTATTATAAATGTCTACCTACACGTAGGATGTGAATGTGGATAAAATATATCATGTACATCTTAATTATCCTTTGTTGCTACTTATTCGACAGTTGTCTCACCTAATGGCATACTAATAAACTTGAAACCATTATATACGAATGATGCAGAGAGCGGCAAAAATGATAAAAAACAGTTATTTTCAATTAATCTTCAAATGCTTTGTATAACTCGATGTAAATTTTTAATAGCTTAACTTAATATAAATAATTGTGTCTAAAAAAAGAAGAAAAATGTTCATACCAAACGCAAATATACAGTATGCGCCAAAAGTATGGAATAAATTCAATAAAAACGAAACAATTATTTTTGGGAAAAATCCTCAAACAGGTCGATTTTTAATTTAAAAATACATATTTTAGCATAAAATGTGATTTTCAAATGTCATTTGTTTTCGAGTAATGACGTCATCGATTTTTTTTAAATGGCAACACCATATTTTTCCCTTGATTCTGAAAGATCGTTTAATTCTCTATCAGACAGTACTAAAATTTTGCCCTCTTACATAGTAAAGTTTTCGAGTAAATGACGATTGAATGTTAGAAAACGTAAATCAATTAAAATAAAGCAAAAACGTGCGCGAAACGCGAAATTCTAATGGATTTATGTCACGGAAATAGAAATTTACACCGGCAAATACTGTTTTCAGATGAGACCACAGGAATCTACACAGACTATCACTACTGACTTTACGTAATCATAAGATAATAACTAGCTCAGCATAGACATTGGTAGTGACAACAGCATAGCTGTATGTTGGATTAAAGGACACGAACGGTACAATTACAATAAAAAAGCTGACAAGCTAGCCAGGAGTGCATCGGATCTCAATATTTTTAGACCTGGCCCCTTCAGTATACTACCGTTGTCAGCATTTGTTGAAATTAACAGGGAGAGCACCCACAAAGACTTTAGGAAGCAGTGGGATAAAACAAATATCTGTCAATTTGCCAATAAGAGAATCCGTATTGGAAGAACGATGGCTTTCTATGGCTTACATTAGAGAGATCCTCTTGAGCAACGTCACCATTTTTTTCTCTTTAATAAGTGAACGGAGCAAAACTTTGTTTTAAATTTGAATTTTGCGCGCCGTATATGGCGTTGGAGATGACCCCCTTCTCCTATATAGCTTGTGCCCGACACGAGCGGGTTTTCAGTCAGTCAGTAGTCATGCAGTAGTCAGTTATTGAGTAGCGTATAGAATAGAACTTTTAGTCAAAGCTCCTGCCGTTTCGCACGTTGTACATCATAAAAGTTAATGGCAATAAATATACAGTCCACAAAAAAGGCATTTGTTATTTAACAAGATCGAACATTTGGTCCATTCGAGCCGGATCTATCAGTAATAGTGGTGTTTCGTGGTATTGCGTCATAGTAAAACAAAAAATGGGACAAAAGTGACAAAGGTAAACAGTCTGTGAGGAATAGTGCGAGATAGCATTCAACAATCAACAGTGGTTATTTGGGGCCTCGTGCAACACAGAGGTAATAGCGGCGAGCAACAAGTCAAGGGAGCACCAGGGCTTCTCTCGGCGAATAGGAACGGCGAGCGGGGAACGGCAGCGAATCAAGGCAAAACAGCAGGTGGCAGAGCGGCGTGCTGGCTGGCAGTCGGCGTCGGCGAGAACAACGCGCTATTCAGGTCAAAGGCATACCGGCAAGTAAACATATCAAGAATAAAGAGTGAGTACCTATCCTTTTATACCTTCCTTATTGTAAACATTATTTGGCTTGGGTTTATTTATCGTTTCAACTTCGGGCGTTAAAATGGCAGATTTAAAAGCATTAAAAATAAAACGCGGTAATATCAAAGGGCAATTAACTCGGTTTGAAAATTTCTTAAGTGAGGTCAGGGATGAACATTTATCACAGCTTTCAGAGCGGATAAAGAGGTGCGAGGAAATGTATGATCAATTTAATAAAGTTCAAGAACAAATCGAGGAAATTGATGAAACAGAATTACAAAAAAATGAAAGGGATATTTTTGAGGAATGTTATTATAAAGTAATCGGGATTGCAAACAGTTTAATGAGTAATCAAAATACAAGAGAAATAGCAGCACAACCAACTTCATTGCCGGTTCAGAAAAAGGCGAAAAACGTAAAGTTACCTACTATTGAAATATCACCATTTTATGGTTCCTATAAATCGTGGTTAGAGTTTCGCGACGCTTTTACATCCATGGTTGATAACGACGAAGAACTAACACCCGTTCAGAAATTCTTTTATTTAAAAAGCTTAGTAAAAGGGGCAGCGGCGGAAGTAATACAATCACTTGAAGTATGCGATGGAAATTACACTGAAGCGTGGCATTTATTACAGGATAGTTTTGAAAATAATAAGCTTATCGCGTTGAGTCACATTGAATCAATATGCGAATTCCCATTAATGCAGAAGGAATCATATACAGGGCTTAAAAGATTTTTAGACGAAATTAGAAAAGCATTGAGGGTTTTAAAGTTTAAAATTACCGGTTGAGACTTGGGATGTTTTACTAATATATTTATTAGAAAAGAAATTAGATTCTACAACAAAAAATGAGTGGAGGAAAAAGTGTTCAATCAAATCATTTCAAACAATGGCTGAATTTATAGATTTTTTATCGTATAGATGTCAATATTTATACTCAAATAATCCAAGGGAGGGAAAATTTGGGGAAAAGGGAAATGTTCATAAGAATCAAACAATCGATTATTCTAAGGGTTCAAAAACTTTTGTAACATCAAATGAAACGTGTTCTCTGTGTAAACAACCTCACCAAATATTTCAATGCAAAACATTTATTGAATTGCCAATTCAGTCTAAACGTGATGAAATAAAAAAGGCTAACTTATGCTGGAATTGTTTGAGACACGGTCATATTGTGCAGAACTGCACGTCAAGGGGGTGTAAGTATTGCGGAAAAAGACACAATTCGTTATTACATGCGGACAAGCAAGAACAAACAAAAAACATGTCAAATGCGGGCAGTAATGAATCAAGATCAGAGTCATCAGACACAAACGGTAAACCGCAAGGGATTAACAATGAAACCACGTCATTAACAGTTAATGTTAAGGTACAATCAGAAATATTATTATCAACAGCGTTAGTTCTCATAAAAGACAAGTTTGGTAAATTGCATGAGTGCAGAGCATTACTAGACTCTTGCTCTCAGTCTAATTTCATGACCAAAGAGTTACAGGACAGATTGCAACTATCAGCGCAAAAAATAAACGTATCGGTATCAGGTATAAATCAAATAGCCACAAGTGCTCATTACATTACAAACGCGACGGTTACTTCAAGACTTAACGGTTATCATTTCAATTCGACATTTTTAGTAGTAAACAAAATCACTGATGATTTGCCGTCAACTACAATAAATTCAGTAAAGTTAAACATTCCGGATAACATAAGTCTAGCGGACATCACCTTCAATAAACCGGGAAAAATTGACATGTTGCTTGGAGTTACGATCTTTTGGGACTCGCTTTGTGTGGGCAAGCTAAATTTAGGTAAAGGTTTGCCAATCATTCAGAAAACAAAATTCGGCTGGGTAATTTCGGGAACGGTACCTCCCATGGAAACAATCTTGGGTAAACAAACACGAATTTGCAACTTAAGTGTAGAACAAAACCACGGATTAAACTTACAGGATCAGTTGGAAATGTTTTGGAAGATCGAAAACGTTCAGAATCAGAATATTTCATCGAAAGAAGAAAGGGAATGTGAAGACATTTTTGTTAAAACAACATATCGTAACGAAGACGGAAGATTCATAGTAAATTTACCATTACGTGACAATGTAGAAGAATTAGGTGATTCGTATACGAGGGCATTGAAACGATTTCAAAATTTGGAAAAAAGGTTAACATCAAATGAAGAATTTGGAAAACAGTACAAGGATCTCATGAAAGAATATGAAGAGCTAGGGCATATGACAATGATAAAAGATCCTTGGACGAATCAACCACAAAAGGTCGTGTATTACTTACCTCATCATGGAGTTTTACGGGAAACCTCGCTAACGACAAAACTTCGTGTTGTCTTCGATGGTTTGGCTGAAACAGACACAGGTGTTTCTCTAAATAAAAATTAATGGTTGGTCCAAAAATCCAGGATGACTTATTCGACATCTTAATCCGATTTCGTAAGTACAACTGCGTCATTGCAGCTGACGTAGCCAAGATGTACCGGCAGATATTGATAAAACAAGAACACAGGGACCTGCAGAGGATTCTTTGGAGATCGTCAGTAGATGAACCAGTTTGTCATTACCATCTGAACACGGTCACATATGGGACTGCATCAGCATCCTTCCTAGCGATACGGTGTTTACAACAAGTGGGCCTTGACAACCAGAACAAATTTCCTGCAGCCAGTAGGATCATATTGAGGGATTTTTATGTCGACGACCTGCTTTCTGGTGCGGAATCATGGGAAGATGCTAAGCAACTTCGGCAAGAATTATCAACAGTTCTCAATGAGGCAGGATTTCCATTGAGAAAATGGTTGTCCAATGACGATCGAGTGCTAGAGGACAAGACTAACAAGAATCAGCAAATTGAACACTTCATTTCAGATGACAAGGTTACAAAAACATTGGGACTTCTTTGGAATTCAGACACGGACGTCTTACAATATGAGGTTAATTTACACATTCCACAGTCCAGGACAACAAAGCGGTCAATTCTCTCCGTTGTGTCACAAATATTTGATCCGCTAGGATTAGTTGGCCCGACAATAATAAAGGCGAAGATCATACTACAAAAATTATGGCAGCTAAAGTTTGGTTGGGATGAGGCTGTGCCTCTCGACTTACACACAACATGGGTTCAATTTCTAGAACAAATTAATGTCAAACCATCTGAAATTCCAGAACAAAGGAAAGTGACACTCATCTCTATTAACCATGTCGACTTTAGTATATTTGACAGATTCTCGAGTTTAACAAGACTTCAACGGGTTCTCGCTTACTGTTTACGATTTAAAAGGAACACAACTACTCATAGAAATAATAAACAACTAAGCGTTTTAACTGTAGACGAACTTAATGCGTCACTAAACTTATTAATCAAATTAGCACAACTTCAAGAGTTTTCATCGGATATCAATTCTCTCAAACAGTCAAAACGACTTTCAACTTCTAGCAAATTATTATCGTTAAATCCTTTCTTGGACAGTTCGGGTATAATTCGCGTAGGCGGGCGGTTACAAAAGGCCGACATTACGTACAATCAAAAACATCAAATACTACTTCCAAAGGATCACAAATTAACGAAATTAATTATTTTGCATGAGCATTACAAGAGCTTACACTCAGGTCCGCAAGCTTTATTAGCGAATATCAGGTTAAAATATTGGATATTATCGGGTCGGAGCACAATTAGGCAAATTATTCACAAATGTATAGTGTGTTTCAGAAATAAACCTAGAGATTTCAATTATGTTATGGGTGACTTACCGAGAAATCGGGTAACGCCAACGCGTCCGTTCACAAACTGTGGGGTTGATTATGCTGGACCGTTTGATACAAAATCAACCAAACTTAGGAATTATAAATTGGTAAAAACTTATTTGTGTATTTTTATCTGTTTTTCTTCAAAGGCCGTTCATTGTGAACTTGTAAATGATTTGACAACTGAGTCATTTTTAAACTGTTTTAAACGATTTATCTCTAGACGAGGACTTTGTAGAAATATTTACTCGGACAACGGCACGAATTTTGTTGGTGCTGCTAATTCTCTCAAGGAACTTTTGAATTTATCAATGACCCAAAAATCATGTACACTTTGCCGAGTACTTATCGAGCTTATCTATATCATGGCATTTCAATCCACCTCGTTCTCCGCACTTCGGTGGATTATGGGAATCTGCAGTCAAATCTGCAAAATATCATCTACGACGGGTAGTAGGAAATTCAATTTTAACGTTTGAGGAGTTGTACACGGTGGTATCTCAGGTTGAATCGTGCTTGAACTCACGCCCTTACTCCTTTAACAGAAAATCCCTCCGACCTTGATGCCCTCACTCCAGGCCATTTCCTGAGGTACATCGCTCTCAGCTTTACCTCAGGAAGATGTTAGCAATATTCAACCCAATAGATTGTCACGATATCAACACTTAACCCAAATGGTCGAACACTTTTGGGCAAGGTGGTCCAAGGACTATTTGTCCTCCTTGCAACCACGCGGAAAATGGCGATCAGGCGATGACACCATTCAGCCAGGAATGCTAGTTCTACTGAAAGATAACAACCTACCTCCTTTGAGATGGCAGTTAGGACGGGTGATTGAGCTTCATCCAGGCGCCGACAGTGTGTGTCGTGTAGTTAGTGTCAAAACTCGCGAAGGTGTTTTTAAGCGAGCAATAAAGCGTTTGTGTGTGTTGCCAGTAGAAACTAATTGTAAAGACTAAATTTTAAAACAATTTTGGCAAAAAATGTTAATGCATGCCCTGTTTTCTATATTATGTATTCATGTGTTTATTTTGGTAAAGGTTTATATTTTATTGAAAGACTACGCTTTCAAGGCGGGCGGCATGAACGGAGCAAAACTTTGTTTTAAATTTGAATTTTGCGCGCCGTATGTGGCGTTGGAGATGACCCCCTTCTCCTATATAGCTTGTGCCCGACACGAGCGGGTTTTCAGTCAGTCAGTAGTCATGCAGTAGTCAGTTATTGAGTAGCGTATAGAATAGAACTTTTAGTCAAAGCTCCTGCCGTTTCGCAAGTTGTACATCATAAAAGTTAATGGAAATAAATATACAGTCCACAAAAAGGCATTTGTTATTTAACAAGATCGAACAATAAGAAAGTACAAAGGGTTCAAAGGGACCTAAGTGTTGTAGCCTTCTAAGCTACCCTCCCCACAATTTCAGATTCCTGAAGTGAAATCTGTAAATAACTATCATGGGAACATATTTAATTTTGTCGTAGGAAATAATGTAATTTGAAAAAAAAACTTGTCTGTTAAATTAATGTCCTCTAGCGTATCGCGGTTAATAATCAGCTTTGAATTAAGTCAAGTTCCGTTAAATTAATTTATTGCGGCTCTTGCATTTGTTTTCAGCTTTTTTTAGATATCGGCACCTGCAGATTAAGGCTGGCGGTTTATGGACGAAAATTACAAAGAAAATCCACCCAGGAGTATTCGGTTCTTACTCGGTCTTTATGTTGGTTCTTATTAACGTAAAACCAAACTATTATGCTAAAATTGAATAATGTTCTAACTTTAGGAGTAAAAATGCATTAGAGAATGGCTCTCCATTGAAAGGCCATGAAGTGTATCTTTTTGTTCGCATCTTACACTGTGAGAAATAATTAATAGCTTACATTGAGTCTTAAAAGTTTTTAAAAAAAATTCTGCAGGGTGTGATGTATATATAAACCGATCTTACATAATTTCCTAAGTATACAGTTGGCGTGTAAAATTCAGGACAATTTATGATGAAACATAACAGATGCAAATATGAATTTTTTTCTCATTCTAAATGACTTATTATTGTAAATGGTACAGAAAAAGATATTGTTTCTAATTTGCTTGGATTTCCTTAACTGCCTTTAGCGCCTTTTAAAATAGAAAAATAGTAAATTTATATTCTGATTTCTTTGAATATTCTACCACCTTATGAGTTTACAAGAAACCAGTATTATAGCTATAAATGGATGTCTCACAATGCCTTAATTAATTATGACGAGTTGGCGCAACAAAAACAACAGCGTGAATCCCAAAGACAAATTTTATCACGCGAGACAAGACAAAACAACCCCACAATATGCACTCAGATTCAACTGAAATTATTTACAAAAGTGCAGTGTGCACGATGACAAATGCTGAAACTTCGACTATTCCGACGTCTGGTTGGGAATTAATATTGCTTTGTTAAACCCGAGAGTATCACTAAATATTGTATTTTATATTTGGGCGTCTCATAACTCATTTTGAAAATGTTCCTTAGTTTATTGTAAGTAAGAACAGTTTATCTATGAAATGGATTTTGAGAATAAACATAATTTATTCAAGTCAGACAAATCATCATCTACGGTAAGTAAAAAAATTTAATTATATTAGTAGTTCCGTCTGTGTAAAAGTTTCGTAGAATATTCGGTAGGTATCTGAAAATAAGAAAAATTTATAAATTGTTGACGATAAAATGAACATAATTAAATGTTTCAATTTCATATCTTTAAATAAATCTATTATTTATTTAACACCAGACAGAACTAGTGAGAATATTAAAAAACGTTTTTATCCATAGGCGCCGACCTTTGAAAATTCCAATAGATTCAGTACTATGGACACCAATAATATACGGAATATGTATAAGATAATGTTGTAGATGTCACGTAGTTTTTTGGTTGATAAACTGCTTGTAATCATACCGAAGTTGATTCAAAGACGGTTCATGATAAACTATAATCGTATCTACTTATTACATATATACATATACAGGGTGATTCAGAACTTATCTGAAACAATTGGAGAATAGATGCATCATGAAGTTGATATCTTAAAATATTTTTGTGTAAAATCCTTATATAGTTTTCGAGAAAAAAAAATATTGAAGTTCTAGTAGTTTCAATCATTACATCGCGGGACTACTGTAGTCTCTATCTAGGCGATTTCAAATATCCTATTACTTATTGTATCAACTTTTTTGTGATACAAGTATTGACACCAGTTTTTCAAATATCATAAATAACTTACGTATAGCAAATCGCAGTTGATGGGTATCGTATCGTGGGTATTTATGGTTAAGTTAAAATGCTTCAGCAGAACAATTTCACGGTAAACATACATGTCAAATGCAGCTACTTTTACAACGATATGCAGTGAGCGCAAGTGTAATGCAAACGCAGGAATGAAGCGGGAAATTTGCAACCGAATAGTAGAAAAAATGGAGGTCCAGGGACTTATTTTTGTGGGGATATTTAATAAATAAAGTATATTACACCGAAGTGAACACTATTGATGATTTACGCAATTTAGCTGTTGCCAATAACTTACAAGTTCAAAATGGACAAGAAGCAGAAACATTTGTGTTAGTTGGATAAGACGGGCTCAAAATTTGGTTGTAACAACAGGTATGTCAAACTATTTTACTAATCAAAACCACAAATTAATTCTAATAATAATTAATAACAATCGCGGCAAAAGCAGTTGAATTTCCTGCATTAAATAGGTGTTGTAAAATGTAATTTATTTCTTTCCTTGGGAATTTCTTTAAATTTTTTGTCTGATTGTCGATTATATGTCTCATCAGGTTTTACAGTGGAGTGCGGAAGTGTACATTTAAATCATTTTTGAATTGCTCATTTTGATTTTATTTTTATAAAATTGTATTTGTAAGCACTCTGTACATTCAATTTTTTTTATAAATTATGAATCACTCTGTATACTGCTGAGAAAGAACGTATTACCATTTCACAATGGGCGGATGTAGGATGTTTGACCCGTGCGGTATTCCATTTATTGAAAACTTTCAAACAAAGGTTAATGGCAGTAAAAATGTGATAAAACAAACAATTTTTTCATTACCCTATTTTTAATAGTAACTTCTTAGATTTAGTCCTTATACTCTGTAGGATTATTTCTAAATAAATTTAGAAGAATTCCGGTTTATTTTGTCTCTTTTAGCATTTTAATTCACTACTAAACCAATCAATACAAACAGCGTGGGCCACCGAAAACTTGCAACCTAGGTTTTCCTTGTTTTGATGCGAAAACTAAAGAAAACTCTCGGGCCCATCAACTTTTGAGATAACATATTTTATGGATGCACTCATTCCCCAGAGCCTCAATCAATTACCTTTTCATTCCATCTAGGTGTGATTTGATTTTGGATGATTAGGCCTTGAGAAATTTAAATGTATGTTAAAACTTGACATTCACTAGGTCCTTTCTTTCCAATTCATTCTTGAAATGTTTCTCTAAAACTTGCCTCACAGACATCACATAATGTGAAAGAACTCCGTTTTGTTGAAAATTAAGTTTTCGGTATGGTAACTATAATCTTGCTCAAGTGTCTGTTAGAGTGGAATTGATGGCATTTTCCAATAAATCGAAATACATTACTTCTACTAAATTTCCAGATAAAAAAGCAATCTTCAAAAATGTCTGCCCAAACAGTGGATCTTTCTGGATGCTGAGCGTGTACCTCAAGAAATATTCTTGGATAGCTGCTCGACCAATAACGGTAGTTATGCCGGTTCATTTCTTAATGTAGACAAAAAAAGCACTAGTCAGAAAAACAAATATTAAAAAGAAAATTTAGATTGCCAATCATTAGTTAATTGATGACCTCACAAAATTCTAAACCCCGTGCCCGTCCACAGTATCTTCATTAAGCTCTTGGACTAAAATAATTTTAAATAAGTGAAATGTATGGTATATTTATAGCGATTAATACTTCTCAAAGTGATGTGCGAAACACATTAAATAATAATCTATCTATAATATATGCATATAAAAAATTCTCCTGTCACGCCATACTCCTCGGAAACGGCTTGACCGATTTTTTTGAAATTTTATATGTACATTCGGTAGGTCTGAGAATCGGTCATGTCTATTTTTCATACCCCTAAGTGATAAGGGTGGTCCACCCCAAACATTTTTTTTATTTTTTGGATAAAAATTTTTATTTTTATTTTTTTATGATGTGGCATTAAAAAAATACATTACCCTTAATCTTCACCCTTCTATGACAAACCCCTATTTGTTAATAGCCATTTTAGTAATTTAATCATTTTTATCCCTGGTCGATAACTGATCTATTATCACTAGATCAATTATCCCCGCCAGGCGTCTACCGGTGTCACTTCTCACCCAGTAAACAGTATGGAGTGGGGATGAGAACAAAGCCGACTACCAAAATATTCACTAGAAATAATTCATATGGCAAAACAAAGTTTGCCGGGTCACCTAGTAATAATATAATAATATTCATAATTTATTTTCCATAATTGACATATATATTGTAATAGGTATAAATAGAAATGAAGTTTCAATGGAAGGTAAAAGGAAGGAAATAGAATATGAAAATAAAAGTTATTTTTCAAAGTTCAAAAGATATTTAAGTAGATGATAGGTGAATTTTATAAAATGTCAAAATTTAATTTGATTGATTGAAGGGAATGTAATATTTTTAAAAAATATATGTAAAGTAAAAATAAGGGTGTATTGAAAAAAAAATAAAAATAAAATAGATTGGAGGGAAGCTTATATGACAAAAAATTATAAAAACGTCTATAAAAGAAGAAATAAGAAAATATCTATCGAAAATTGAAGTTAAACATTGATAATAGAACAGGAATAAGCAACAGTTACCAAAAATAAATAAGAAATAAAGAAGACCAACTTAAGGATAAAAGGCATTAAACAATTTATATTAGGCAAGGTATTCAAATTCTATTTCTGATCATAGCATATCGGAAAAACATCATCATACAAAATTAATTCACGAATGACGGATTGACAAGAACGATACAAGGAGTAGTCATCAGACGGATTGACGAGAACGATACAAGGAGCAGTCACTATAATAATAATAATAATTTATTTTCCTTAGCGACATTAAATGTATGTATAGGAATAGTCAATAAAACTTACAAACTACAATCTTACAAACTAAAACAAAGTGGGTAAAAATTCTAATAGCGAATAGTAACACTTTTCCATTAAAAACTGCTTTAAAGCACTCTTAAATAAATATTCACTTTTTATAATTTTTAATTCAGCAGGCAATTTGTTAAAAATTTTGGGCCCTAAACAATCCGGAGAGTTTGAGGTTATCTTTATTCTGGCATATGGAACATGTAAGTCCATATTATGTTTTGTATTATAACCGTGAACACTACACTAGAAGCTGAACTTCAGAAGGAATTAGAAAAGGAGAGGACATCCATAAAAGGAAAGACACAGTTTGAAGTGAGAGAGAGGCTAAATTTAATGAATAAGGACTTTATCTGAATAATCAATATTAATCCTGTTTTGAATCTACCATTGAGATAAAGAGTCATAAAAGCATATAAAAGTCCAAATTTATTATTAATCAAAATTAGTGGACCAATAAGACCTATAAAATAAATTTTATAGTATTTAAGCATCAGAAAGGCGCAGATAAAAGCTAGCTCGGGTAAGTAAAGATATAATTTATGTTACTAACTTAAAAAAAAATTTTCAAAATATTTTTAGGTATTAATAATATTGTGTGAAATTAACTACTCTGCGGACTAAAACCCTGGCCAGCGTTGAATTACACCCACAACATCTACCCATATATTCTTTATTATTAGCTTCTGTAACATTGTTTACTGTATCAGAAAGGTATTTTAAGCTAATATAAATCAAATCTCTTACAATTCCTATCAATGAGTTCCCACACTTTCAAAAGTGAACTTAGATATATATAGAGTGTTTTCATTAAATCAGGTTAGTAAATTTAACTAGATTAAATTTCTTTAGATAATTATTGAATAGAGCTTTGTCTGTGGAATTGTTCATTAGCATACCTAGATGTTTGGTATCAGAGACCATGCATATGACTTCATTGATAGGAATGGTAGATGATTTGATTTATATTAGCTTAAAATACCTTTCTATTACAGTAAAAAATGTTACAAATGCTAAATAAAACAATAAAGAATATATGGGTAGATATTGTGGGTGTAATTCAACGCTGGTCGGGGCTTTATTCCGCAGAGTACTTAGTTTCACACAATATTGTTAATACTTAAAAATAAATAAAAGTAATCTCTCTCGATCTTAGGGAAAAACGTGTAAAGGCGTTAGGAGTAAAATAAACATTTGTGAAGATTATTTAACATCGTTATTTTCAACGATTATATTTGATAGCGTTCGAATAAGAGATACACTAAAAGATCGCGCACATTATGCCTGCATGAACCTGCATGACTTCGCACACTTGTCCTGTAGGGACCAGCAACTTTTTGTGCGGGTTATGTGTGTAATAGACGTATTAAAGTTTTAAGTAGTAGTTGAGTGTAGCTCGGAAGAAGAAATTTTTATTTTAAACATGTATGAGGAGGAGGGAAAGAAGCCAGAAGAATGGGAAAGTTTTGGGTTCGCCCTATCAATAAAAAGAAAAAGCTGTATGGTTAATTTCATTACTTATTTCCTGAACTGCAAAGAGCTCAACAATTTTTTTTCAGTATTTCCGAAAGTCACAAAAAAAATTTTCGACCTCTTGGATTGTCCTTGTTTGCAGCACCAAAACACAAAATTTCGCAGAGCAGTATCATCTGATGAAAGACTTACAGTTTGTTTAAGGAAAGTAAATAGAGGTTGTTGATAAGCGAGGGTGCCCGACAGTTCAGCTATACATCAACAACTTAACTGGTCTATTATTTCTAAGACTTTGACACCAACTGACACCCTGACTGTTGTGGGAACAGAACTTACATTGGACTAGCGCGGCCAAGCATAGAAATTGCAGACCACCGACACGAGCTGCAGTGACGGTCTAGTGTGCGATACTCCATTAAATAACATGGAAACCTTCGTAACTAGGGTTTGCAGGTTCATGCTGTGCAGGTCCGTGCGTGCATTATGTGCGCGATCTTTAATACATGCGTTTCATGAACAACCTTGTTCGAGTAAAAACAAAATCATATTCAAAAAAATATCACTATTACAAGTTGTTTAGCGAATGAGGAATATAATATGATATGAGCACTAGTTTTTCACTACTGCCTACTAGTCGCCTTCGTTAATATAGAAATTAAGACAAAAATGATATTACCAACAAGCAACTTTACCTAATGGCTGCGGAATAAATTAAGAAACTTCATATTGGCAAAGCCTGGCTTGCTAATGTACACGCTTTATTATGTTACGAAGTCTAAATGCAGTTTATTTATTAAAACGATGCATCAACTTTAGCATCTAATATTTATCATGTAAATTAATTGCGACGGGCTCTATATTTTCCGAAAATTTAATTGCGAATATGCATTTATACATAAAATACTCTTCTGCCATACGGAAACTAAAGTGCGCCTTTTAATTTTGAAAGCAAATTGAATCAGGAAAAATAATGACTGGATGAATCTTACAATAGGTATCTAATACAAATATATGACTGGTAGAGAATGGGAATTGGTATGAAATACTGTGAAAAACTAATTTCTAAGTGGCCAGTAGAAGGAAGGATGTCAATTATTCACAGAGATGGAAGTTTTTTCTGCGGTATTCTAAGCAGTCTCTGTTATTCACAATAATTGTGTGTTTGTGTGAACTTTTCCACATATTTTTATTTTATTATTTTTTTAAATGTTCTTTCGTCATGTTGTAATATTTCTGTGTTGTGTTTCATGATGTTTTATAAGAACAACATTACTAACTGTAATAACTTGAATTTATGATTTGTAAGAATTTATGTATTAATAATATAGTAGCACGGGCGCTCAGAACGCCGAATACATTTTACTCAAAAATCAATTAGATATTCCTGTTTATCTCACAAAAAATCTTTTTGTCCAAAATTTAACTATAAAATTTTATCTGCGCCCAGACTAATTCGATTGGGTTAAATTCACAGTGATAAGGTGGTAACCGTAGTACCGTTATTTGGCGATCTGTTGCCATTTCATCGATTTCTGATCTTTATTAAGATTGACAAGTGTCAAAAGTTCCTTTTTCACCATATTTGTTTCAAAAGAAATGTTTTTTCCGGATAACCATTGAATTATATCGGCTTTTCTCCAAGCTGTCGTAGGCGTCCGCTCGGTCTGCTGAATGGTAACTGGCATTATTCATGACAATTACAGACTCCGGAGGAATAAGATCCAACATCTGTGTAAAATACTCTTCAAAAACATCTGCGTTCATGTCTTCGTGATAGTCACCTGTATTTTTAGATTCAAATAAAAGAAAACCGCCATCTACAAAACCACTGGCACTACCTATATGTGTCACTATTAATCTTCGCCCTTTACCTGAAGGTGCCTTGAACCCTGTTGAAACTTTTTACATTTTTATCTTGCCATATTTTTGTTACAGTATATATCTCGTTGGCCCAAGTTTCGTCTAGATAATAAATATTCCTCCCTTCGTCACGGAATTTTCTAATTGATCTTAAGTAGGATCTTCGCCAACAAACAATTTCATCTTTATCGATAAGAACTGACTTCCTATTCTGTTTTTCCCAGCAAAAATTCAACTCTCGTAAGACGGCTTATAATTTGCTTCTACTGATTTTTGGCAAATTGTTGTTCTCTGAAAGTTCACTTAAAATTTTGTTTAGCGCTGGTATTTCTTTTGCTTAAAATAAAATGAGTGTACTTTTCTGCGAATGATATTTTTGAAGAAATCATCTATAATGACTTTTGACCTCCCTGTAGATGATTTTGGGGGATTTACAGTATCTTGTTCATTTTTTGTTTCCTTTAAAAGTCTGTAGATAGTCGATTTTTCAATCCCTGTTATTTTGGAACACTTTTCCACGATGCCGTCAACTCTTTTGGTAGGATTTCGGTGTTTCAACGCATTAAATACATTTAATATAATAATTTTCTCATTCTGAGACAACGCACATCTTTTCATGCGTTTAGCAGGTACGTAATCTGATAAGCACGGCATTTTACCCAAAAAATATTATATCCACTGGCACAATAGTCACTAAACACAAGTCGAACTTTACTCTAATGCACTAGCACGTCTTCGTATATTCAGCTCTAAGACTGGATTGATCTGTCACAATACACTGGCTGCTGCCCTATGATGTATCCAGTAAAATATACTAATGTACATTCATTACCTGTTAGCATTAGTGTTACCCGATAATTACCTGAAACAAAATATTACCACGCCCATGGCCGGTTCTTAACGCGGGGTTTTATTACTCTCTTTCATTTCCAAACAGACTATATAGAAATTATAAAATGAGCATCCCAGAATTTGAAGTAAAGAAAGTGAGTAGGTGAAGCTAAAGTTTAATTAGCACTTTATATATACCGGGTGTTCCTTCTAATACTTTCAGTGCGAATATCTCAGAAGCCATCATAGCCAGTGCAACGAAATTTGGTATAGAGACACTAGATGGCACGTAGAGAATCTGATGATAACATCAATTCTTACACAGGGTGTTCCATTTTCCAAGAAATCGATTTAATTTTGATTTTTTGGTTGTCAACCGTGCTAAAACTTATGTTTAAATTGAAATATACTTAATTATGAACACATTCTGATAAATAAACAATCAAAAATTTCAAAATTTAACATAAAAAACGCCTCTAAAAAGTTCCCAAATTTCATTGTTTTGTCATGTAAAACGTGCATAGCTTTGAGCCAGACTTACACAGCAGAAACTAACATCGCTAAACGTCAAAACTATGAATTGTCAATGAATTGTCAAATATTAATGGCATAATGTATTTTATTGAACACAAGGAACGCCAACTAATGTATTTAATGCAATTTAAGAATGCACAATGGTGTTATTGAGACTTGTCGATAAAAATTTAGACTTGAGTTGAGGCTTTTGTAGCATTGGGGTCGCTGTGCCGGCGCAGTATACCGCTACAGCTAGGGTTACAGCGTGAAATTTGTGAAAAATAAGTCCACTTAACCTTTCTTAACATAAACTAATTAAGCAATGTAATTACACGTAGTAAAGACCTATATCATAAATCACATATAATCAATTGAAATAGCTATATAAATATACTAACCTTAAAAAAATGTGAAAGTTTATGTTTAGGTATTTGAATATAGTGCTTATATCTTGTATTGAGAATGAATATTGTGCCTAAATTTAAGTTTTTGATATAAATATGACGAAATTTACATGCACCGTGTAAATACAGTATGCGCCAAAAGTATGGAATAAATTCAATAAAAATGAAACAATTATTTTTTGGGAAAAATCCTCGAACAGGTCGATTTTTAATTTAAAAAATACATATTTTAGCGTAAAATGCGATTTTCAAATGTCATTTGTTGTTGTTGTTTTCGAGTAATGACGTCATCGATTTTTTTTAAATGGCAACACTATATTTTTTTCCTTGATTCTGAAAGATTGTTTAATTCTCTATCAGACAGTACTAAAATTTTGCCCTCTTACATAGGAAAGGATTTTTCCCAAAAAATAATTGTTTCGTTTTTAATGAATTTATTCCATACTTTTGGCGCATACTGTATATCCGCTGCTTTATATGCAACCAACCGAGTTTGCTGAGTCTAGCTGAAGTGTGCGGGAAACGAAACGAAACAACTTTAATTTACTAAACGAATTTTTGGTTATATTATTAACATGATAAGTAAAGTGAAAATTATGATGAATAAACAACCCAAGGTTTATTGCATGATCCACAATGGGCAATTTGATGTTATCTATAGAAAGGTTAACATTTTCAGAGATTAACTGCTGGTTATTTTTACAACCAAATGTTAAAATTGCCGACTTGGCGGGATTAATTCTTAAACAATGCCTTTGTGATAAAGCTATTAAACTTGAAATATCATTATTAATATTCTCAATAGCAAGATTCATTTTGTTAGAATTAAACGACAAATATAATTACGTGTCGTCAAAATTTAAGATTATTTTTCAAAAAGGATGTATATATGGCAAAATGTGGGGGCCCAAGAACTGAACTTTGTGAAACACCGCACGTTACAAGTAAAGGGTTTGACATATCATTGCCGATTTTAACTAATTGACGCCGATTTTTGAGATAGTTAGAGACGACAATATTTGTATTGAGACCTACACGTATATGTATAATGTAAAATACCTAAAAGATTATAATTAATGGTATCAAATGCCTTAGTATAGTCAAATAATACCAACACAGTAGCCTTCCCCGTATCTGTAGCAGATATTAGATCACATACCTTTAAAAGAGGAGTGGTACAGCTGTAATTCTTCCTAAAATCAGATTGAGTTTGCGGTAATATTGTTTCCTTGGTGTCTTTAATAGATTGTTAAAACTTGTTGCGTTCAGTTTGACCATGGAACTTCAGTAAATATTTGGAAGTCGAATTAAGGGACACTGTATAAGGAAGATCTTGATGTTATGACATCCAAAAGTTTGCTAACAATAATATCCTATTGTTGGAAGTATACTGTAAGTTGTTTGCTGTCAAAAGTTAATAAGAAACCGAAAAAAACCGTTTAATAAATAATTTCCTATATTAATCTTGGCATTGAAGTTATGTCGCAAATTTGTTTTTCTTTCAATAGCCAACATCTATTCGACCACGTGCTGCAAATCCCTTTATAAATAAAATAAATTGGAATTGCGAAAGGGAGCGCCGGCGTCGACCGACCGCACCGCCTTGCGTGCTGATAGAGGGCCAGCGGCCACATTTTATTTATGGGCCGCTCCCCGCGTAGCCTGACGAATGTTTGGCCATGCGTTACGGTGTCATTGCGGCGGAGGACAGCTTTATTGGCAGCTCCCGGCCGCCCCGCTTTACTTTAAACCCGAATTTATTCCGAACAGATGTGATCGCGCCGTTAATTACGCTCAAATTTCTAAGTTCCGGCTTTCGGATTGAGAAACGGGCCCGAAATAATTCGGGCAAAGTTTCCGGGCTCCTTGCAAACGTTAAGTTTAATGTCCATATATGTAGATTTTTTACATTTGTTAGGAAGGGTTGCATATTTTAGGGTTGTGTAACAAATGAAGTTTAAATTGGATTAATTTAAATCCCATAACATAGTCAATTAAATGTTTCATACCTTAGTAACCAAACTTGATTTACTTAAATCGTTAGTTAAATTTCATTTGTTAAATCAACCGTTCATCGATCAAGTAGTGTTTAACGTTTTTCTATAACGATTATTGGATTGCTTCTCTAAGTTATTAAAAACTAGGATTGGTCTTTTGTTAAGGATGTCTATATAAATAAACAATTTGAAACTTTTTTTGATAGCAGCATTAGATTCGAGTTTTCTGAATAAATCTAGATTAGTACAAAATTCTAAGTCTTCTGAAATTTGGTTTAATGATCATATCAAACATATGAGGAACAACCCATATTTCTTATGTGATCTTAACAGTCAATTTCTAAATATTATCAGCACCAACACCATCAAATTGCTTAGATGCAGTTACAGACGGGAAGCTTCTAAAGCTAAACGGATGGCTAATGATAATTACATAAATAATGTCAACAATCCACAAACAGCTTTGTAGAATATTATAAACAACTATAAACTGAAATTTAAATCATCTACTGACTGTAAAATTGATCGTCAAACGTTTAATGTGTTATTTTCCAATATTGCTCAAGATATTTTTAATGATCTACCAAATACCAATAAAGCTTTAGATCATTATTTGAAATTCTCAAATTCTCTTTCAAAATTGGAATTCCTCGAAGTAAGCTTCAATGAGGTTAGAGATGCTATAAATAATTTAAAAAATGCCTTGAGTAAAGATCCTTATGACATTAATATTGAAATTATTAAAACCTTAAAAAATTTAATTCTGTCACCCCTCAGTTATTTATACATATAGTGAGTGCATTCTCTATGGAACATTTCCGGATGTTTTTAAAATAGCGAAAGTAATTCCTATCCATAAAATAGGACCTACAGATGATCCATCTAACTATAGGCCCATATCATTCACATCTATTTTGGGTAAAATCTTAGCGACTTTTAAAGAACCAAATAAATTAGTACTTTGAGTATAATAATTTTTCATGACTGCCAGTACGAGTTTCAAAACAAGAGGTCCTCGGTAATTCACACTTTATCCCAAACAATTTTGTCAAATGTTGAGGACAGTAGTATTACAGATTGTAGTCTTTACGACCTAACAAAGGTAATTGTTTTATTCATGATATTCTGTTAAAAAAACTGTATTATTATAATTTCAAGAACTTAAGTGTTTCTTTGGTGGAGTCATTTCTAACAAATAGACTTCAGTATGTTTATCTTAATGGCAAAGAGTCAGACAAGTATGGCGTGCCGCAGGGATCCGTTCTTGACCTGTGTTGTTCCTTATATACATAAATGATTTGCCAAATAGTAATAATCATTGTAACTTTGTTTTTTTTCGCGGATGACACGACCGTTTTAAACACCGAAAATAACTACAATATTTTGAAGGATAACGTTTTAATAACTCATCCCAATGTTAGACAGCGGTTTCTTACAAATAGATTATTCTTTAACAATAACAAAACAGTCAGTTTTACTTTCCCTACGCCATGTGGTACCCCAGGTGGTTTTTGAAATGGCACCTAGTTACTATTAATAAGTTATAATTGTTTCGAGTCGCTAAATTAGTTAGGTAGTTCGGAGAAAAAAGATTTTAATAGTCTCCAGTTATGCATAGATGAGTAGTTGGGTCACTTTAGTGTAATAAAATTTAATCTTTTGCCAAATTCGCAACAAAGTTTTTTTTGATTATTAATTGCCTCTATTTACAAGCCAACATTTACTGATACATATCAGGCCTACATCTTGAATGTAATTTTGCGGTGAGTAACTGTGTATATTAGCGACATGCACATGCATTTTGCTTACCAACGACAAGTATATTTGTACATACAGGTCTTCGAAGCTTCGAAGCCTTGAACAAGTAAAACAATTTTCGGGTTGGTTGCCACTTTGCTGGTTTTGTTTTCTTGACGTTTCGAGGGGTGTATTGAGTTATCTCTCTGGGGAAGAGAAAGATATGTCTCTCGAAATGCTAAAAAGGAAAAAAAATGCTTAACCAAAACAATCGACGTGGCAAATCCGAAAAGTGTTTTCACGAAGTCTGGACGTAACTCTTTAATTGTAAGTAGAAACGATTTAATAACATGGAATCAAATTAAACAATTATTAAAATTTATTTTAGATGAAAGATCTTCAAATTTAACACATCAATTAACGCCAATGAGGTCTAACAGAATTGGAAAACCTTACGATTTCAGAATAAGACCACAAGTACCAAGAGTAATAACCACAAAAATTAATGACGATTTCGAAGATGAACAGCCTGGTGATTTACAAATTATAATATTTGCAAAACAATATTTATAACAAATCTTTCCATATCTGTACAAACAATTGTTAGAATCAAAAATCCAGATAGAAGCTCCAAATTATGTTTTAGAGAAGGAAGAATTTCAAAATTTTACAAAATTACATCAAGACAATCAATTACGTAGAAATTTCATTTCAAATCCAAATTTTTCTCAAAGTTTCCAAGATGCAAATAATCACTCAACTACTTCCGCAATTTCCCTTTAAACCAATCAAGATAAGTAAAACAAAATTTCCTCACTAATAAACAAACTTTCGGAAACCAGCTAATAAACAAGATATTTGTAACCTTGACTCAAACCATACCCGAAATTTACCAAAACCAATGTATGGCATGTAATCATACCAGTTTTTAAAGAATTTCAATCTAATACCCCAATGAACTGTTTTGCATAACTTTCATGACTACTTTGGTGGATTAATAGGACTACATGACCTAACTAATGCAAAATTAAATATCAATCAGAACAAATGCTAGAAAATGATAGAGTTCAAATTCTTTTGTATATTAGAGAAGATTTTTATACCTGTAGTTACGACAAATCCTTTAAAGATTGGAAAAATCAAAATTTCAGTAGTAATTGAAAATGGACCAGTATTAATACCAGAATATCGACCAAACATTTATTACATATCTGAGACATTATCTACTACTGTAAACTATTTTAAAACTGTTCATAACCTGTCAAATTTACATAGATTAATATCATTTACTGAACCACAAAAGTCAGAACCATTTAATGAAAACGATTTCGAAATTTTTAATTGTGAAATTATTCCTCCTAATCAATCTAACTTTCGTATTGACATAGAACAAGCCATTAGGATAAATCGCCTGAATAAAGAAGAAATTATTAACTTATGTTTAGAATACTCACACATTTTTCAAAATTCAACGGACAAATTACCATTTATTAATATTGTTAAACATGAAATAGAAATTCAAGACCAAAAACCCCGCCATACAAAAACTTATCGTTATCCTCACATCTACAAAGAAGAAGTATAAAATCAACTGTTAAAAATGCTGAAAGATGGAATCATTTGTCCAAGCATTTTTGCTTGGAGTAAAAACTAGACGTTTATGGAAAAAGCAAATGGAGAATTGTGGTAGACTATAGAAAATTGAATAACAAAACAATAACTGATAGATATCCTATACCAAACATAACTAACATACTCGATAAATTAGGCAGAAGTTATTATTTTACTACCCTAAACTTAGTTTCCGATTTCACCTAATTGAGATGACCCCTGAGCTAATTCAGAAAACAGCTTTCAATACGGAACATGAACATTACGAATTTGTTAGAATGCCTTTTGGTTTAAAAATGGCCCCCTACGTTTCAATGAATAATAACGTTTTACGAGAATACATCAATAAAATTTGTTTAGTTTATTTAGATGACGTTATTGTTTTTTCAACACATTACAAATTTAAAAAAAAACTCTCAACCTTCAAGAAACGCGAATTTAAAAAAGAATTTCTTAAGAAAAATGATGAATTTTTAGGACATATTGTTACACTGGATGGAATTAAACCAAACCCCAACAAAATTAGCACTATAACAAAATTCGCAATCCCTAAGGCACATACGACAGATAAAATCATTCTTAGGTTTATTAGGGTACTACCGAATACATTTCATGAAATTAACCTATTCTTACATACCACTGATTGGTGTAGATCTAAGAATATAAAATATGAAGGAAAAGAAAAGGTATTATTAGCATCTTTTGAAGAATTATACAAGAAGTACAAATCATTTAGTCTTTGGGCGTTCTACTATATGCTGCGGTCTACAATTGTATGCGGCAAAATGTTGATATTAGTAAATTCAACACTTTAATTACTTTTATGAAAAAGCATTCAGTGGGATATAAATAAAAAAAGTCAAGAATGTTAACGAAAGAGAATGTGTCAAAATTTGTACAAGATGCCGATGACACAAAATTCTTGCTAACAAGAAAAAGTTGAAACTCATAAATGCATAATTTAAGTTTGCCTTAATTATTGGACTTGGAGGTGCATGCAGAGTGGACGAGTAAAAAATTAAGAAAACATTTTTCATAACTTCATACCGGATACGAAAAACAAAGTTTCCTGAGAATTCTTTAACACTGCTAGGGGAATCGAAAATTTGAATATGGTCCAAGTAATACGAGAATACCTAGTCATGCTGATCATGGAAGATTTTTTGTTGGTTACAGAGATAATAAATGCATGAAACTTCCTGTTAGTATAAATACTTTTAGTGTAATGCCAAAGAAAATTGTTTTTTTTTCTCAATCTATCACAGCCTCAATATACAGGGCACTGTTTTCGACGATTTGCTTCACTTCTAGCCAACACAGGAGCAGACCATCGTGTGTAAAGGTTATATTGATGCGTCTCTTTAAAATAAGAAAACAATCGTCACAACAATTCTTGGAGGAGAGATTGCTGTCGTTGAAGCTACGTACAAGTAAAATTGCGTTGCTTTGTTAATACAAATACAGACCAGCTGCATTCATCTAGTATTAATCTTACGAATTGTTAAAGTTGTGTTGTTAATATTTATAACAAGTAATTCAATTTAATTAATTGTCAAATTGATAAACCTGTTGGTTCTTAATAAAAATAAGCAATGATCTCTTTTTTAAATATTTCACTAGTGGCGTAATGTGACATACATTACTTCACTAGTGGCGTAATGACCTTCATTATTCAACTGAAACAGTGCGAAATAAATACTATGAGGATCTTATAAAATAGTTGTAGATAAAATAAATTATTTTAGTTTTCTAAATAAACTCACATTAATACTAGCCTTGCATAACGGTGCATTGTGCAACCACGGTCCGTCGCACCTGCAGGCCTCCGCCGCTACCGCCACCGCCATCGATTTCCGATGCGGTCTATCATGTCGACGGACCGCTTAATTCGCGCTGAATTATTAACGGTCGGCCGGGAATCAATCAATTTTGCATGCGTCCGAGTTTGAAACGTGTTGCCCGCCGATTACGACACGTAACTCACCTTTTCCGATGCAGAATTTAGTTTCTATACATCAGTAAGGCATTGTCTAAATTAAGTTTACAGATCGCATTGGAAATGAATAAGAAATGTATACGAGTGTCAAAATTTGGGAAAAGTTGAAATGAAGTTTCTTAACTTTTTGTACTAAGGCTCTCATTTGATAAAAAGTTACTTAACGTCTACCTGGAAATCTTCTGTCATTAAAAATAAATTGAGATATAAAATGCAGTCTTTTAAGACCTACATTTCTGACATTTAAAAGAAAATCTATCCAAATGAGATTGAGTTCCACAAGGTTTAGTATTGAGTCCTAACTTTTTTTATGTAAATTCACGCATAGTCTGCAGCTAGCTTAACGGGGTTTAAGAGGGACTTAATGAAGGAAAAGAAATAGAAATATGACACTACTAGCATGGTAAGAGAGACAGAAGGATATGGCTGGCATCGTAGACGAGCCTGTCACCTTCTGGAGTCAGTAAAAACCATTACCTTGCTTGTATCGTTATATATATATATATCATTTGTTATTCATTTGTAAATATACCTATCAGACAGATCAATTTCGACTGAAAAAATATTCTCTATAATTTATTATAAAATTTGGAAGCACTACTGGGATTACGTATGTTGAAAATGAATGTGCTCGGACCAATTATTAAAGAAGTCACCAGCATAGCCTCAAGTTTATTTCTAGAAATATCATCTTCAAGGTACGAGCGTGAATAAAGCGACTTCAAAATATGGTAGAAAAAATTAGATTGATTGGGGTAACAGAAGATTTTCGGTTGGTTTACATGAATCAACGACAGTCCAAATACATTATGGGCAAAATAGTCTACGATAAAAATTTGTTTAGAAATCAAGAAATCTGTTCAAGTTTGCAGGTTTGTTTTTTTATGTTAAGTTATATGATGAAATGTGACGTTTAGTTGACAATACTCTGCCTTGTGAAAAATATACTCTATGCTGAAAAGTACCATTTTAGTAAACAATACTGCAAACAGCCACATTTCTGAAGGTTATCGCATTTCTTAAAGGAAGAACTTTGGTTATAAACCAAAGAATAAGAAATCTTCAGCAGCGAGCAGATCAACAAATTTATTAGGGTAGCAGACAATGAAAGCTACCTAATGCTAATGGTAATTTTAACAAAAAATCACGATTGTAGGAAAAAAGTATATACTTCAGGTAGCAACAATTATTGGATGCGTGTAGACGGAAAGAATATGTTGTTTGTGAAAATAACGGATTCCAAAACACACATACTGAGAGAGTATTTGTTGTAACTGAACAAGAAAATTTGTTCTTGTATAGGCAAAATTTATCTTTACGGACATCCCATGTTCCACACAACATATTATTTGTAAAGATATTGTCTGAAGCTATTTATTTGTGGCATAATTTTAGTTTTTCATTAGTTTTATTGGGTTTTTGCCACACTTCTGAAAAAAATAAAGATTAATTAAATAAGCCCTTGCGCCAAACGGATCAGTCAAGGGTTATTTTTGAAACCAAGTTTGCCTAACCAAAAAATCTCACACTGAAGAAGGAGATAAGTAAAAAATAACAAAAATCACCTTTTTCAGTGTTAGACTTTTTGGTTAGGTAAACTTAGTTTCAAAAATAACCCTTGACTGATCCGTTTGGCGCAAGGGCTTATTTAATTAATCTTTATTTTTTTCAGAAGTGTGGCAAAAGTCCAATAAAACTAAAGAAAAAATATTATTTGTAAATTACAAAAAAGGAAAATGTTCGATTCAGTCTGTTGGTATCCACAGTTTTAGCAATTTAGAACTAAGAATTGCAAAATTTGTAAGGCTACCTGAAAATTACACAGGATATTGCCTTCGTTGAACTTTGACGAGGTTTTTTACTGACAATGATGGAAATATCACAAATTTACGGAAACACGGTGACTGGAAATCTACCAATGTCGCTGAAGAATATATAGACAATTCTCTTAGAAACAAAATTTAAATTGTCAAAACCATACAAAAATGTATCACATGAAAAAAATCAACATGAATCGAATACTTTACCTTCATGTTCTAACTTCGACGACAGGCATTTAAATACACCAAAGAAATTGAATCCCTTTAATGTTAGTAATTGTTCGAATTTCAATATAAATATTAATATAAACAAGAATTAGAATGTTCTTAACTTACTTTATTGATTTGTTATTCCACACGATTTCCGAAAAGATAGTGTACGTAACACACCTGGAAACTGTTTTTTAGACTCGTAGTACTTGTCCAAAAAAACAGTATTTTCCGGACTTGTTACGTAAATTATCAAACGAACGAATGAGCATTATATGCAAAAAAGGCTAAAATTTTAACTAAAAAAGAGATTGAAAGATTTCTGTTGGGCGCTCCTGATACCCATTGGTTGCTTAAGAAAATTGTAACAATATTCGGGCTTTATGGTTGTTGTCGAAGTGATGATTCTCTCCCTGGCCATGAATGACGTAGAAGATATGAGCAAATATGTAATTGTGACATTTGTCGGAATTACAGTTGTTTCATGATTATTCACATATATGATACAAATAAAACAGAATGCTCTAATATAAATAATGCTACTAACTTGTAAAATTGACAGTTAATCTGTAAAAAATTTTCAAGTTAGTAACTTGTCAAAATAAGCCTTCTTGATTAATACGGTGTTTTGATAAATTGCCGTTTACAAATGAGTAACAAATAAATATGTTATCTTCGTTATTTGAACTATACCTAATGATTACACAGGTACAAAAAAAAAAAATAAATAAAAGTTCTGTGCCCGAGCTCCGACCTATGGTTCCTCATGTATTTTTGGCTCCTGAAACCGATCCCGGGGTCGGTATAGCTCAGACGTTCCATATTTGCGCGCTACGGTCAAAAAATGACCAAAATTTGGCCATTACCTGGAAATAAGCGCAAAGCTTTATCTCCGTGCCATTGAAGGGTCCAAACATGAATCAGCTGATGGATAGGACCTCGAACATCCCAATTGTCACTTAAAAAATTTTAAATTGTTAGAAAAAATCATATGATTTCACCGTATTCAGGATCGAATTGATTTAAGAGGATTGTCTTCATGTAGCATTGCACAGTGAATAAAGACATAAAAAAATAAACGTCTGGGCTATACTGATCCCGGGATCGGTTTCGGGAGCTAAAAATACATGGGGAACCATAGGTCGGAGCTCGGGCACAGAACTTTTTTTTTTGTGTTCCTGTGATCTAAGTTGTTATGCCATAATTTAGGTAACTGGTCGCTCCTGGTAACATTATTACTTCTCTTCGCCGCGACTGGGAACACTCAGTGGGGGCGGAGTTACTACTGAAGATTTGGCGAAACGTTGCAGAGGCTATGGAACACACCGCAAGACCGCCGTTGTTCGAGGAGTGATTCCGATCAGAACAGCAGTATTACCAACAGAAATCAAGATCAATATACGAGTGTGGAAGAGCGCAGCAATATTAACAGCGGGTCCGCCCTCCACAGAGCCTAGTCCGAGAACAACAAGGTTAAGTCAAAGGATTACAACTAAGGCGAGGGATATCCGCATTAATTCTGTTACTGGTAGCGACCGGTTACCTAATCACGGTATAATAAATTAGAGAACCATTATAGATTAAATAATAGTATGACCCGTGAAATCCTTAAAACCACGTTTCAACTTCATTTTGTTGATACGAATTAATTATGTTATGTATGTATATGTTATCCATTAATTTAATGAATAACATATACAGATTGAGTCAGCTATACCTAATATCATTAATTTAAAAAGAAGAAAAATGAGTACCTATAATACCAATATGCGATATAAAAAATATTTAATATTCAAATTGTAAAACTCCAACGGATTAAAATTAACCATTCACATTTCATTACATAAATAGTGAAAGAAAATCCAATACTCCTAGTATCCAATACTAGGTTAAATTATTAAGAGAGGCTGAAACATTTTTTGAATTTAAATACAGACAGAAATAAAAAAAACCTCGTGTTGTCAACAAAAAACAGTCCGAGACATATCTATTCAGTGATCAATAACCTTGCAATTCGAGTCTTGACCTACAGCATTTAGGTCAATAACCTTGTTTTTGTGTTTACTGAATGGCAAGCGCCGCGAAGCTGCAAAACCGTTAAATAATAACAGAAATAAACAATAATTAAATATGTATTTTCATAAACACCGGTGTAATCAATAGGAAATTATAAGAATTTTATAATAAATGCAAACCGCAGTAATTAGCGTCGTTTAATACGTTACCGGCGGAATAAGTCGAACATCGTTCGGGTCCGTTTTTCTATGCAGGCGAGCCTACCGTCGACTGCACCTGCAACAGAAGCACGCGGCCCGACTTCTTTCCCTTCTTCACTCTTCATCCATTAGTAATTATTTTCGCGTGGTAGAAGTGGTTTGTGTCGTTTATAAAATTTTCTATCTGCCTAAATAAAAATGCAAGTCAAGTTGGGTAAAGTGAAGTAGTGAAAGACCGTGGTTTTCCTCTGCTGAACAGAGCCGTGGCAAAATTTATGAAAGACAGTTTAATAGACACGTGCATCTTGTGTTTTCCGTGTGCGTCTGTGTTATTCGATACCTACTGATCATGAGTAATGGATTTAATCCTGATTCATATTCAAAATTAAATGCGTTTATGCTTGATTCTGCTTTCCAGAACATAAAGAAAATGTGACACAAAATAATTATGTTTTTAATGTGTTGTCCATAATTATTTACTGCATAACATTTTACGGAGTTTTTGCACTTGCATTACGAGTGCATTATGATGAATTTTACGTCAGAACTTGACAAAACGCTTAATGAATACCTTAAAAATGCAACAATTTTTCTAGGTACCTCAAAGAATATAATATACAAAATGCTTACATTTTGTATTGCAAACAAGAAGTTTGTTATTAGAAAAAAAAGATCTATCACTTCACTGACCGAACATGTTATTATGCATATGGTCCTGGCAACGCTGCTGGACTTCTATATGTATAGCTTCAATACTCGTACGCGACATTACAAAATTTGTAGCGTACCAGAAGCGTCGTGTTACCGGTTGTTATACGGTGATTTGTTTATCTTTTGAAAGGTCGAGTAAAATAATTTTTTCAATTTTCTGTTTTTATTAGGCCTTCCGAATACGTGGTTAAAATTCATGACTGAATCACCCTGTATAAGTCTGCGCTATAATAATTATCATGTACTTATTTTGTCTATTTTGTGAGTTTAATACATAGTGATTTTCCGCGTTGTTATGCCGTGACCTAGGTAACTGGTAGTTGCCAGAAACAGAGTTAAAATGCACATCCCCAGCATTAGCCGGGATTCTTTTACCTGCCCTGGTTGTTCTCGGGCTAGGCTCTGTGGGGATAGACCCTCTATCGGTGTCACTGAGTTTGCCCATATATTGATTGCGGTTCCTATTGTTGGTATTACGACTTATACGGTCGGAACTGTTGCTCGGATAAAGGTGGACCTCCGAGGCATTCCGTAGCCGCTGCTGTAACTGGTCGCATCTCATGCTTCTAAGTATTTCGCCACTCTTCACTGTCGGCATCTTCAGTGGTGACTCCGCAAAAGCTTCGCCGCGACTAAGCCCGAGGAACGGTTCCGACCATAGGAGTCGTAATACCAACAACAGGAACCGAAATCAATATATGGGCGGGCCCAGAGACACCGATAGCGGGTCTGTTGCCACAGAGCCTAGCCCGAGAACAACCAGGTCAGGTAAAAGAATCCCGGCTAATGCTAGGGATCTGCATTTTAAATCTGTTTCTGGCAGCTACTAGTTACCGAGGTCACGGCATAACAACCCGAAAAATCACTATGCATCAAATGGAAACACCGGTGGTGAAAGCCTAAAATTCACTATTTTGGGGATGTCGATGGCATTGTACCTGACAGCCAACAAATATCAAAATTTGTAGATAAAAGTCAGTCTCACTTAACTGATCTTAAAATGAATCTGAGCAACCCATGGTAAAATGTAATTCACTGTGGTGTTTTGTAAGAAACTTGCTTTTTCCATAGCAAATAAATCACCCTGTACCTACATGTCGGTAACGCCCAAAGACGTCTGCTGCTCGGGTGTCGGTGGCCACTTACCACTTATGACACAGATTGGATTCGAGCGACGGCCGATGGACCTCTCAGAATGTGATTTCGCTTACGTGATAAGAGGGAATATTCTGCCGGGTTTATAAGTTGGGGAAATGGCTTGTTGGGTCAATGGGGTTATGGAAGGGCCGGCGGAGTGAAATTTTAATGCCCACTTTGTTTCGCCCAGTCGCTAGCGGGTGGCCACTTGCGTGTGAGGGCTGAATCCTTGCCAAGGAATTCACGTCAACGTCAACTTAGATAAAAGTAAAAAATAAATAAATACTATACCTATGTACTTACTTAAATTACCATTTTTTAAATTTCTTGCTGCTTGCAACATTCAATTGACTTTTATTAAAGCACTTCTAGATTTTACAGCTAAAGCCATGTTTGTTAGATCAACGTACACTTGTTTTAAACATTACAGTTATATCGAAATAACTACCATTATTTTGCCATGCTGAATCACTCGTTTAAGTTGTATGACACATTTTTGAAATACCCACTAATTTAATACATGGTGATTTTCCGGGTTGTTATGCCGTGACCATCTTCAGTGATGACTCCGCAAAAGCTTCGCAGCGACTAAGCCCGAGGAACGGTTTCCACCGTAGGAGTCGTAATACCAACAATAGGAACCGAAATCAATTTATGGGCAAGCCCAGAGAGACCGATAGCGGGTCTGTCCCCACAGAGCCTAGCCCGAGAACAACCAGGGCAGGTAAAAGAATCCCAGCTAATGCTAGGGATGTGCATTTTAACTCTGTTTCTGGCAGCTACCAGCTACCGAGGTCACGGCATAACAACCCGGAAAATCACCATTTATCAAAATGCAGCACCGGCCGTGAAAGCCTAAAAACCACTATAAATACCCACTACTTATGTCACTGATCAGTTGACATTTTTATTATAAGATGACTCTAACAAGTGCATTCAGGCAGACTGAGCTTTAAGTTTACATTTCGTTGTAAACAGACGTCCGAGGGAGTTGCTGTCGAGTGTTTGGAACGATTTATTTCGATGCAGTTTAAACTTTTCGCAAAAACTGCAAAATAGAAGTCCTGTTTGGTTTCGAAAGTATATCCTGGAGTGCTATATTGTATGTTGATTTTTAAAAAATATATTTTGTATTGTGTCTTCTCTAATTCAGAATATTTCTATGGATAACGTGATAAATTTTTTAAAGTTAAACATTTAGGGTGTGGACTATTAGAGTGACAATGTCAATATGTGGGATACAAAACTACCATTAAATAAAAGTTGATGGGAGAGGGAGGTATGAGGAGGTTTTACATATTTTAATTCAGTATAATTTGTTTTGAATTTGGTTGTAGTGTCGTTAAACCTTTTTGAAAGTTTTTTAAAATTTTTCCGTTGCATAATATCGCTGATTAAAGGGATCAATTTGGTATAATTCTATGTAAAGCGGTTAAACAGTAAAAACTACGCTACTGAGTTTTTAGGAAAATTAATCACCGTTTTAATCCTTTGTTACATTTATTTAGGCGCTGGAAATGTTAACCATTAGAAGTAACACATGCGATGAGCGATCACTTTGTCGTATATTTTCAAGAATTCCTGGCGTTTGCCTGACTTGCTGACATCCATTTTAGTCGCAGCAAGATACGTGAAAAACAGGTCTAAATAGGAAAAGTTCCGTACAAGATGGATCGGAATGCGGTTTCTGCATTTGCTTCTAAAATTATTAATCAAAATTCACCTAGGTGGGAATATGCCAAAATTCGTAGTTGAATCGCTGCAGCCAAAAATGCATTCGAAAAATGCATTTTGAGACGCCCTTTGGACGACTTAATAAATTTGTAAAAAAGAGTCGGAATTGGTCCAGAATGGGTGCCCTGGGGTTTTTGAGGTCGCTGATCACGATTATGATGTCCAAATCGCCACCATGACCACCTGGGGCTCAGGAACGCCGACGAAAGTCATCTCCGTGGACCTCTCACAAAATTCATCCCGGGAAGGAAAAACACTTGATGCCCGGGGGTTTTTTGGGTCGCTGAATTCAAATATGGCATCGGCGAACACCCCCCAGACACCTGGTGCGTCCCAACCGGGACATGAACGTCATCTCCGTGGAACTCTCACAGAATTCATGCGGGAAAGCAAAAACACTTGGTGCCCGGGGGGTTTTTTGGGTCGTTGAATTCAAATATGGTATCGGCGAACACCCCCAGACACCTGGTGCGCCCCAACCTGGACATGAAAGTCGTCTCCGTGGAACTCCCGCACAATTCATGCGCGAAAGGAAAAACACTTGGTGCCCGGGGTTTTTTTGGGTCGCTGAATTCAAATATGGCATGAATTGTGTGGGAGTTCCACGGAGACGACTTTCATGTCCAGGTTGGGGCGCACCAGGTGTCTGGGGGTGTTCGCCGATACCATATTTGAATTCAACGACCCAAAAAACCCCCCGGGCACCAAGTGTTTTTGCTTTCCCGCATGAATTCTGTGAGAGTTCCACGGAGATGACGTTCATGTCCCGGTTGGGACGCACCAGGTGTCTGGGGGGTGTTCGCCGATGCCATATTTGAATTCAGCGACCCAAAAAACCCCCGGGCATCAAGTGTTTTTCCTTCCCGGGATGAATTTTGTGAGAGTTCCACGGAGATGACTTTCGTCGGCGTTCCTGAGCCCCAGGTGGTCATGGTGGCGATTTGGACATCATAATCGTGATCAGCGACCTCAAAAACCCCAGGGCACCCATTCTGGGCCAATTCCGACTCTTTTTTACAAATTTATTAAGTCGTCCAAAGGGCGTCTCAAAAAATGCATTTTTCGAATGCATTTTTGGCTGCAGCGATGCAACTACGAATTTCGGCATATTCCCACCTAGGTGAATTTTGGATTAATAATTTTAGAAGCAAATGCAGAAAACCGCATTCCGATCCATCTTGTACGGAACTTTTCCTATTTAATCCGCAACATGCTGCGACTATTTATAGTTTGTTGCCTTAAATTCGCTTCGTTTTCTGCTGCTGTTTCATAAACATTGGATTTAAGGTAATAAAAAGAAATTATGCGGATTTAGATCAGGCGATCGAGCTGGCCAAGAGTTTCTGACTAACTGCAATTGTATTATTTTTCAGTTTATTCATGTGATTAATAATAATAATGACATTTATTTCCAACAGGTACAAAACCCAGTTACAGGAATTGCATAACATACAAAGAAATTCCATACAACTTATACTTACTATACCTAATCAAACCTTACAAAACTGTAAAAAAATACAAAAAAAATGAAGAAAAAAAAACAAAAATATGCCTTAATGACTATATCCACATTAGGCGTTATTGAAAACAATATCATTTTTTTATTGTATTCAATGACGCAAAATTGATGTCACATTAGTTATAAATGTTATAAAAACTACACATTAGGCGCTTTGAGCAAAATATTAATTCTAGGCCTGTTACAATAAAAAGTTTAAGTATATCTTAATCCAGCACGCGGCACAAACAAATTATTTTACTGAGAAGATGATCACAATCTATATTATGGTGTAATAAATTATATAAAAATAAAATAACTGACCATATCCGTCGTACATGAAGAGGTCATATCGAATCTGTGCAATAATAGTTGATTATTAATTCCCCTGACAGCATGTCATAGATGTCATTTTCCTTAAAAGAAAGGCATTTCAAAAAACGCATTTGAACGGATTCTATATTGTCAATGGCACTGATAAATTGGAAACCAAATAATCGATCCGTACTCAAGCTCATTCCTAACTAATGTATAATACCTATAACATTTTAAAAGTATTGGCATTTTTAAAATCTTTACCTAATAAAGCTTTATTACCATGTTGTTAACATGCAGTATGTTGTTAACATGTTCAACAAACGTAAGATTCGAATAAAAAAAGATGCTTAAATCAGTAGTTACTGACTTTACTACTTATGTATCAAAGTATTAAATTTTTAACTTATTAATTTGGAAACAATGTCTTAATCAAATTTTAACTATTAGATCATAGGCAGAGCCTTATGGCCATTTCCACCGCATTGTCTTTTAAGTGTAGTTAACTAAGGGCGGTTAAAATTTTAGGCCTAGTTTAAAATAGTAATGTTTCCACCGCACAACTATTAAGTTTCATTTGTAAAGTCTACCTAAAAAGCCAATATTCATAATTTTTCGGTTTTTTGCACAAGTTGTTAGCTTCATGACTATTTCTTAACCTCAAAAGTCAAAAGTGTGGTGACACTTCACTCTCACTGTTCTGACCACAAACCATGTTCTGACTTTATGTTCTGCTAAGTTCTGTTTTCGAATTCGTAGGATTTATAGTGGAAATAATTCCCAAAAAAAAAAACACGATTGGCAAATTTTAGCAATGAAGAAAAAGTATTACTAATTAACATAATAGCAATATATAATAAGTACGGTGGAGAATAAAAAACCGATAATGTATCTGTACAAGAAAAAACAAATGCATGGAATATGATATCAGGTGAATTTAACTCACTGTCGCCAAATAATAATAACAGAACAGCAGAATCATTAAAAAAGTTTTTTGAAGTCCGTTTTATTGGCGATACAGAATTATTACTAAAGATTAAAAATAAATGTATTTTTTTTGTAATTTTATCAGTGATTCTTTTTAAGAGCTTACATATTACTTGGAAATTTAAGATCTTCTTCGATTAAGGTCAAAATGTGCAGCTGTTTCTCGAGGAAACCCATACTCTATTATTTTTAATATATCTAAATCATTATTAAATATATCATTTTCATCATAGTTAATTATTTTTTGTTTATTTTTCAGTGGAAATAATACATAACAAATTATTGAATTAGGTTATGTAGAACCTTTAAGTATCGTTAAAAGAGATAAGCCTAGAATTTCGAGGGCTTATATTTAAGAAGGTTTAAGACATTTTATGTCGGGTTTAGTAAACGGTGGAAGGCAAATTATATTTTTAAGGTTCCTAGAAGCGTAAGCGTAGCTTAAAACAAATGGTGGAAATGGCCATTAGGGGAGCCTCACTCTTGAACCACGTAAATTATTTTGTATATTTCAAAATAATATTAAAACACAGTTTTTTGATTTTCTTCAGCATTTATTTCAACATTTTTGAAATGTTGATTGTTACGCTAACGGACTGCTCTGTATAGTAATAGTGCATCAAAAACTTTATATTTTCTGTTCAAGAATCGACAATATAAATTTCAATCAAACTTCAACAATAAAAACTAGATATATTTTGTTTACTATTTATAGTTATTCGTATGATAATGAGACGTTCCCAAGGAAAAACAATCGTAATAAACTGTGGAAGATAATATGTATGATTTAACGACACAGAACAAAATTTGTTATATTACCTATTTTTCGTTTTTCCAGAACGTTATACCTATTTTATGGTTATGACATACACATACAACTTAAACGAAACATGTCGTAATCTCCACCGAAACTATAATTTTAATTTTGAACCCTAAACTTTTACAATATACACAGCTCCGCAACACATAAACCTCGGTGCTGTCTGGTTTATATTTAAGTATAAAACTCGTAAAACGGTTGTTTTGTATATTTGATATTTTATAAAAGTTTTGTACCGTTTTTAGTGTTGCAATTAAAAATGGTCTTTATTGCCAGTTCTTTGTTTCCCGTCCTGCTTTATTATTTTGATATGTGTTCATATAGAGAAATGGAAGTAAACTCTGGCGGCAAGTAAAGCCGTGGTTACAGTGGCTGCGTGTTTTGACGAGCTGATGTTCTGACGGGCTACGATTTAAGTGGAGCAGTAGCAATCAAATACTGCCTATGTTAATTAATACAATTCGTCTCGTTTCGAGTTTTTTGATTTTGTTGTTTTCAACTTTTCAATTTCCTTCAATGCTGAGAAATTATCTTTAAGTGCTATATAAAACACTATGGGGTTATTTTTATGTTTTGTCCTAGAAATTAATACTTTTGTATTTTTAAATTTATTATATTTAGTACACGTAACTCATTTAAAACTATACAGAGTGATTCACAACTTATCCAATAAAATTTGGTTATAGATGCGTCATGAAAAATCGAGTCAATATCGTAAACAAAAATTGTAAAATCCTTATAGTTTCCGAGAAAAAATTATTGAAGTTGTAGAATTTTCAACATTTCTATCGCTGAGCTTCTGCAGTCTCTAACGTCATCGAAATGCAGGCGATTCCGAATACTGAAATTCGATTGTAGTATTAAAGTTTTAACGATAATGTTTGCATTAGGCTTTTCAAGTGTCAAAAATGGCTTAAGTGTATAGCAGCTCGGAGTTGATGAATATAGTTTTAATTTATGGTGAAGTAAGACAAAATGCTTTAGCAGTTTCTCGTCTATACACAGAACAATTTCTCGGTAGACATGTGTCAAATGCAGCTACTTTTACCGTGGCAATGTGGACATGACAAGGGAAATTTGCAACCGAATAGTGGAGAAGATGGAGGTCTAGGGCGCCCGCCGTGTATTGCAGCAGCTGAGGAAAACTTTTAAGAGATTGTTAAATAGAATCCGCGAATAACTACCAGGCAAATCGGTCAACAAGTACAAGGAATACCTTAATGAAGTTCAAGGGCAGAACCGGTACCATGACCGCCACAGTCTTCTTCATTAAATCCTTTTGACTTCTTTTTATGAGAATATTTGAAAAGTGAAGTGTATCGTACCGAAGTGGACACTAGTGATGATTTACGCGATCGTATCATAGTTGCTTACGAGTTCAAAACGGACAAGAACCAGAAACATTTACCTTTATTTCAAATATAAATAAAGGTTCCTAGACTGTCAAAACATTCGATCCGAGACGTATTCCAATTAGTAATTAGAATCCAGTGGCTCACAGTCTGATATGTTTTACAATCTAAGAATACAAAATCTAAAAAATAAAATTATCTGAATAAATCAGATATTAACATTTTATTAACAATATTCTAGTTAATAAAAAAGGTATTATTTCGGTGACCTGTAAAAACTCAAGCGGGTGAGTTAGGGTTTAATGTAAATAGATTCAGATAGTTTTCACTTACAGGTTTGGAAGATGATTGTCTCTGATTGTATCTTGAATGAAAACGTTTTGTTTCATGGTGTTATTGATTTTTGTGATTAGTGTGAAGTTTTTACAGTTCACTGAAGTAGGTATCATCGATGCAGATTTATAACATTAGCTATATACAATGGTTTTATTCAAGCATTTCCATTTATAGCCGAAATAAAAATATTGCATAACGGAGCTTCCTTATATGATATGGCCCAGTATTTTTTTAATTATTAGTATATGCTGTGTCAGAGAAACCAAACTGAAACTGCGCTTGTTACATTTATAATAAATTTTTAGAATGGCTCCAGTTATTTCACGAGAAGGAGTTTTCGAAATGTGGGTCTCTGCTAATAAATCCAAACGCATAGACACAAAGAGAGATATGTTTAATAGGGATTTAATATATTCTAATCATTTTTTACACTTCAAAGCACTTATGGCTTTAAAGACATCTGATGAGGTTTCAGATAAATATAGTAAGGATTTAGAAAAATCGAATGATGATCTAGAAGACTCTGATTCTTAGGACTCCTTCCTTCATATATTCGTGGCAAGAATTCAGACGTCTTACCTCATGGCTGACGTTACGCAATTGTTTTTATTGTGAACGTGACATTAATTTTTAATGACAATCCAAACAAGAAAACCATCAAAGTTACAGCAGCCTACTACGTTTACAATAAAAAATTCTAATTATAAAAACGACAGAGATTGGTGGTTGCCACCCTTGTAGATATTTGGTAAAAATAAAAATCGTACACATCAATGTCACTTAATTAACTAAATGTATTCACTGATAAGTTTAACCGTTTTTGAGAAGAAAAATGAAAACCGACATTTTTTCTTTTTTTTATAAGCCCTTATCTCGTAAGGCAGTGCTCAAATCGAAAAATTTTATAGAAAGAACCCCCCATACAATGACCAAAGTAACATACCCTCCAAAGGAGCGCACATCATTATGGGACATCCTGTATAATGCAAACTTTTACTGTAGTGTATAGTTTTATTTCTCTCAGTTGCAGTTTATTAAATATTTTGATAAAAATATACTGAATTATTCATTTGTTCGTATAACGTAAATTGTCTTAATTCTTGCCGCGAGAATATCTATTACTTAATTACAAAAATGTAATTTTTAAGATTAATAAATATTTCAAGGATTTTCATTGTCAATGATTAGTAATGTTATTGTTGTTATAACTTTTATTTACGTTTAGGTGAATATATCTTATAAATCGTTTTGTATGGTTCCTTCAAAACAGTATGAAGTCAGGCGGTTAGTGCTTAGCTATTGATTGAAAATTTATGTTGATTTTGTACAATATTTATTATTAGAAAAATTGACGTATTTTCAAAGAGAACCTTCTATGTTTAAACAAAGACGCGTAGAGGGCTGTATTAGTTTATTAATAAATCGACATCTGCTAGAAGATTAAGCCAAATTTAAAGAATATTTTAGATCGAATAAGGCACAATTCAACTATATTATTGGATCAAATAAAGGATTACATAAAAACAGAGCTCAGTACGGCTGCGGCTACACTGCCTCTGATGCAGTACGGTTGGAACGAACGCAGTCGTTCAAGGTCGACGCATGCGACAGTTGCTTTGCAAGAAACAATTACAGCAGTAGATTGTAGCTGCCGTAATACGACCATCGCATGTAGCAGAGCACGGAAAGAACCATACCTTAAGCCTGTTGGACAATCGCCGCAAGCTGCTGACGTACTTTAGGAAACAGTTATATTACATTCTAATTAAGCATGCATTACGTTAGATGCACCGCGTCCGCCGTTTGCGTCAGACGCATCATATAAATCCCACCTTTACAGTTTGCCAGCGATTGCGATCGTCATCGAGTGCGCCACCGCTCCAGTGTGTGCTCCATTTTTGTCAAACAAATATAAATATACCGTAATGGTATATCGTTTGTCAGATTTTGTTCAAATTAATCAATAATTCAAATGAGTTTGGCCTTTCGTGCTTTTGTAAATTGTGCAGGATGGATTGTGAATAATTAATAAATTTATATTGTGGGATATGAAAAAAGGCATTCAATGGGCACCACAACACGGATCTTTATCGCTAGAAATGGAAAAGATTTGCCAGATAAATAAAAAGGGGAGAAAAATGAAGTTATGTCACAATATGTAAAACCAAGTTGATACTGTCATCTACTAGATATGTTGTTATTAAAATTACTGTAGAAAAGTACCACCATTCTCCAATGTTTGTGTCTGAAAAACATTCACCAAAGTAGAGAATAGAGGATATATAAAAAAAATTATGCAGTGTGATTCAGAACTTATCTAAAAAAAATTTTGAATTTATATGAAAATCTTACAAATACAATTTTGTAAAAAAATCGAAAAGAGTAGTTCGAAATTATTTTAAAAATACACTTCTGACGGCACTGTAAATCATGACCTTGCACAAGGCAAAGCAAGCAGTCAGCCATCTGCGTGGCGGCAGTGTAATAAAAAATGAAGGAAAAAAATTTGAAAAAATTTCCCAAGGAAAGGTATAAATAAAATTTTATAACACCTATTTTATATCAGCAAATTCAATTATTTTTGCCGCTATTGCTATTATTAATGAATTTGTGGTTTTAACTAATAACATAATTTGACATACCCGATTTACAATAACTGTTCACAATTTTGTTTCTGGTTCTTGTTCGTTTTGAACTCGTAAGCAACAGCTATACGTTCGCATAAATCATCACTAGTGTGCATTTTGGTGCGATACACTTCATTTTCTAAATGTCAGCACAAAAATAAGTCCAAAGGATTTAAGTTAGGAGGTTGTGGCGACTATGGTACCGGCCTACACGTCCAATCCATCGTACCCCTTGAACTTCATTAAAGTGCTCCCGAACATTTTGTCGAAAATGAGAGGGAGCAGCATCGTGCAAGAACCACATTTAGAGTCGGGCACACCTTTCAGAAATCCCGGCAAATCATTACGAAGAAAGTTGAGATACTGCGTTGCAAATTTCCCGTGTCACGTCCACGTTGTCTGTGGTAAAAGTAGCTGCATTTGGTATACTCGCATCAAGAATTCAGACGTCTTACGTCATGGTTGACATTAGGCAATTGTCTTTATTGTCAACGTAATTTTCGATATTTGGTCGCGTTAAAAACAACAATTTTTTGCAATTTAGTGCAATATATAATGCAAACATTTAGTGTAGTATATAGTTTTATTACTTTCAGTCGCAGTTTCTTAAATATTTTGATAAATTCGGAATCGCTTGCATTCTGATGACGCTAGAGACTACAGAAGCTCAGCGATGTAAAGGCTGAAAATTCTACAACTTCAATAAGTTTTTCTCTGAAACTATAAGCATTTTACAAAATACAAATGTTATAGGATAAGTTGTGAATTACCCTGTATAGTTTTAAATGAGTTATATTAAATATAAAAAATTTATAAATACAAAAGTATTAATTTCTACGAAACAAAAATAACCTCATAGTGTTTTATATATCACTTAAAGACAATTTCTCAGCATTTAAGGAAATTAAAAAGTTGAAAACCTCAATTTCAAATTATAGTTACAATTATTCCAGATCACGGTACCAAAAAAAATATATATCATAACTATGTATGTATTTAGAACTAAATGGGCGTACACTCTTCATTTTCTCATTTCTCCCATACTTACAAATTAATTTTATATATTTTTATGTACTCCTTACTTTTGACCTTTCAGTGGAATAGATTCATTTGAAAAGTAATTGGGAATTCTGACACATTGATCTTGACCAGATTGTCGTATGTGGATCGGTCACCGTTTGTTGTTTTCATAATGAAGTTATGTACATATGTCTATTTCTGATTGTCAGATATAAATGTTGTTATGGCGAAAGCTATTTATTGAAACATTTTAGATATTTAGATTGTTGTGTCATATTATTTAAGTATAGTCTGTAAAATAATTCTGTAAAATCGTTTAGCTACCTTTGGAAATGACAGGAAATATATTTATATTTGATTTTCTACATTTTATTGACACTATCTTTTCCCAGTGTAAACAAATAATGTAGGATGATTCCGGAAAAGTAGCCTTTTTACTGTGCTGCTGGGCCTTAGCGTCGGCATGAATATATTCATGACTTAACAGCGTCCATAAACAAGCAGTGTTACAATTTCTTATTAAATCTATATGCAAAATATTTATATTTAACCTTTACGCTGTATGTATAAAGTGCCTTTTTGTGCTGTATATTTTACTGCTTTGTTGTTGTCCTTGCCTTGCTAAATATAGATACAATATAGGATGCTTGTGTAAGTCACATCATTTTTCCATTTTTCTTGGGCAATAGAAATTTCAATTTTATTATAAAATAGGTAGGTCCACGGACTGGCGTGTTATATATGAAAAGTTTCTGCACCCTTACTGTCTGTTACTGTCTCAGGCCTGTGGACTACGAATCGTAGATGCAATTCTGTCACTATCGATGAAGTCTGTTTTACAAAGCATGGTTACTTTAATAGTAGAAGTTGCTGCGTTTGGAGCGACCACAATTCTCATGCCATAGCTGTCGGAAGACATCAGCATCAGTTTTTCTATTAATGTCTGGGCTGATATTGCCGGAAACAATCTGATGGGACTGAATTTGTTACCACCTCTCTTAGATTGGAATGGGGAACTCGTTAAATCGCCAGCCCGTAGTCCTAATTTAACACCAATAGATTTTTTTCTATGGTTACATGAAGTTAATGTCTTATAATACGTTAGGGAAGGCCAAAAAAGTTGGTTCAATTCTTGCCGCATGTTACATTCAGTAGGACTCACAACAATTCCAAAGAGTTCGGCTGGTCGCCTCCATAGGTGTATATATATCTATGGAGGCGTCCAGAAAAGACATGCCGCAAGAATTCAATCAACATTTTCGGTTCAAGGTTATCATTCTGAGTCAGTTTTTGTAATCGATCACAAATGGTAGGTTATTTATTGGCATTATATTTTGCTATACTCGTTTAATTAAATGTATCGTCGTTGCAGGCTTTATCGAGCACATTTAAAATATGACTCATCACAATCACCAAAAAATGATTTCATAACCTGTCTTTATACCTTAGTCGGACCTGAAGGACATTCATTACCCTGTTATGATTTATCGAGACAGGTACGATTAAAATTAGTGAGAAAATAATACCGAAGAAAAATAGAAAAAGTGGTGAAAGGGTTGTGGAAAATTTAAGTAAAATAATAAGCTGTTCAGTGATTTAGTTAAGCCTGTGGAAAATTTATGATAAAACGACGTAGTGTTGTAGAAAGTTTAAGTACGGTTTTTGTTATTCATAGGTTTAACCGTTAAAAATATGTACATAACAATCAGCTAAAACCGTTAAAGTTAAAGTTCAGTGATTTGGTTAAGCCTGTGAATTGAAGAAAAATTATGAAGATATGAGAAAACAACGTAGTGTTGTAGAAAGTTCAAGTAAGTATTTTGTTATTCATTGGTATAACCATTAAACATGTGTGCATAACCGCTAAAGCTTTTCAATGTTTAGTTAAAATTGTAGATATGTAACTTGAGGAAAATTATGATAAAAATGAGGCAACGAAGAAGTAAGTTTTTAATTATATATAGGGATAACCGGTAAGCTTATGTGAATAACAATCAGCTAAAAACTGTTAAAGCTGTCTTTACTTGGCGAGGAGGTTCACTAATCTCTTGCCGATCTGATCGGCGTTCAAATAACTTGTTTTCGGGTGTGTAAATGTTGGAAAGAAGCAGAGTTAATAGTGAAGACAATAATTTATGAATGGAAAAGCAAAAAAATATTAATGAAGTTATATCAAAATTATTCATATGTAAAACAGTAAACTTATATTGCTTATATTGATAATCTTATCAGAATTATTCATAGTTAAAATATTAAACCTATATCAATAAAAATCAGTTAAAATCGTTAAAACTCTGAATTCACCCAAGTCTGGAAAATTGTGTGTATTTACACTCATCTATATGTTTATTGTTAAGATATACTTTTTTTCTAAGGTGAGAGAGCAAAGAGATGGGTACTTAGTCAATAGTGAAAATAGGTATATGGTAAGGACGATTTTTTGTTCCTTAAGTAAGGTCGTTTTTCGAATCTGTTTCAGGAAAAATTACAATTAGCGTTAATAGTGAAAACCATACTGAATAATAATTAAAAAGAAATGAAGACAATTATTAACGAATTTCTTATAAATTTAACAGTTATCGACATATATATTTTAATAAGATTAGAGAGTTCTACACTACAGCAGCAAATAATTATCTTTGACAAGTTCATTTGTTACCCTTCGTTTGTTGCATGCATCATGCCTATTAAAGAACAAATAATTGTTTTTACTGATATTACATAAGCTTTAAGTCTGTAAATGGCCACATTTACTTTCTTCTATATATTGTTTGAAATGTATTTTACTCCTTATGTGAAGTCGATTCTGGATCGGTTCAGATACAGATAACAGTGTGGTTAGAATTCTAATATTACATATTACTGACATCTATTCTGAAAATATATCTTTAGACACAAATTCCTGTCAATCTGTAAACTCATTTAAATGGTTCCTGATTCAGTACTTCAAATGATTCTCTTAAAAGTCTAAGAATGTTCTGTAGCTGATCGATCGTATTCAATAGCTTTATAATTGTAGCAAATAGTACCCAACATTTTCTTGTTCACTTCCAAATTATTGCTGCCGACTGTCTCTAATAGTTTATCACAATAAAAATACGCAGCTTCATTCATAATTATGCATAAAAGGCGCTATTTATTTATTTTTTCCCCAATAGATGCATCAGCAGTTAACCGCAATTAGTAATATTATTCGTATATTATCTTCAAGGAAGTCTTTAATACGTCAAAGCTGGCACCACACTTGTCTAGTTGGTATGCCAGTCAAAACCATGCTTTCTAAATTATTTGAAATTGTTCATTTTTCAGTACATATTAAGGAAATTTACAAATGCTTGACATAAAAATGAAATACTCAGTACCTACGTTTTTCAATATGTCTACAGTGCTGCGAGTCCCATCCAGTCATACTCTTGCAAATAAAACAGTATATGCCCCTGCATTGCTACATATTATTTCAGGAAAACACATATTTATTATATCTATGTATCCTATTGTCGGTGATTTTCCCCAAAACAGTAAAGTTCCATTATTCTTTCATGACTGTTTGTCTGTACTGGCGGAATATCAAAATTAGTGTATTTTCAGAAAAGGTTTGTACCGAAAATTTTCGAAAAAACAGTCAAGAAAAATAAAACACCCTATCTAACCCTCAATACTCGATAAGTACGCTGTGGGATAAGTAAAAGCCGACAGCGGTTCCACCAGGACGAATCCACTGAGCGGCTAGGCACTATCTCCGTAAGTTCTGCTGACTTCGCTGGCCGCTATCGGCGTGGCGGCAATGGTCCTTTGCCGATCGATCCTGGTGATCGAAGGCCGTGCGAACTCAGCAGCTTTTTTCACAGAAAACGCGCGGCGAAGGGTGCCCCTTGGGCGATGACCCGTCTCCTCGGCCTTACCATAATTTATTCCACAAATCTAATTAAAAATGTGCAACAAATTTGGAAGTTTTTGTTGATCCCAATGTACACTCGCCGCATTATACAAAGTTTTCAGCCCAAATCAGTATCATATTGTGTTTAAATTATGACGGCTTAGCTGCTTGTCCGTCACGTGTCTAAGCAAAAGCGATTATTGTTACAACTTAATCATTGATACCTCCCAAAATACTTATTAATAGTGCAACAGCTCACTCTATTAAAAGTAGCATAAGTGTTAGGCTGGAAATCTTTATGTTGCGACCAGTGTACCTAATACTACGTTTCAAAACCTGATGCCCATACACACTATTTATGATTTGCTCACAAATCACGCATCGTACATCACGAATCGCGATTATACGCATAGTCTATAGCAAGCGATAGATACCAATAAAAAAATATGGTCTTTATCAGTTACTAAATGATGCTTTTTAGAGTGATTAACTACAATTTTATTATAGACAGAAAATGATGGTGGCAATATGGATTATGTATCAGGAGTAAAGCATCTAAAATTAAAAGACCTGAAAGCCAGTTCATCCCTAAATAATGAAGGGGAATACTTTCTATTGTACCTACGGAGTAAGAAATAGCAAAGGCACTGAGAAAAAATACTAGGTTATCTGATAGATACCAGTGATGCATTTTATGCAAAATTAGCATCAAACTGAGATTTAGTCACTGCACTGACCTGTACTGATATTTTGTAATTGGTCTGTGTGAACATTTTTTATGTATTTTGAAAAAATACTAGGTGCATTCATTGTTATGTGATAGATATACAAATGGTGCGTTTTATTCAAAATCGGCGTCAAACTGAGACTTAGGTCACTGCACTGACCTGTACCGACGACATTTTGTAATCGGTGTGTGTAAACATTTGTTGTGTATTTTGAATTGCTACTAAAACGGAACGATAAATTAATCATTCGATTATACAGAATCATCCGACATGCACAACGATATTGGTGACGGCCACCGATATTTCTATTGGGGCGGATATTATGTATCCCTAAATTAGTATTCGAAACGTCAACAGCACAATCTATGAATTGTAAAATGTCTCCTAAAGTAGTTATAGCCCTTTAAAGAATAGCTTTAGAACGGTTTAAAATAATTGTTCCGGGATTATTATTATTATTGCATTCATAGAGATTATTTTAAAAGTAAACAAGAAATCTATGAGTAAATTCATAAATCTCTTAATCACAACTATTCTTAAAATTGGTTATGTTACCGCTAAATGAATTTAATATAATAAATTAATACTTATTATTTATTTAGTTGTTAATTATGGTTCAGCTTGTACTATTTTCCTAAAATATCTATTATATTTAACCGCGCTTTTCCGGCAATCAGACTTTTCTTGCGACCTTTATTTTGTTGAAATCTTCTCTTACCAGGTCCGCCCTTGTTAGCGCTAGGCTAATAAAACGTCGATTTTTAATTTAGCAGCGTATGCTCTAGGCACGACGAAATTATCGCAAAATTATTTGCGGATCTGGCAGCTTTTATAGACAAATTTAGTTTCGTATATTTGTTAATTCTGGTAGTCCTAGTATCCACCTTCTTGGTTGGATTTGTGCCCATAAATCTGACGTAAAATAGCTATTAGCTCACCACGAGATTGCCCTACAACCTAGGTAAGGTTTTGAGATGTTTTCTATATTTCGCTGCCATATTTCTACCCTATCATGAAATCTACTTAAACGCATCATCTTCATCACTATCATTATAGTTGCTGCTATTGTTAAAGGTGTTATCTCCAGTATTCTGTCCTGTTAAGAATAGAAGTCGCATCTACATTTTTGGTTTATGACACCTACAACTTGGTAATTAGTATATGTATGCACGTTAAAACTGAAAGTCGTATTATCTTATTTTATGATGTTATTTAAATCTGAATTTTATTTTTCAAAACGGAATTAGTGAAAATGGTCGAATCAATCAAAAATTTAGTTTCTACTTATATGATAACTGGTTCTGGCCTAATGGAACCTAATGTGAAACATATAGTAGCATGTAAATGATACTACAGAAAAAACAACTACTGCGCGGACTAATGCCCCGACCTAGACATTGAATTACTACTGCAGTATCTATGTGAACAACTAAGAACCCTTGTCGGACACAACACCAGACATAAACCGGTTTCGGGCTTGTTAGCCCTCATCAGTATGCCATAGGTGAGATGATCTACAATTGAACAGGCTGTTCCTTCATATGTATGTTCACATATAAACTCAGTGCAGGTGAGATATAAGTGGTCTGCTTACTTCCTGCTCGGCCTAAGCGGCTCGACTTACAGGAAGCGACCTACATTGCAGCAGATACTTAACTCAGACCTCTCGCCCTGGACGAGCCATTAAATCTGTAAATGTGGTTATAATAATTGCATGTACATGTGCCTTATTAATTAACAAAGTAGGTATTGCTGGGTTAAACCATGGTTACAACAAAAGACATTTAATTTACACATTGTTGATGAGTTTCTAAATTGTAAAGATGAAAAAGCATATAAGATTTTTTTACGGATGGATAAGAAAACATTTAACAAGTTACTAAACAAAGTAAAACATCGATTTGTCAAAATGCATACCAATCTCAGAAACTGTATATCACCTGAAGAACGATTAATAATTACACTTCGTTACTTAGCTACAGGAGAAAGTTACAGGAGTCTAATGTACAATTTTAGAGTATCTGAATCAACAATATCTCTTTTCGTCCCAGAAGTATGTAAAGCCATCTTTGAAGAATTGAAAGTTGATCATCTTCGAGTAAGTACCTACTTTAGTTAACAAGTGCTGAGATTAATCCTCAGTTTAACTAATCATGTTAATACACAGAAACATTTAAAAATATTATAATCTTTTTTCCAGCTACCAAATACAACAGCAGAATGGTTAGAAATTTCTCGAGAATTTGAAGAACAGTGGCATTTACCAAATGTAATTGGAGCGCTTGAAACATGTGGCAATTAAGGCCCCATCTAATCAGGGCTCAATCTATTACAACTATAAGGGAGGTCATAGTATTGTATTGCTTGGAATGGTGGACGCAAATTATAATTTTATCTATATTAATGTTGCAATGAATGGGCGAATATCGGATGGTGGTGTTTACAGAGAAAGCGACTTAAGGACAAGCATAGAGCAAAATACACTTAATCTCCCTGAAGATAAGCCACTACCACACAGAGAAAAACCTATTCCATATGTAATTGTAGCAGATGCCGATTTTCCTTTATCTACACATATTCTTAAACCTTATCAATTTCGAAATATGACAAGACATCATAGAATATTTAAGTCGTGCAAGACATGTTATTGAAAATAGCTTTGGCATATTAGCTAACAGATTTAGAATTTTAATAAATCCAATTCCCTTACATTCACAGAAAGTTAAAATCATAGTGCAAGCATGCTGTGCATTACACAATTTTCTGAGAAGGGAGGTAAATAGTGAATACACAGGTAATAATCCTGAAATAGAAAATGATAGAAGATATACATTTTTGTATGGATTAAGTAAACAAGCTGGCAACCGAAGCAAAAATGAAGCAATGTTAATTAGGAATGAGTTTATGGAGTATGTGAATGGATCTGGTGTAGTTCCATGGCAAGACGATATAGCTTAATATAAATGTTTATACAGTGCGGAAGAAAAGTATGGAATAAATTCAGTATTTCTAAAACAACGAAGTTTCATGAAATGTCCTCGGACCCGTCGATTTTGCTTTTTAAAAAGACTGTTTTTTCTATACCAACGCATTTCCGACGTTCATTTGTTTTCGCGTGATGACGTCATCGGATATTTTTTTAAAGAACCCTATATTTTTTCATCGGATTCTTGTAGAGCTTAACTTGCTGAATTAAAAAATTTATAATTTCAACAACTTTGTTGTTTTGCTATCAAAAGATGTAATATTCTAACATGCGTCGGTCATTAATTTTAACTTTAATGCGCATGCGTGCATGCAATATTTCTTTGCATGCAATGACAATTGCATAAATGTAAAGCGGCCTTTATACTTACAAGGATATTCATATGTTATCTTTCTTGCATGTTAGAACTCGTTCTGTTTGATATTTGGCATTTGACGTCTCAGTACTCTGACGAGATGATTCAATGAAGTAACAAAATAAAAATCAAACCTTTTATTTTGTAATATTGTTACTATGTAAACATGAAATAAAGGATAAAATTAATACATTTCTTAAAGTAAATATGACAATACTGTTTATGAGTTTGCTCTAACTTCTGCTTAATAATGATTAGTTATTTTCCAACGACTACTTGATCTTTCCACCTCTAATGTGATTTGTAGGTGGTATTTATTTTGAGACTCTTTAGGACGATGTTGCTTATAACTTTTAAACGGGAAGTAATACAGAAAATTTTTTTTTATAAAAGTTTATTAGTAAAAAGAGAGTTTTTTAACAGGAAAAAAATTGGGTATGTTTCCGGTAAAAATATAATTGATGACGTCGTTAGTCGTTTCTGTCAAATCCCAATGTGGGGTTGTTAGATTAGAAATAACAAGTCCACGGTTTGTAACACGTTAAATATATTAATAAAGATATAACAACTGGGAAAGAATGTTCCACCACTACAGAAGTCTGGACGGATGTTACGCGGAAGACGAGCGACAAGTAACTGTCGTGGCTTTCACCGGACCTCTCCAGGAAGATATCGGGACGCTGGTTAATCTCTGACCATCTCTTTATTTTATCATAATTGGGCACTCAAAGATAATACTTTCGATTGAAAATAAAGCTTACCTCATCCCATTTAACACTATGTGTCCCAAATTCTTGAAGGGCTCATACTATCGAGTTTGAGACACCCTGTACAGAATGTCCCAAAATTAGTGCAACATAAAGCAAGAATAGAACGGGTATTGATGGTGTCATAACATTAATATTGTTTGAAACGATATTGTGACTATGAAGAAAAATAACATATTTACAACCTTTATAAATTTTCAAAACTAAAGAAGACAGTAAGCTTATTTACATAAAGATATGAGAACAAGTAGTGTAAGTAAATTGCAGGAGAAACATTTAACACAAAAAAAACTGAAATTGAGATACCTATAGGTGTCTAGAAAGCAGCATCTATTCTGGATCTCTAGTCTATATCAAGACTCGTTGTCCAGCTTAAGCAAGAATGTAAATAAATAAAGAAGACGGTTACCAGCGTACCTTAAGGACTACACGAACTTACAAGTCAATATGGAAATTCACCACGTATTAGATAGTGGCTGCCTAGCGGGCCAAGATTTACGATCCCTGACGATATTACATCCCGCTCGGGGATAATTCGTTGGGTAGTTGCGAGTAAATATCGTCTGAGAACGTTGTTTTTATCCCGAACAAGATGAATTATTCCCTGAGCAATGACGTCTTTGAGACTGATTGTAATTTTATAACGCCAAAGAACAAGTAATTTAATTTGCGGTTGCAATAGAAAGTTTCTATAATTATGTGTTTATTAAGCCGATGAGACGCTTATTTATATAGGGTGATTTACAACTACAACCTTAACGAGGAACTGAATGGAAAATTTGCGACCTAATCGTGGAAGAAATGAAGTACCCGTTATAATATTAATGAAAGTAAGTATTCTTTTTATTATCATTATGCTGCACCATTTACAAAAGTAAATTCGATGAAAATTTTTCATGTTTTCTTGCATATTACTAAACTCGAATTCAAATATTCAAGGTGACTTTGAAACACTAGCAAAACAGTCACTGTATAAATTCCAATAAACATAACAGAAATTACAAACACAGAATTCCAGGAAATCCGACCAGCATTGAATTCCACTTAAAAAATCTATACTAACAGTCATTCGTCGGCTGCCCACCAGACATATACCGATTTCGAGCTTATTAACTATCGTCAGTATGCCATAGGTGAGGTGACCGACGAACAACTTCCATGTTTCACTAGCTTTCAATGGTTTTACGGTGATATAGAATGCTTCTTGTTTGTGGCTTTTCAGTCCGGCATGGAATAGTGAATGGCCGCTAGAGGTAGCTCTGATAGTGCGCGTTACATGGTCTCTACTGTCGGTTTGGATAGAGTTAAAACAGCTGGTTGTTCGTCGGTCACCTCACCTATGACATACTGATGAGAACTAATAAGTTCGAAACCGGTTTTTCTCTGGTGGGTCGCCGACGAATGACTTTAGTTGTTGCTGTAGGTTTTCAGGTGTAATGCAATGCTGGTTGGGGCATTAGCCCGCAGAGTAGTTGTTTCCTGGAATTCCGTGTTTGCAACATGTCGTTATCGCCATTTCGCGATATCTTGAATTTAGAAATTTGTTTCATGAAATAAAAAATCGAATCGGCTTCGCATATTCAATAAAATAAATACAATATCCGGAAAGGATAACATACATGTTTAAATATACGGTGTAAGGCATCGAAAACTTGTCACTCAAATTTTCTTTGTTTTAAAAAATTAAAAAAACGTTAGAATCTGTTATCTTTTGATTTGAGTGGACACATTTTATTGATGTATTAATTTGTTAAATTTCTACCCCTAAATGGGGGTGACCTTGACCCTGAAAATCTCAAATAAAGAATCGTTCCAATGTCTTATTAAGCACGAATTTCGTGCACGAAATACAAACAACATTTTTGTACAACTGTATTCAGGAGAAAATTAACAGTATTATTAAATAATATTTATAATATCAGAGCGTTCATTACTTTCGTGATTATGGAATTACATCCGAGATAATTTCGTTAAATTATTTCATTACGATGACTTCAGGCAGTGATAGTTGAAGAAATAATGGATGCAGCAATTTACAATTATATTTTTAGTTTTGTTGAGTATTGAGATTTTTGTAGTACGGTGAAAAATGTAGACGTTTTGCGCATTTACAGCAACATACAAATGTAATTTTCTTTACTGTGGTACAATTTTTCTTGTTATAACGCATCCTGAAGGAGAGAACGCACTATGAGGTCGCGACGCATCGCGGACCGCTTTGTGCCGAGCTGATCATGGACTTTTATAAAATCAGTCACATATGTCATTTTCTAAATACTTCTGACTTCTTCTACTGCACTATTTAGATGTCAAAATATGTTCTGTATAGAATGTACTATTATTAGCTCTATTATATGATGCGACTGACCAAAGTTCTCCAAAATGTTTTCGGAAACATTAGAAGATACTTCATTAGACGAGTACGAGACTAGCCTGGTCGGCAGCGCGCCTAGTCCGCGACCACCTAGTGCGTTTCCTTCTTTGACAGGATTTACCTCGCAATGCTTATAACATACATACAAGTTACGAACGTTAGCAAATTACTTTTGACTTACAGAATCTTAATGTCAACAAAGGACGTTGTAATGGCTAAGTATATGATCGGCTGTAAAACTAATTCAAAATGCCGATCCCGAACTTCATTATACCAGTCAAATTCTCTCGTATTCTTTGGAATAGCTATAGGGCATGCTGAATGAAAAGACATGCAGCAAAAGTTTGACCAATAAGCGCCTCTTGAGACCTTATTGGCATTTCATAGACCATTGACTTTATGTAACCCCATAGAGAAAAGTCCATCTAGTTATTAGGATATTCTATGTTTAGGTGATTACGTACTTCAAGCGTGAAATGTGTTGAGTATGACGAAGGCCTAACCACATTCTCCAAATTATCGCCAAAGTTACATCTAACAAATCAGGTAACACATGTTCCATAAAATTTAAGTAAATGTTGCCATCTAAGCGAGATGGTAACAGACACAGCCCGATCAGATTGTTTTCGACAGTATCAGTCCAGACGTTAAGTAAAAACGGATTGTGGTTCCCAAAACGTAGCAACTTCTACTGTTAAAATAACCATCCCTTATAAAGCAGACTTTATCGATAAATAGGATGAACGCAAAATCCAGAACTTGCACAATGCATTGCAAAAACGCAAAAAAATCCTGTCGACCTGCGGACTACGGTCCTTAAGCAGACAGCTTGTACTCGTACATACAGATAGTAGGGGTGCGAAAACTATTCGTGCATAACACCAGTGGAGCGGGAAGTAATGGTAGCAATTCTTGCTCGTGATCTCGTCAAGCCTTGGCTTGATGTAAAACTTCTTCTTCCTCAATATCCACCAAACACGCGGATCTAGGGTACTCTGAACTAAAATTGCCTTTGGTGAATTGTGGCAAACATTTTATGCGATGGATGATGGCAATCTGAAAATCGCTGCTGAACATGCAGCCAAACGACCATTGCTCTACTGACCCTGGCTTTACCGTACATGAAATGCATGTCAGTTAGCTCGGTACAAAAGAAAATTGTGTAATTTGGCTTTCATTAAAAGACTTATGCGAAGGTAAATTACAGATTTTATTAACACAAAATTTTTATTTCAGGTTTGTTGACGATTTGAGAAATGCGCGATAAGTTTTTGTCATGCAACAGAAACTTCTTGAGATAATTTTTCATTTACCAAAGAAATAAGGTGGTAGTTTCAAGGTCATTTTGAGTCAATCTTGTAGCCGATCATTTACTTAGCAAGCGGTAACTTTTTATTGGCAATAAGATTCTGCAAGTATAAAGTAATTTGTTGATGTTACGTAACTGGTATGATGTCTCTTTTACTTTCGAGTTTTCCAGAGTAAGTTATGTATCGTTAAGGCCTTTAAGGATCGGTATTGAAAATAAAAATTGTCTAACACATAAGGTTCTGATACCGAAATGATATTTCCGAACAGGAGTTACTATCTATCATATTTTCATGTCTTAATGTTCTCTACTATGTCTTAAAGTTAATTTTTTAACACTTATACACCCTATGTATACCAATAATTTTAGAATTTCTCATTCGTAAATTTGCATGGTAAATTTATGTCAATGTGTATGTTATAGAGGAACTCTGTGGTGGGTCTATTCTAAGAATAAAATCATTAATATTTGCCGCTTATAGTTAATAGTATAAATTTAATATAAAATCCATGTTAACAAATAATGGATACAGAAAAAAATTTCGTATTGACAAGGTGAGTATTTAATTTAACGATTATGTTAAAACACCTCCATAACGCAAATTCTTGTTTCAACTATAAACTTTGAGTTGAGCTACCTTCACTGCCCTTCACAATCATCGCGAGGTCGGTGGCCGATATCAACAGGCTTAAACAATTCATGAAGGAGAACCCAACTCTCTTTAAATTATAGTCTCGGCGGCGCGGATCCGACCAACGCCCTCTAGCTTTGCCCACCTGACACAGACCGATATTAAACTTTCATGGCTCGTCCGTCGCCGTACGCAATGCAAATTTCCTGAATGGTAGGGGAAATGCGCATTGATAGGGTCAGCCGCAGGGTGAATGATGTGATGCAATTCGGGTCTAGTTCAATGGGATGTCACTGAGAAAAACTATTATATCTCAGAAAAGCCTTGACGATTTTGAATTTAAATTTGTAGATTCTGTTCTTACAATAACAATTTAAATATGTTATGGTTTTGGTGTCCAAAAGTCGTTTGTTATGTATAGCTTAGATATGCACAATATGATTAGTATCAGAATATCAAAGGTGCTTTAGAATAACTTATCTAGAGGTAAAGTCTCTATGATCGATATAAGAAAATAAAAAAAAAACGACAGAAAAAACATCAAAGGGTTCTGCGTCCCGCTGGTCAGAAGTAAACAGGACCATATTTACTTTAGATACCAGTATTCACTCAGTTTCGCCAATAATAATTACAATTAAAATGAAGTACATAATAATGAATGTAAATGTGTGTTTGGAGAAAAAAAAACAAATGCCAAATACATATTTTGATTAAATATTTGATATTATTATTTAATTTTATATTATATTTCCCGGCAAGGACCATGAGGAGGTAGGGGCGTTCTCTACCAGGAGGGTGGGATTAAGATTGGGTAGGGTAAGGGTACATTACGGGAACAAAAAAAAAGAGAAAATAATAACTAATAAGTTAAATTATCTCTATACCAAATAAAAACAAAATAAAGACATTTTTTTGGATGTATTTATATCCTAGTGATATATAGACACAATATTATAATAAAAATAATATATTTCCAGTATACTTCATATATTACATAACAATGACACCGTAAAAAAAGAGTAAAAATCTAGATCACTATTAATATCCTGCTGTGCTGGCAGAATATTTTCTGTTGAAAAACTTAAATGCAGAATGTTTCATGACGTACTGGACAAACTTTAGGAACCAGTTCCTGAGGTCATGCTGTACAAAAAGGTAAAATATACCTTGAGGTCAATTTTCCATGGTTACCGAGTCATGGGCCATTAAATTGTAGAAATAAATACCTACTTACATATAAACAGAATTTAAACTTTTACTATGTTTGATTCCAGGAATAATGACAACAAAAATACAAGAAAACAACAAAATTTGAAAACATCACAGGCATGTTGACATGTAACTAATTAACCCCATGTATATCATAACTTTTTAACTCAGAATGACCTCAGGAACTTGTATTAGTTTCAATTGAATACTTTATGAGTTATATAAGGATATATAAAAGGACTAGAACATTCAAGCAAAATAACAGATATATTGTGATTACCAAACGTATTAGGGTTAATTGAGAAAAGATTATCACGTACTTGCACAGTAACTAAGCGAAAAATGAACATTATACTATTATCATGCAAATTATTATTGTATTTAATAGTCGGCCTGTACAGATAATAATAATAATAAACACATTTATTGCCCAACAGATTTCTCCAATAATAGGACAATATTATTACACATATAGTTTAGCAGATAATATAATAATAATGTGAGTAACACAGGACATAACAAAAAAAAGAGAAAATAATCCGTACAATACTACATACTAGATGCATAGAATGGAATTGATAGGTACATACAAAATTATTGAATATTACCAGAAATAGTTAAACACAACATGCAATATGCAAATCTATTAGCTACTGTACCGAAGCCACCAATCTATCCACTATTACATTTAGAGTATCAATATTAATATCACATGTCTCAGAAATGCAACATAATATATATAAATGGGTGATTTAATTAGAAGGTTAGAACTTGCATGAGGCAGATAAAAAGTAAACAGATACATATGATTCTGATATACTTTAGATACTATTAAGAAAATAATTAATATTATTAGGATTAGATAAAGTGCGTACCCGGATGAGGTATGATTCGTTTTTTTAGAAATTTTTAGAAGTTACCAGCGTTTTAAAAAGTATAATTTCATATTTCAAAGTAGCCTGATCAATAAAAATGATGGTTGTCATAATAATAATTATTATTTGTGTTTACAGTCTACAAAATGATGCACTAAGGATTGTGTGGGCAGGTTGGTGTGTATTTGGGTATCTTCGTCGGTATTAGGCTGCTTGTATGACAACAAAATGACACAAATATTAATTATCGTTATAGCAACCACCATTTTTATTTATCAGACTATTTTGATTGAAATATGAAATTATATTCTTTAAAATGCTTGTAACGTCTAAACAAAAACGAAACGGACCCCATCCGGGGACACACTGTATTTAATCCTAATAATATTAATGATTTTCTTAATAGTATCTAAAGTCTATCAAAATAATTCATTATATGTGCAGGCCGACTATTAGAGATAATCATTTGCATGATGATAGTATAATGTTCACTGTAGTTCCAGAAAAACAAACACACCTCTCCGAATTTGTAAAAATGTACAGAGTGTTCTATTTGAATAAGTTGACGTTATGTTTGTTTCTAAATTTGTTTAATGTGTAATTGTTGATTATAATAAAAACATTGATTGAGAATGTGTTTCTATAAAGGTTTTTTGTATCATCAACCATTTCCGAGATATTATTGCTTGGGAAAATATGTCTGGGATCTGCTGTGTAGATGACCCAACATACAATAAGTTTGGAGGATACAAACGTTGATTATAACAATTTTAAACACACTTTTTATAATTCCGAAAAATAAAACCTAAACCCTTATAAACTAATTTAGTAAGATTAATAAATAATCTCATGTAATAATTAATAACAACAGTATCTTGGCAATAATACTCTGATCTTTCTAACCGACTTCAATTTAGATAAATGTGATCAAATAATATCTCTACATAATATTGTAGCATTAGGGCGAATACAGATATAGCGGTTTGTAACGCCTCGGCAGAAGAATCGGCTGCAGCATCGACTGCTATTTTCTAAGCGTTAAAGCCGATTCACACCTATGCGTGCCCACCCCGCATTATTGAAGCATGTAATTTTGAAAAGGCGCGTGCAGTTTTAACGCACTGCCTTAAAAATGCACGAGATTTCACACTTGGGAGTTTTGTAATAAAATCCCTGTTGGTTGGTTATAAATAATAAAGGAGTTGGTACTAGGTTTTATAAATTTGTTAAGTTGAGGTACAGAATTGGATGATTTTGGTATAAGTCAATTAAATCGGCGGTTGCCTCTTTGCTCCATACAAAACGTGCTTTCGCCATTACAGAACAATATATATTTGCAACAACCCTTAGATTAGGCACCTTGTCTAAGCAACAACCTAATTTTAGTAATTTTTATACCTTCTGACATTTGACATTACTTGTGACAGTTAATCACAGATAAAAAATAAGATATTCGCTACGACGGCAATACCAACTGCATTTATAGGGAATTTTATTAAAAACGCACAAGTCTCTGGGATAAAATTAGAACATGTTCGAGTAAGCTGTTGTTTACTAAGTGTAAAAATGTCTTGGCCAATGATATGAGCCTTGCGCCGTTAGTTGTGAAAGCCGTTATGCGTATTATCCCCCAAGAAATGTGACGATTTGGCATTCGGCTGCCAAGTCAGTATAAACTGCTGTGTCATCGCAAGCAGTGTTGTAATTAGTTTACCTCAGTAAAAACAGGTATTTAACATTTGGATTAATAACCAGTATAAACAGTATAGAATCGAGTATAGATCTTCATGTTTGTAAGATTTCGTTAAATTTAAATTTGGAAGTTGTGCAGCAGAAGTATAATTGATGATTTGAAAAATTAGTAATGAATAGGTTGATTAGTAAATTTGGAAACTCATACTCGTATAACAAAATTTTAATAACATAATGTTATGATCAATTATGTTACATGCTATTGAGATATTGCTCAAAAATCGCTTTAAATTGTAAATTCCTTAACTACTCGTTTCCGAACATTAATAGAATTTTCTTTATTTATCAATGTTTTTTTCAGTTTGGCGAGTTAGAACTGGGACAATGTGTACAATACAGGGTGTTCCTTAATGATATGCGAATATTCTGCATAAAAAATTAATGATAGTTTACTTTATAAACAATGGCCCAAAAATGTTCCGTTACAAACATACATGGTGTTAAAGTTTTAGGGAAAACAAGTAAAATAATTAATATTTTCGAAACCGCATTAGATATTTCCATGAAATTTGGTATGTTTTGTAATATAAACATAATTTCTATCTTTAACAGTGGCGTGCCCACGAGCACTGATTTTAATATTTTTAAAGAAAAAAAATGATACGGTAATGGTTTTCTCCCAGATAAAAATTATTTTTGAATTCCCCATTCAATTTGAAAAATAAGAGCCCCTTTGAGTTTTTGAACTGAAATGCGCCGTTTTTGAGAAAAACAAACTATTGAGGTCGGGGGACCTTGGTGGCCATTCCTAAGGCCCACCCCGCCCAATCCAATGATTTGGATAAATTGTTTGTAAATAATTGTGTACTGTTATACTGAAATGTGCTGGTGCACCATCGTGCATGTACCACATTTGATTTCTTATTCCTAAAGAAACATCCTCAAGCAACAAAGGCAGGTGTTGTTGAAGGAAGTTCAGGTAAGTTTGTCCGTCAAGTCGTCCCGGCAGGAAGAATGGTCCAATAAAGTAATCACCTGCCCATACGTTAACCGAAAATTATTGTTGTAAATGGGTTTCAGTTATAGAATGAAGATTTTCATCCGCCCAAACATGATTGTTATGAAAATTTTGAATAAAACTTCGTGAATATTAGCTTCGTCAGTGAACAGAATATGCAATCTAAATTGCGGATTTTGGGCAACATTATGAAGATACCACTGACAAAAGGTCACATGCTTTGGAAAATCTGTGGGAAATAATATCTGCACTCTTAAAATATGATAAGGATATAACAACAAACTAAAATTCTCCAAACAATTTGGTGGCAAATATTCAAGTTTCTAGCGATCTTCCTCGTACTCGTTTCAGGATGTTCTTCGAATGTGCAATAACTCAATTTCGGGTGTTCTTACATTTCGAGGTCTACCTTCAGATGCACCTTTTCAGACACTATCTGTTTGAAGAAGACGACGATGAATATTAGAAAAAGTGCGACTATCTGGCAGAGCACGAATGGGATCTTTCGTGATAAATACGTCAAGCTTGCTCTGCATTACCGTCGGCTACGCCATACGCGTTTGAATAGTTCACCATTATTAGTTAGTAGGGTAAAAATTAGATATTTACAGCAAACAGGCCAACTAGATTTATTGCAAAATTGTATCCTTTAATAATTACATGAATTCTCTCGGGCAATCCAACGGTTTTTATTTTTTTTTCTCAAGAATGGCACATTGCAGTTGAAAAACTCTTATTTTTCAAATTGAACGGGGAATTCAAAAATAATTTTTATCTGGGGGCGTACCATTTTTTTCTTTAAAAATATTAAAGTCAGTGCTCGCGCACTTCTCTGTTAAAGATAAAATTTATGTTTATATTGCAAAATATGCACCTTTATTAATAGTCACCACGTACCAAGTTTCATGAAAATATCTAGAGCGGTTTCAAAAATATTAATTATTTTCCTTTTTTCCTAAAACTTTAACACCCCGTATTTTTGTAACAGAACATTTTTGGACCATAGTTTATAAAGCAAACTATCATTAATTTTCGATGTAGAATCACCCCATTAAATATTCGCATATCATTTAGGAACACCCTGTTTTAAACAAAAAATGAGATTATGGTTTACACCAGAATGTTTTCATACTGCTCACATTTAATATCTGAATATTATGTAAGAAATGGTACAATACGCCATAGATTTAGGTGGCACAACACACTAGCTCAATTCTTTACCAAATGCAACTATTTATGAGTGGAAAAGTTCCATTGTAGTGCCGGGGTCTTTCACAATGGATGCAGTTTTACTTAGAGTAAATTGGTATGCGCTGAATTGAGACGTTTTATTTACGAAACCTTTCAGCGAGATACGGGATTGACTTTTTGCCGTGCGATTTTAGTTGCATGAGTTGCGCGGTCCTGCCTGGGAACAGTTTAATAAAATTTGCGTGATGTATCGCGATGTGCCTGCATAAAGAGATGGGATGCATGAGATGAGATCTATTGTCTGGATGAGCGGAAGCGGGACTCGCTGTTTTAATAATTTTCTGGAAGAGTCGACATTCCAAGTCTGGACTGAAACTAGTAGTAAATGGAAATACAAATGAAATACCTATGATTTAACCATATCGCGCTTGGCGGCTAAGGCATAATTAATCAATTTAATGGACAAATTGTAAATTACACCGTAGGTTGATTTAAACGTTTTATTTTATTCCAGAAGTTTGCGATCGAGCGATGTCACAACTGTTTTGGGACACTGCATCGAAAATACCAAATTATTTTGTAGATATCATTTGTTGGCCATTATTCCTTTCTATTACAAAAAGAATTGTCGTTTGCTTTTATTCGTACTCGACTGAAAGATCTTCACATACTCCTCTGAAGCTGAATGCAAAAAATTTGGTAGTAGGTACTTAATATAGGCAAGCGGAACAGTTAATTATATATTATATATAATATTTTATATGGAAAATAGTAAATTAAACTTTACTCTATAGATTTAGAAGGGGCAAGGGAAATTTTCTCAAGTGCATAACAATAAATTTTATCAAGCAACTTGACGATTAGTAGCAATTTGAGCTACATTTCATTTCTTTTTTTAAACAATTGCATCTCTTGTTTTCTCAGTTCTTTCAACAGCCACATCTCAACGAACCTTGCTTTGATCGAGAGTCTACAGCAGCGGCGGTTCTTAATGTTAGCTGTTTTTCTGAAAAACTCATGGTCAGCTACTTGGAACTCGTTTTAGCGAATGCAAATCTCACATAAATTTTCAGGTGTACATGAAAAGAAAACACGTGTTAGTGAATATTTTGCCTGCAACTACTAATCAATATATATATACCAGAAAAACACCTAACTCTTTTTGTGTATCTGAAACTAACCTTTATTAATTTTTGATTTTTCCTAAACAAAAATAGTTGAACTATTACTTACTTCTTTTTGTTAAGCTAGATCGCTTGAGCTTTCGTGTAAAGTTACATGACTTTCTTCTGTATCCGAGTCGCAGTAAGTGTTAACATTCAGTACGTTTTCTAGATTTTCCATCGCCTCATATGGACTGTTTATACCTCTATGGAAAGATCTATATATTTGTTCCAATTGAACGAATCGCAGTCCCTCAGCTCAATTAGTATTCTTGTTATCTGCCATACAAGAAACCAAAATGTCCTTTACATCCTGATTCGCCCTTGTTACACTGCCCTGGCTTTGAGCATGCATTGGTGTGCCGTGAACTATTTTAGCTTCGAACGTATCAGCAAGTTCATTTATGACAGCTGCTGCAAATTCTTTCCTATTGTCACTTTGGAGGATATAAGGAGCACCTATTATACAGAAAATATCTAACGAATTATCTATCTCCTCAGCTCTTTTGGATTTCAAAGGTTCCAAAAAAAGGAATCTTGTCAGGTGGTCGTAATAATTTAAAACAGATTTATAATCCTGTTCTACTTGCAGGTCAATCAGATCCACCTTGTCCTCTTGAGTTCATGTAGTTGCTCAAAATTAGCCTTAGTACTAGCCCCTTTTCTTAATGCATTTTCTTCAACAGTCATTGTCCACATAAGCTTAAATAAATATTAACCACTTCACGCGTGATATTACAGTACCTTTTTTAAAGTTTATTGTTCATGCACCGTGTTCTATTGTGTCAAGTTTCCATGTGAGCTTTGTGAATTATTTCATATAACTCACCTACTTAATAATAGATAATAGATCGCTTTTTTATAAGATTTTCTACATTACCAATGGTTAGAATATCATACCTCTTAATGTGTCTATAATCCAATGATGTAAGAGGCTCTTCCTGCTTATTACACTTTCTGTATTTTATGTATCATAGGTGGAGTGAAAAAGTGGAGCATTCCGTTCCGTTCTATTCTGTTCTGTTCTTTTCTATTCCATTCCATTCCATTCCATTCCATTCCATTCCATTCCATTCCATTCCATTCCATTCCATTCCATTCCATTCCATTCCATTCCATTCCATTCCATTCCATTCCATTCCATTCCATTCCATTCCATTCCATTCCATTCCATTCCATTCCATTCCATTCCATTCCATTCCATTCCATTCCATTCCATTCCATTCCATTCCATTCCATTCCATTCCATTCCATTCCATTCCATTCCATTCCATTCCATTCCATTCCATTCCATTCCATTCCATTCCATTCCATTCCATTCCATTCCATTCCATTCCATTCCATTCCATTCCATTCCATTCCATTCCATTCCATTCCATTCCATTCCATTCCATTCCATTCCATTCCATTCCATTCCATTCCATTCCATTCCATTCCATTCCCTTCCCTTCCCTTCCCTTCCCTTCCCTTCTCTTTCCTTTCTTTCCCTTCCCTTCCCTTCCGTTCCGTTCCATTCCATTCTATTCTGTTCTGTCTAAGTACATATCTATAATTGTGACTTTATTTTTAAAATTTTGGAAAATTACTTTCTAAATGCTATTAGAGAAGATGAGTAATGTTTTTATTCTGTTCCTGTCTAATATTATCTTATATATATTTAACATTTATGTGATGCTGTTTTGCATTCTCGAGATACCCTTCACGATCGATTTTTCTTATTATGTAAAGCAGGTAAATGTATTAAGCCATGTGTGAGTATCAACAGCTTCGGGAAAATACCATCTAACATCGCTAGGCGTCCCAAACCTTGAAGCGTATACAGAACCTTGTTTTCGGCGCTCTTCTGCAATATTATTAGCCTACTTCGGGTCCAATATTACAACCATAAAATGGCAGGTTGAGTGGAAGTCCACAGGTAGCTGAGTCATACATTGAGGATTGTTTGGATAACAAAAAGAAAATAGCCCACAGCACTCTCCAAGCATCAAATCTCTCATTAGAATTTCAAGAGAACCATGCTGAAGGAAGTAGTACATCAACAGTAACAGTATGTTCCATGACGAAAGAACAGCATTTAGCTGCTATGGCCTCAGCACTGAATTTACAAAATGCCACAAATTGTACATTTAATTTCAATGTTTTTCGTTAACATATTCTATTAGTTTAAATAACCATTTAATAATTACTTGTTAATGTTATAAATTGGTAATTGCAATAAATTGTTCCTCCTGATTAGAATTGTTATGATCGTAGGACAAATATTGTACTTAACACGTGCGGGAAGTGTATTTTCCACACTTGTTAGATAAATAACTAAAATTGCAGATCATTATTGTTATCATGATGTACTCCGCGTGGTATTGCACAACTTACTACACTTACCAATAGTGCGTTTAAATTTATTTGAGCGCAGGAGCAAATAAATTAAGTTTACCGATTAGTAACTGTAAAAAAAGTTTTATTTGACTGTAGAATCTGACGCATAGTTCTATAGAAACTTGTTTCGTATAGTCTGCAGATGTGTTTGAAAGTATTAGTTTGTTATCCAGAAACTAAAGTAAAAACTTAAATTGGTCAATATTAAGTACAGCAGTAGGTAAGTTTTTCACAAAAAAAAATCAGGAAAAAAAATATCTGTGCAAGGTGTCCGGTATATATCTTTATTTTGCTGGATTATACATTGTACCAAACAAAACACATTTTACTTAACAATTTTTTTTTCTCTGACCAACGGTAACAGAATTGTGGCAGCAAACAGGTCTTGAATAATGTGACAACGTCGTTCACATACCACAACTGGATTGTCACATAATAATTACAACTACATCTAAACATACCTACTGTCAATGGTTTTCTAAAAGCTCTTTTCACAACACTCAATAAAATATGAAATAGTTCCAAGTATTCAAAATACTGTTTATAAATTGTTTCACATTTTTTTATGTACACTCACAAATATAAAGCAAGCACAGAAAAACTCACTAGTCACAATACTAGTATGACTAATAATACTTTTAGGTTAACAGCAGTTGGTAATACATTGCAATGTTGTCGTACGTCACAGTAGGTACGTTATAGTTTTAAGGATTTTTTGGCAAACATTTCATTGTTTACTTTATTAATTCTGATACAAAAAACAAATTACAAATTACGTTGCAGGAGCTCTGGTTAACCTTAGTTTGTAACTTCGTAGCACAGTTTTGCATTTAATGCCTTTGTATTTTTATTTTAGAAAAGTATTTGTAGAAAAATTCGTTTGTTTTATACATTTCTTTCATAGTTCTTTTTAGTCAGATATAGAAGCCCCTTTAGTAACGGTACTTATATTTCGGACACTCTGTATAGTCGTGTTTCATTAAGTGTTAAAATTGGTTATTTTATCGCAGCATTAGCAGCTGTTTCTGAGGAAAATAGGAAAAACGATATTATACCACTGCAGTGGCAGCTGTAATTTCATAACACTGAAGAGGATCGCTCCATTTTCAGTAACTTAGAGACTCTGCAACTATTGCAAAAAGAATATGTAAGAACAATTAGTATATTGTTCTTTGAACAACAAAGTCAATCAATGAATCACCTCTCTTTTCCGTAAAAAATAACTATATGTAATGTTTGTACTAAAATTCGATACTAGCAAAATAGAATTATTGCAGAACTATACAATTCGATACGAGATTCATAAGAAACGTATTTCTTATATAAATTTGCTACTTATCGCAACCACTTTTGTATTGAAAGGCTAAACGCGATGAACCGACTATGATTCAGAAAGAGTTAAGCCGGGTTCTGGGATACTAGCCCGACTTAGCACTAAACAAAAGTAGTGGTCTCGTATTCCATGCACACGAATCGGATTCAATCAGGACGGCGAGTGCACCGGTGCAACTGCGATTGTGTCTGAAAAAGGATTAAGACCTTGGACCTCGCCGGATACGGGCGACTCTATCTGCGAGATGGGCTTAGGAGAGCTTTCCATTTCAGGGCGACCTCGTTTGTTGCTTTGGGCAGAGGCAACCGCCGTTTGCATAGATTGTTTATCCGATATTCCTGGAAAATGAGGCTTCAATAACATATCCGGGCAATTTTTGTTGCAAATCAGCGCACTGGGATTTCTGATAGCCGATTTTTTTTGTTTGATATTTCGATTCTCAAGAAAAACTTTCTTGTAACAGACCAAAAATAAATATTGTAAATAATCAGGTATTCTATTTTTTCCTTTCTTATTTATATTTATTTAATATTTCACATTTGTAATTTAATGATTAGGCAAGGTAAGTGTGGATATATACACGTAGTTGGCTGGTTGCTATGTTGATTAATTGATTTAGATTTCTTGACACTTGAACATGGCACTCTCTTTTTTAAAAGTAACATTCTCTTGGACCATTTTGTTTATCTTAAGAGTTTCACCTACCATCCTTTGAAATTGAGATTTTAAACACAGGCTTTAATTTTACTTAAGAAGTTGTAGTTTTCTTGCAGTCGCTATCTTTATCTAATTTGAACAAAAACTAATTAATAGCATAAGAATCAGCAGGTTTCAACTGCTAATAAAAAGTTATTAGACATTAAAAATAATTCTTTTCATAAGCGGTATTATTAATACCTTCTCATAAATCGATACATTAATAACTAAGACTGTCAGAAATGAGTCTCGGGACATAGGGGTACGCATCATGTTAAACGTAATAAAGTAAATTACGTAGAAAATACACAATAACAGTATAGTTTATAACAATATATTCAAAATACGCGGCATTTTCATCTTCTGGAGGTTAAACATTATCGCACTAATTTATATAAGGGGTCTCCGGTTTACCAGATGATTATTAATTATTCTGAAATCGAATCTCGTGTATATATACTCTGTTCATGTATTAGTCATATTAAAAAGTGTTATTCTGAGCTTTTATAACATTACTGTGTTGTATGTAACTTTTTTTTTGTTTTATATCATACTTTTCTATTTCGTCTTGCTTGTTTATTTGTATTGATATGTATTTTACTGCTTCTTGTCTTGTTCCTTATCTTGTAATTGGGCATTGCCCATTGGATATTGTAAAATAAATAAATAAATAAATAAATAAATGTCTGTATGAGCTACGACTAATTTGAGCACATGTGCGATTAATATCCCAGATCCATTTTGAGAAAAATGTAAAACCAATGTAGGCTAAAACATTGAAGCTTTGGGTATTTACGCAGTTTTCTATTCTGAGAAACTTAATATTTTATCTCGCACAGAAACAGCGCTGCTTACTAACGAGAAAAATTGAAATTAAGCATACAATCAAATTTTGCCTACTTACTGAATTTTTCATTTCAAGAATTTTTAAGAAATATCGGCGTTCTCCCAGAAGAAGAGAACCTCCTTTTTTGTAGATATATCTATTTATTGCTATAGCTTAGTCAAAGTTTCTATAGTCACAACCACACAATACTGCTACTACACTCGAGACCTTTGTTTTCATTCTGAAATCGACAACCATCTGGGGTTAATTCTGAATTAACGCAGAAGTATACGCGCATTCTGAACTGATTCAGAACCCTTACAAAATCATAGCGTCTTCTTATAACATATTTATTAATATTAATCAGTTTTGTGCCATGGGTGTGTGGATGTATTTTTTTATTCATGAATTTATAATTTAACTTTAGGAGATATATTGTTTTGTTTTTTTCATATATGCTTTATACATTTTTTCAATTTCTTATCTTTTCTATCAAAATCCATATCCATCTTTATTAAAATTTATTTTTGCAATAAAAGATGACAAAACGCATTTGGGAATATTGAGAATTGCGAAATCCCGCAAGAACTATTTGAACAGTTCTATAATCGTTATAAACGCATTCTGCAAAAGGATAAACAAGATAAATCTTCCTGCAACAGATTTCTAAATGACCAAAACGATGTTTGTAAAGTGCGTATGAGCAAATGGATCCAGCACTCCTTAAAGAGTGATCCAAAACAAAGCTTAGGCATGTATTAAACTTTGATATTAAAAAAAAAATACTTGAAATAAAAAATTAAACTATCTTGGATTCCATTCAATCTTCACTTTTGGGATTTCAAACGGTTCATTTTCATTAAACAATTACTATAATTACGAATATAATTAAATTTGTTTTGTTAATATACTATAAACAGTATTAGAGATCATTTGGATATTAAAAAAACTTGAGTCTTCTCTATATTATCGTCTAGCCATAAACCGAGTCGTAAGTATTAATGTGGCACATTGATAAAGACGTTCGCAGGGCAAAAAGTCTTCCTGGAGTTGAACGCTCGGTGAGTAATGGCGCAACACGCAAGAAAACATCAGAAATCTATTACTCCTGACCGATAAAAATGACCGCGAGATCAAATAGCCAATTTATATCGCAGTCGGCGGGGATACTTTGTTACCTTTATGTATCGGGGCCGGCCGCGACAATGACGGATGGCTCGGGTCATCCCGAGCACGCTCGACCGAATCTCGGCCCGTTTATTGATATATTTCTGACGTTATTGCTTTTCTTTTCGCATCCCGCATGATACAGCCGATTTTTCATCCATTCAGGCTATGCTTTGATGCAGTATATTAATTTTTTATCAATGGGTGCTCCGTTATTAGTTCGGATTCGACTGGACCTTTTTTCGGAGTGTTCCGTACATTTGATTTCAGCATCACTGAGTTTTCTCAGAAGCGTACTGGGATGGCTGCTATGGAAATATTCGGATATATCTCAATATACCTGATGTCAAAATATAAACCTATTTTATGTAACTATTATTAAAACTATTTTTTGAACACGTAATCATATGATTCTGTTAAAATTTTATCTTTTTCATTTTTTGCGTCTATTTAAAATTAGTGATAATTCATCATATTTGAACGAAATTAAAACAAAAAAAAGACATTTATAATGCTCGGACGGAATATATAGATTTGGCCGATTCTCATATAAGTGGCAATCGCACTAATTTTTGGTATTTTTTGAATAGTGTTAGAAATATTTCCAATATACTAAATACGATGAGGTATAACAGTCAATGTACAGTGATCTTCGATCAGTGATATAGTCGAAGCTTTTGCAAGTTTTTTCCAGTCAGGTTTTACAAATTCTTCTAATTATGATTTCCTTGTTGTTGTTATTGTGGAGAATTTTACACAACATAGTATATCATATCACGCACTATGGAGGATCACATGAGTTTATATCTTTTACTAATGCTACTGTAGAGGGTTTGCATCACATAGCCAATAATTATTTTCTATGCACTGTGGAAGGTTTGTGCCACATGCATTTATATATTTCACTAATGCTTTTATGACGGGCTTACGCTACGTAACGTATCTTAATAAATGTGTATACATATAAGAAGAACGTATTGTTATAATCATTTTATGTAGTTGTTGTTGTTAAAGCGGCGCGGATTACCCGTAGCACTCAAGTCTGAAAATCCATTGTACATGCCGCTGACTTATAGAGTTCAACTCTATAGGAATATCTTCTTCCACCTCAAGATATGTGTGCCTGTGTTACCAGTAAACAGACACAGTTACAAAGGATGCGAATCGAACCGGACCCAACCGACCAATCTTCAATTGATCGCTTTTCGATCTAGTCATCAATGGATCTTACGAGCATTGTGGTAACCCCAAAACTGGTTAAGATCCCACAAATTAACTGCTTGAACCTTGTCTGGCCAACATGTCAGCCCTCTCATCGCCTGTTACACCGCTGTGATCCAGAACCCAGATCAACTTAACACGATTGTCCCTTTCCAGGAGAAAAAAGCTCTGACACCCATTACCACACAAGAGGTGATCCTGGACAGAAACGCTGATAAAGCTGCCTGATTGTCTATGCATACTTGAATATGCTGATTTACATATTTTCTCCTGATATTCTCTTGAACGCAGGCAAAGATAGCAAATACTTCAGCCTGAGCGTCAGGATTAGCAAGCCAGGCTTCTCAAGACGGAAACTCTATTTAACATTTTTAACTTAACAAGTTTATGTAGGAAATATCTTGTTGCTGGGTGCATCAAGAATCTAATCTCCATCTACTGACTCCTTAAATATCACGGTGTGACTCCTGTGTTGATTTTTACCTTTTCACAATCCACTGTTTTAGGTAAATGGACCCTCTCGCCTCTCCCTCAACGAAGATATGTAGTTTTGGAAGAGACAGGAGAGCTTCTAGGGCTTCTGTGGGAGCTGTGCGTTCGCCCCTGTTGCGCTGACACACGCAAGTTGTGGAAATTTAGTTTTGCGCTGGATAATAGTGACCCGCCGGACCATAAGCCACCATACCACAGCAGCGTAAGTGAAAGAGGACCCAACCACTGTCGTATAAGCTTTTGAACCTCCTGCAAATCTAATAGGATGCAGTGGTATTTTGCAATTGCCTGTTAATATCGGGTACCCAGGTTAGTTTATCATCCAGAGTAACCCCTAAAAACTTGACCGTTTTTGCCTTCCGAATGACGAACGTTGAAAATAGTCGACTCCCTGAAGCCAACTATCTTCTGCCTTCTGGTGAAGAGAACAACATCGACATTAGAGGGATTAACCAAAGGCTCCCATTCTACGCACCAGCTTTCTATGATATCTAGGGCCCTCTGAGTGAACTCAAGCCCTGATATGAGTATAACAAGGTCATCGTATAGGCTTGAGTATAAATCACTCTTTAGTTGAGCCTACGAGGGAAACCATCGAGCACAAGTCACTACAGAAGCGGATAAAGAGTTCCACCCTGCGGACATCTTCGACCCGCAACCACCCCGATCGTGGTCCGATTTAGAGTGGTATAAATTTACCGATGGATCAGGCCCCGATCGTCCTTACTCTGGTGAAAAAGATGCCATGCAGTTCCGTCGCTCTCTGAATAGAGACGTAATTGTCAAATGCTCCAGGTATACTCAAGAAGGTACCGATAGCGAGCTCCTTCTAGCTAATGGGTTTTTCAATTTTTTATACTACAGTATGTAGTGCTGTTTGGTAGATTTACTCGATTAATAGGGATGCTATGAGTTGTAGAGTGAACACGTTATAAGCACCTCCTTTTTAACCCACCTTTCATAAGCCTTTCCTGTAGCTTCAAAAGGAAGGACGTTAAACAAATAGGTCTAAACGCCTTAGGATCATCGTAGGAGACGCAACCTATCTTTAGAATCAATACCACTCTGGCCAGTTAAAGTAGATGAAAACAGATGATGCAGGTGATGAACGATCCAGGAAAGTGATGATCCATTAGATGTCATAGTGCCTCCTTGACGGTACACTTGTATGTACCATCAGGAAGTCTTAGAGCATCAATCCTAGATTCGTGATTTTTTTTCAAAAGCTTAATAATTTTTGAAGTAGCAGGAATATTTTTGATGCTCTCACAGAACTCCTTCCAAGTATGACGTTCGCTTTGTTGAAAAAGGCTATTGAACTGACGTTGAACCCTTTTATATAGGTAGGTCCCAATCACGGTCAAGTTTTGTGGATTTGAAGAGTTTACGATCTTCTTTACGTCTTGCGTGAACAATAGAGTGCAACCATGGAACTTTATGAATGCTCCGGGGTGATTTGATCGGACTCTGCCTATGAACTCTATTCATAGGCAGAGATCATGGCCCACCCGAGATTTTATGCAGCACGCAGTACGATAATCTTACCTTCCGGTTTATTTCATATACGGTTTATTGATTTGTTTACTTCCTCTTAATTTCTAGATAATCATAATCAACTCCTTTCTTATATGTACTATAATTTACCGTATGCTTCAAAATGAAATGTCTTTAACGTATTTTTCATAGAAAGGTTGAAATTTCTGTTTTTTGTTTTAATTTAACGAGAAAATTAAGAACGACATTTCCATACAGTAAATTAACAAATCCAAACTGGGCCTTAAACAAACACGGCGAGGGAAAACGGGGGATAATTATTTTTTCGAGAATGACACAGCTGCACGAAGAGACCCTAGTTTGTCTTCCTCCCCACAGGAGCGGTTATTAAACACAAATTATAATCATTACGGGACAAAGTCAATTAAAGGAAATCCCGTGCAAATATTGACTGCGACAGAGGCGTATCCAGCAAATTACAAGCAATAATATGAGCCAAAATATCTAATTACATTATTCTATGTATTTAATAATACAGTTTTGTTTTCCAAACAAGAATAGCAATTAAAATAATTTATAGTCGAGTTTCAAAATGATACAGAGTCATGTTATAAACAATTTACCGCAGTCGGCACAGAAATACATGCAGCCCTTAGGTATATTTTTCGTATAAAATTGTCAGATCCGCATACCTGATTAGACAGCTTCTGCTCCAGTAAATAAGCATACGCTCGATTTCTATTGGTAATGACGCCGGACGGATTCATCTATTCCATATGCAGCACTGTCATGGGCGTGGGAAAAATTCGGGTATATTTTTCCGCTAATTTAATTGTGAATGTAATTAATTTATTAATTACTTCGTGTTCTTAAGCATGGAAAATAATTGAAACTCTACAGCGTGTTCTCGAAATCATAAACGTGAGGCACATTGAATGATGACGTGTATGAAGGAATTAAGGTGCGAAAATAAAATACTACTGCAAGTGATGCGATTGATATAATATAGTTCATTAATAAGTGTTTCTGTGAGTAGTGTATATCATGCAATAAATAATGGCAAAGAACATATAACTGCAAAATGGAAAATGGTATAAACTCGCGGAATTAAGAAGATAGAAATTGATGAAACACAAAATACCTGATTTGTAGAACAATTCACGGATATTACTTTAAAAATGAGCTTTCGATAATAATAAAAAATGAATTGCTTTATCTTCATCTTACAAGATGAAATAGCGATATTGTAAACAAATTATTAAAAAAAAAATAATATTAAAAGGTCGAAAGCTGAATCGAACCATACTTTGACGAAACATGTGACCGTTATAGTGGCAGTACTAGTAGTGAACAGTGTGTATCAGTGTATTACAGATATTGTGTGATATCTGCGGAGTGCGCACCGGTAGGTGTAAGTGGATGATGTTGGCCTGTCGTCGTCCAAAAGAACGACATTCTATGGATGAGTTTATAAACTTTCTAAAGTAAACTAGTAAATAGCTAGATTCACTCAACGTCAACTTATTTGTGGTAATTTTGTACTATTCTCAAGTGATACGTCTATGGAATATTGTCCTCTGCAACTCTCGTACTTATTAAGAGCTGTAAATTAGTCACTGTCTACTATTTTGGATCTCGGGTACGGTGAACTGCAATTTCATATTAAAATTTTTTTTTATTTTGAAAAATTAACTTTTGTTACATAATTTCTACACTCTTTAACTTATTTTCTTAAATATGATTGTTAATACTTTTCTACGTTAATATTAAATATCTTATTTTTTCTTTTTATATAAACTAATAATTTCCGCTTTATGTTTTTTATGCCTTTTAATGTTAAGTTCTTAATTAATATATTCTCTATTTCATTGCATGCTGACTTTATTCTACCAAATTTTTTGTACTTCTCGCTCTTCGTATTTTAAGTAAAGTTACATTGGTATAGAAGTAGTTAGCATTAGTAGAAGCTAGAGGGTAGAGAGTAGGGTGGATAGCACTTTATGCTTCTAAATAAGTACTAATTTTTGCTTTGTATGTTAATATTATATGGTTTTCATCAATGATTCAAGACTATTATTTTTTTAAATCTTAAAATTCTGCCCGCGACTACGCTACTGAATGCAGAAGACGCAGAGGACCCCAAATAATAGATATAATATACACTGCGATTACAAACGCCTCGTTCTCAGGCGAATTAACAGGCCCAGGACTTGTTTCCTTGAATGGGTCTTTTGAAAGGGGAACAAAGTTGGCGCGATGTTTCAATGGAGCGCCAGATCTATCTGCAAGACACGTTCTACATTCCCTCTCTGGTCGAGCGGCTAACAAGACTGAACATTTCAGGGTCGGTTTAGAAAATTTTGCAGCATCGGACAAAATTTCATTTCTCTTTGCAAACAAGCATAAATTGTAATAATACAATCCAAACTGACAAAAATTGCTTAAAGAATGAATACGTAACTATTTATTTTTTCTTTGTATCTGTATCTAATAGTTGTAGTGGTAAATCGAATAAGTATTGTTTTTGTGTTATAAATTTAACATTTTTGGCTTCAAATTCACTTCAATCAGTTATTCATAGTTTATGTTCTTTTCCTACAAATGCTTGATCAAAAAATTATTTTGCTTGTATCCAAAATCAGCACTTTACAGTGAGAACATGAGAAATAAGCCACTGCAACAAATGCAGACAGGAAGTATTTTTTTAGATTCCACAAATGTGTATGGACTAGTATCTACGAATTCGTATGAATAGATTAATGAAATGATAAAATATGCTTAACTGATTGTCTGAAACACCTTGTATTTTATGATGATGGTTTCCCTTATGACCACATATTTAAGAAAATAATAATTCTCTTATTGATGAAAACATAAATGTGTTAATAATGTTCTCTGAGCTGCTTAAAACAAATTAAAAAAAAACTTTGTTGGAAAATTTCCATAATGCAATTAGTTAAAATGATTTGTAAAAGGACAGTTGCCTCGATAAAAAGTGCCGGTACTTTTCGATATAATAATTTGATCCCGGCGTTCCCGAAAATTATGCGAATTCAATTTAGCCTATTAAGCACATTAGTTATATTAATTATCCCCGAGATAAAATCCATTTTCATTTAGTCCTTAATTATATATAATGGTTCCGTTAAATAATTTTGCCACTCATTAACTTTCAAAGTCAACTTCAGAAACAATTTAGTCAATATAATGAGGGAATAAACCCATTGAGAAAGTGAAAGTTTTCTTCGCACAAATACTCTTAATGCTGACGATTCCGTCCCCGCGCAATTAGGGGACGTGAACGGCTCCCGAACAAATTAATAGAAGTTAATTCGGCCGAACAACTTCGGTCGTTCTCCATTGGCAGTTTGTTGGCTTCACCTCGAAATTTTTCCTCGTTATAAAGCGAAGATCGTCCAATTCACCTAAGGTGAAGCAATCTTTTCCATACCAAACATCATACATATTGTTAAAGTAAATATAATAGGACATTTACAAAAAACAAAAATATGTATAGCGCGGTAGTTTATTTCTAAGAAAATATCTGCATAATCAAAGCAATATCCACTTATTACTAACAGAAATAAACTTGACAGTGCTCACTAAAAGATAACCCTATGCGTAAGAAATATCTTAAAATACATAATAAAGAATATAATAGATAGATAGATCGTTTATTATCTATTTTGGAGCAATACAATGCTATAAGATTTGTCTATAAAATACATGCATATACATATAGTATAAGTACAGTACATAACATACATAGCAAAACACAAACAGTCGTTAAAACAAAATACACATTGTGAAAACGTTCTCATTTATCTCAGTAAGCCGAACGTAGTAACGCGAAGCAGAAGTAAGAAGACCTGAAGATGGTAAATGAGATTTTGTCAAACAAATGGTTCTTTTGGGGACCATAGAGATTAATCGCGGAAAGAAACCCGGAGAAATTTTATAACATATACATATACATATACATTTATTTGGGTGTATGTTTTATTTAATTAAATGTTATTTTTATTATTTATTTTAATTTTAAATATTTTATTATGTATTTAATGTCAAAGTTTGAATATTAATTTTTGTTGGGCGCCTTGATCCTTTTATGTATTATGTTTTATGAGTGTATGTTGTGTTTAAGCTATATTTTGTTCAATACAAACCTTTTATATTAATTTTTGTTTATCTTTTTATCTTACCTTATTTATACAATTTTTGTTTATCCCTTGCTAGACACAGTTTCACAAATCAAAACAGCAAAAGAAACTTAACTCAGGAGTCGATTCAAAATATGCAGGGTTTTTATTTTATAACAAATAGTAACACACTTGAAAGATTAATAGTTTTTGGTTCTAGAATTAATTTGAAAACAATAAAGAATATTTTCTTTTTAATACTACTCCTCTGATGATAATTTTACCAAACCACTATAAGTTAAAACTGTTATTGAATTTAATTGAAGTTTTATAAATTACGCTAAAAATATTCTTTAATTTGTAATGTTGATTGCATTCCTACAGAGTGTAATATCATAATACAAAGTCCTAATATATTCTAAAATAATGGCTGTTCATGCATGACATATATTATTAGTTCCAGTGAAATATGTGAATATGGTCGTTATATTGCTTGGATTAGACTTATTTTATACAGGTAAGTGCTGTAGTTTATTCTTAATACTTTGCAAAGATTGAAATAGTTGAAATATGTTTTAATTTACTATAGCTATAGAATTTTAGAGTGCACTTTATTTTTTTTAAGGTACCTGAGGTTGGAAATTTATTATTTTCCTTCCTGGAAACTGGAAACTATCCTATAGGATTCTATGGAACTGCAAATTTCCCTGGATACGGTTGATATTTTCTGTAGTGGCAAAAACAAACTTTACTGGAAGATGGAGACTGGTAAATTTAGCTGGTGAGTCGATGTTTTCTTAATTTATACTTGTTTGTTCTAATAATTTTTGTAGATTTTCGGGAGCTCTCTTTCGATCTTCTACCTTGTTCTAAACCCAAGCCGTAACTAACAACAACTTCTTTGTTTTTTATCCTTTCTGTAGATTGCCAGGTTAAAAGGTTCATTTACATGATTTTTCCACAGTCCTGGATGTCTTTTTATTCACATTATCACAACACTCCTTATAATTAATACATTTTATAAATGTCCTTACAATGTACAATTTTAATTATTTTGTTAATGAAAATAGTCTTTATTTGGTGTTGTAGGTCATTTACAAGGGATTCTTGCAAAGTCACCTTTACTTTTGACAGTTCTGGAATTAATTCTAATAATTTGACATTTAAATTTATTTTTCAGGATGATTTATTTTTAATGGAAATATCTTTCATAACTCGTCTGCCTACAATATGTATATCAGATTAATTTATAGATTTTGACCTTTCATTCAATATATGGTGCTCTGAGTTTAAATTCCTTTTCTTTATGTACTGAGTGATAACAATTGTCAAAGTCATGCAAATTTATGAAATTTATTTTATACTTGATAATAAAATTATTAAATTATTATTTTCATGCTATGTAATATTATTTATTCTTAGTAACTTTATATCCAGGATATCCATATTAACAAATCTTTGTAATTTTTTATAAATTTACACTAATAATTATTAATTTTATTCAACTTTAGGTTCGGTCAGGTATTATTTTCATTTGATTTTCTATGTGCATATTTCAAATTGTTACAATATAATGTGATAAACACAAAAATAAAAACCTCATGCATTAACTACTACTACTCAATTATTAAAAAATTAAAATAAATTATATCAAGAACGGACATTTAAGATGAGTCACACTTGTATTTAAAAAATAAAATAAATATTATTTGTGATTTAAATGACGGAAATTAAATCAAATGCAGGAATAAGAACAAAGAATTATCAATAAATAAATAAACTTTTTCAAAATATGAGTAATGTAAATAATGTAGTAATAGGTTAAGTTTAGGTTAGAAAATAAGTGAATAAGTTAAAAAATAAGTGAACCATAAACGTTCTTTAAAACGAAAAAGTAAAATAAAGTGTATGAACTGGAATATCTTCCACAAAAATAACGTAAAAACAGGACACATATGAAATTACCTTGACAACGAGGTATACCATAGATACGTTTAGAAGCGACGCCAAGTAAAAAGGGGACGCCGCCATAAGTTTGAAGAGCGAACATCGATTTTGAAGATTGGGGTCCGGTAGGAGGCTCCAGTATAAAGAAAAATCCATAAAAGGCGTTCAACCTTCTCACACACGACACAGGAAGAAACAACAGGTCTACATTTTGACAGCGCCTAGAGAAATACGACTCAACACAAAATTTGAAGCGAGGCTAAGCAGTCAATCCGGAATACATGGCGAATGAAAGTAAACTTGCATAAGGAACAAGGAACTAAGTGACTAATTATTCAATTTGAAAAGAGACTATGTGTGATAATAAAAAATTTATAAAAGATGATAACATTATGGTATAAAAGACACTCAGAGAGATATTCGGATAAGCAAATCTTCTTAGCAAAGAAAAAGACAAATTTTAGTTCAGATTTTCATGTTAACCAATGCACAAAAATTGTTCAATTAATTAAAGTTAGTTTTGAAGTGAACCTCCTTAAATTTAGGTAATTAAGAAAAGATATTTGACAGTTTTAAAAAGTTTATGAATAAGGATATTGCTTAATTAAATATTTGTGCAATACATACCTTTCTTCATTACTCTATTAGAAAAGTATTTTAAGCTAATATAATATTAAATCTCCTACAATTCCTATCAATGAAGTCATATGTATGCTCCCTGATACCAAACATCTAGTTATGCTAATGAACAATTCCACAGACAAAGCTGTATTCAATAATTATCTAAGAAAATTAATCTATCTAAATTTACTAACCTGGTTTAATGAAAACACTCTATAAATATCTAACTTTCACTTTTGACAGTGGGAACTCGAAAATTCAACCACAATAGATGAGATCTGGCCTATTTCTGCATTTTTAGGATTGCTTCTTCAGGTGGCCTCCTTTAAGTTGAGATTTGATTTATATTAGCTTAAAATACCTTTCTAATGCAGTAAAAAAAATGTTACAAAAGTTAATAATAGAGAATGTATGGGTAGATATTGTGGGTGTAATTCAACGCTGGTTGGGGCTTTAGTCCACAGAGTAGTTAGTTTCACACAATATTAGTAATACCTAAAAATATATAAAAAGATTGGGATTAATGTATACGAAACAGGAAGTCTGGGTAACAGAAGCTAAAAAGCAGAATGAAGAATGTATGAAAAGAGTCCAAGAGACAGAAAAAATCTATGAAAATATGGATACAGAAAAGAGACAACATGGTAGTACAAGAAATCAACAGAACAGATCTACAAATAAACAATAACAGAAGCTATATAAAAATAATTGAGGACAAAATCAAAGAAAAGGATGTGAACATGCATACCGAAGAAGGAATGGGCATATTTGAAAAGCAAGCTAGAAAAAGAAATTGATGTGTTAAAGAAGAAGCAAGCAGAAGTTACAGCCTATGGAGATAAAATAAATCACGTGGAAACATTTCTAGTAATAAAAAATTCAACGGCAAGCTAAATGTATTACACGCGGTTGTATTCATGAAATTTATCAAAAATAAGTGTAAGAACATGCAGAATGTTGAAGAAATGTAACAATTTATCATGGAACAGATGGAAGGAGATGGGATGAGTTGGTTCATGGGTAAGGAAAATCAGATACACAATATAGACACATTTGAAACAACATTTTTAAATCATTTTTGAGGACAACATGAACAGACACTTATTCGAGAAAATTTGTACTTTGGCAAGTTCACTATGATCGACTATCAAATAACATGACAAGCTATGCATTGAGAATGTTTGCCAATGCACAGTTTCTTACCCCTGCTCTGCATGAAAGCGAAATCGTACAATATATTTCTCGACATTTTTAAGAACAAATTGCAGAAAGTCTAGCAATAAACAACGTGAATACGATGGATCAGTTATGCACTTCAAACAACGTGCAACATAGGGATGAAATGCAAATTACTCAAGAAGCTGCACCAGCAGAAAAGAATGAGGTACTGCAAAATGAACCTAGTAAAGGTGATTATGTTATTGTTAATTACGAAGGAGAATTTTCTCCGAGTCTAGTTATAGGGTCAGATTTAAATGGACGCACAGTTAAAACAATGACTATGAGCGGATTGAATTGGAAGTGGCCGGATAAAGACGATATACTTACTTACACAATGAAAGAAATTGTATGTCGTATCAATTTGCCCAATTTAATTGATAGCCGTGGTATCTATACAGTACCAGAAATATTAGAGCTACGAAAATTAAAGATATCGTTTGCACATATTTAATTTAAAGAATGTAATACACAGTAGAAGAGAGTGCTTCAAAATCAGAAAATAAATATATTTTGCTATATGTGTACGCACGAAAATACATGAAATTTGCGAATTTTAAAATTAGAAGGTTTGTGACTGGAACTTTTCTGATTGTGAAATACTTACTCACCCCTACTTACTTAAAACTCTTAAAAGTGATTTGAAATATCTATTTTTCTAAGTTTCATGTAAAGTTTCGTATTTTTTTTTTATTGTTAAAATATGATGTACCTTTGTGTAATACTTTTCGTTTTTAAACAAAAATAAAATTTATTTTTTTGAAGTTTTTTATTTACCTTTATTCTGATAATCTGTCCAAATAGCTGCAAAATATTCAGAATTTTTCTCTTATTTAAAAAATTAAATATATAGTTTAAACCCATTATACTAAATTAATATTATAAGCACACACTTTTCTGTTGCGGGTCGGTCGGTAATGAGATCGCAATTGATCGGTAATACGGAAAATCGTCAAACATGGTCGGTGAAAAGTATACTGCCGCAAACATATGCATATGCATCATTTTCATACTTTTTAAGATTTGAAAATTAATATTTCATTAATTAATATATATGACAACGTTTCTAAAAACAATGAAGTGATATATAAAAAATTGTGAATTGAATTTACCTTTTCCAAACACTGTTATTAAAATATTTATTACCAAAATCTTTAGGTGGTCGGTAAAGGGTACAATTACCTTACTATACAGGTGTAATATGGGTTTCTGATCTTGTTATTTCATTTTCTTTTGGCTGTCTGCAATTCATTCCTGTCTCGAACATTAAATTGGCAGGATCATTTGCCCTCTTGAATTAGTTCCAGGGTTTTGCACAGAATTTTTTTTTTGAAACACGATTTACTTGGATTTAAATTTCACTTGGTATTTTTATTTGTTTGAAATTGGTATTACTGTGTTACTCTTGATTCACCATGATTCACTGGTTTTATTATGGGACTGTCAAAAATACGTTCAAGGTAAATTTTGATTTTATCAAAATGCTCTGACTGATTATTTTGTATAACATCAAATGGATAAACTGAGCTCTCTTCTCAAGAATTGGGTTTATATGAACGGAGACAATTGAATGCGTTACCATAACAACTGATAAAATTTCAATTTTGGAATATTAAATTTCGAAATTTTGGATTTATGTATGATTTAATAAATGCAATATAAAGCAAGAGTAGATCCCTGACGGCAAAATAATGGGATGTGGCCATACTTACCATAGTCAAATCTGTAAATGATCTCACCTACCTTAGTCAAAAGTTGATGGTTAAAAGATACAGGGTTTCAAAGTACTTAAACATTTTATGTTCGATATTTGTAAGTAACTTTTAAAAAAATTCGGGGTTTTGGGGGGCGAGAAGTCTCAAATTTGTTTCTAATTTTAACGTCACTGTAGAGGGCGCTATTTATGGCACATCATGCTTCTTTTAAATTACAGAACTTTTAAGCGGCTTAGTGTATCCATCTGACCATTGAAACAGTCGATGCTCCTACCTTTTTTATCTGAAAAAGGCGTACTTTGTTGAAGTCGTTAGGAGTAACAGTTTTCAAAATAATCCTATTTGAAATATTCAGTGCACCGAGTTGAAACTGTGTTGCTTTCAGGTAAAGAGCTTTTTTTTTGCCTTTAAAAATACAGCAACAAGTTACTGAAAAAAGTATTTAGAATTGTAAATTATGACATCATCCACAATTACAAAAAGATCGGCCTGCTTTGATAAAATAATTGTGCTTCAATGAAACCATTGTTGAAAATTCGGTTTCATTAAACCATGCCGATCTTCAAAGGTATCGGAACTCCTACCTTTTCCAGATAGAAAAGGTAGGAGTTAACGTGCCATTAGTGGCGCTTTCTACTCCTGAAGTCAAAATTTAAAAAAATTACCAATCTCCAAAATGTATGGAAAATGTTAGAAATATCGAAAATAAAATTTAACTTTGACACTATCTTTTTAACCATCACCTTTTGACTAAGGTAAGTTTGGCAACATCGCATTATTTTGTCTTCAGATATCTACTCTTCCTCTATGTAGAAATAATATATAAATATTACCATAAAGATGTCGATTAAGGACAGCTATAGTGAATCTAATAGACATCGATTTATGTTCTATTTTATATGAAATATATACTTTTATAACGGGGATATTTAAAGGTTGATACAGTCTACAAATGACTATCCACATACCTCTCATCTAGTCGTATTATTAACGTTAATTATATTGTATCTATATAAAAAGTTAATCGTATGTAAATGTCATTGTTTCTATATTACTTCACTATAACTTATTTTTCAAAATGCGTTCATTGTCGCCCAATACGACTATCGAGACATCTTGGAGACGTTGATAGAAAAAACCGAAATCGGTATTCTATCCTTCCCAATTATCCCGACGCCCACCGATGCAAAACTTTATCGGCTCGTTTGAATAATAAAATGTTTGTAAAGTAATCCATCAAGTGTATACTGAAAGGGTTCCTCCCGTCCGCTTTAATGAAAACAAAAGACGGGGAAAGTTTGCGAGCACCGGGAAGTTTAGGCTTCGGTTGTTTTTAAATGAGGTAAGGAGGGACGAGCTACATTCAGAGAAAATTTCGCTCATACAGGAGTATAATGAAATAAAATGAAACATCCGCTTCCGCTCAGAGATTTCTTCATTTTTATTTTTAGATTTATTAAGTGACGTTTAAGATAAATATACATTTCTGAGTCAGAATTGAACTTCGCGTATTACGGGAAAAAATTACAGTAGTCAGTTAGATCTTTATTATATTAATAATAGCACTAGAGCTATTATCAATTGCTAAGTTTTCGGAATGCGTTTTATAACTGCTTCATACGAGTTGCCAAACACTGCCAACAATTTTTTGGAATCTATTGAAAATTTGTGAGCATAATAAATAATATGCGTGATATTACGTACGGCAAGTATACTTTGCCCTTTATTGTAAAACATTCCTGCAATAGATTTGCTCTTAAGCAGCTCATTACTTACAGTTACAAATAGTATATATTTCTTACCTATTTAACAAATCAACAAGGATGATATATTAGAAAATTATCAATTTAGGTACTAGTAATATTATGAGTATATTTTAAACCAAAATTTGGACAGAACATCAAATTTTTTAAAATTAATATAGCTCAAAGTAGTCAAGAATGTGTTGAAATTTGGGAAACTTAAAGGAATTATATCTGGCGAGCCCGTTTATCCTTATTCTGCAGTATTCTGTAGAATAGAATCATTGTACAGGACTGAGATGATTGCCAGATTGAAAAATTTTATTTAATTAATATTTAGTGTACTTTTGTTTAAATTTATGTGGCACACAATTATAATTACTAATTATATGCCTCTTTTAAATTTTATATAGGTACATAGTGTTTAAAAATTTTTACCAAAATTTAAGCGGCTCAGATCCAGGATCAAAATGATTATGATGATGATTGGGATAATAATAAAAACAATAATGCAGTTACTATAATGATAAATAAAATAACGATGATGACAATATGATGAAGACGATAATAATTTCCATGATGGTCTTGATAATGACGACTAAGATTATGATAATAATGATGACTATGATAAAAATGACGTTGAAGATATGATGATGATAATGATGACGATAGCAGTTTTAATGATAGAAATAATTATGATGATGACGATAATGATGCTGATGGTGATGATTCAAATTAACTGTAATATTTTGTGAAGAATTATATCTATGTTTATTATAATATTAAATTACTAGTTTGAGAGCACTGCGTAGCGATGCTTATGCCCCGGGTTGAAGATCTAAGAGTCAACCAACGTGACAACTTTCTAGTTACCTATAATTGGTTATTGAGTAATATTAAATAATAGCAGCAATATCTACTGCATTGTATAGAAAATAGTGTATGCAATAGATTTATATAGTTATACGTGTTCATTAAACGTCCTGTAGATGTTTTCATATAGGAAGCAGAGTCGAATACATAAAAAATCAATTATTTTCTCTGGGGATACTTGAAGTCAAAAGTGTACATTAATAAAACACGTAATTTAGAACGCAGAGTTACCCCAGAAATCATTCATAATGTGCAAGAAGAATTTCTTCACAGACTTGCGCATTGTCAAGAAGATGGTGGATGGCAATTCGAACATTTAATTTAAGTATAAAATTTAATCAATTGTATTTTATTTTACATACCTCAGAATTGTTACTTTTTATGGATAAAATTTACGTTTTCTAACATTCAATCGTCATTTACTCGAAAACTTTCCTATGTAAGAGGGCAACATTTTAGTACTGTCTGATAGAGAATTAAACGATCTTTCAGAATCAAGGAAAAAAATATGGTGTTGCCATTTAAAAAAAAATCGATGACGTCATTACTCGAAAACAAATGACATTTGAAAATCGCATTTTACGCTAAAATATGTATTTTTTAAATTAAAAATCGACCTGTTCCAGGATTTTTTCCAAAAAATAATTGTTTCGTTTTTATTGAATTTATTCCATACTTTTGGCGCATACTGTATACTTACTGTGAATGATTTTCTTAGATCTCTTTTGACAACACAGAATAAAATGTGAAATAGTTATAAGTATTTAAAATTATTGTTGTAGCTTGTGAAAAGGGTTAACTGTACAAACGTGTCGTAGCCAGAAAGGAGATATTTTGTTTTTCTTCTATAAGAGTTTCTTGTTTCTTTTAGTCAGTCAGATATACAAGCCCCTTTAGTATAGGCATTTATATTACGGACATCGTGTATATTAATTATGTGGTAGTTTCCAAAAATATATTTTATTAAGGTTGCTGATATATGTGGTTGATTGTAGTATAATTTTATTAAAAAGTGAAAACTGAAAATCATTTAATAATTTTATTATGTCAGATATGTCTCTTTCGTTAAAAAATTCAGCAAGATTATTTTATAATTTAGATATTTACTGTATGCAACCATACATATGACTTTATTAATAGAAGTCAGAAAAATAATAATATACATTTATTTACCAAAAAATTGTGAAATCATGCAGAACATACATATAATAATGAGAGTATTTACAGTAATTGCTAAAAAGAAACCATAAATTCACCTAATGGTGCTCTTCCTATGGACCCTTAACTAAACTAACTAAAACTAAAAAAAAAGAACAATTTGATTTAGAATTTCTTAAATAGGTAGATATCTTTAAACTAAAGTAAAACCTTAAAATAGTAGCAAGTCTTTCTTCCTATAAAATAGGTTGCTTATGCAGATTACACCAATTTGGTATGTAGTGAAAGATGTTTTGTGTCATCGTTGCATGTTGTAAACATTTTTTTCTTGACGTTTCTTAAATTTTAAATAAATGATGATTTCTCCATAATTTCTTTTATTGCGATTTATAGGGTGTACTTTAGATTGTTTTCTTTTTTTACTTAGTAATTAAAGAATCCAAAACGATCAATGATGATGAAATTTTCCACGTAAGTACCATCTAAGGTGTACCGAATAATTTTTCTTTTCTCGTTTTTACAGTTTTAGATATCGACGCGAGAAAACAGCAGGAAACCTGCTTCCACTCTGTGTTTACCCTTAGAGAGCGACGCGGTACGCTATATTGTAATTATTATAATATTCAGTAAATACGGAATGGTTGTTTACGCTAACGTGTTGTTGTGTTAAGCTATTCACTTATCATCACTTACTTCTTTTTCATGTAGTACTTGTAATTTAAAAAGAAAACGTTATGAAAAATTTAAATATTGTTAAATTATTATAAGATGAAACTGCCCTTAGTGCGGTCCTGCAGTGGAAGTGCCGCAAGAGAAGGCTGTTAGAAGATGATCAGCAGAACCCCGCAGATCCTTAATGTTCTCGCTTGGGCTGTCAAAGGGACGCTGGAGACGCCCCACCGGCAAGCAGCGGTCACCTAATAAGAAAGCGACCAAATAACGCACTTTCATGTCTTGACACGTGCGACCCGAAGAAACTCTTCCAGATATGCCAGGAATGTCCGACTAAGTTGTAGTGTGTTAACTTAGTATGCCTCTCCTGGCCCAACCCTATGTGGGAACAATATGAGAAGTCTGCGATGTTGAAATAATTGCATTAATGCAAGGAAGCTTAACCCCGAGGCCTTGTCGGTACGGAATAGACGCGATTCATGCTGGTCGATCTGGTCGGGAGATTAACACAATTATTAATGTACTAGTTTCGTGGTTGCAGGGAAATATGTTTGCGTGGAATTGAAACTTTGGTTGGAAGTTGCCGGTGCTTATCCCAAAAGCTAGAACTGGTTTAAGCCACCCTTTGATCTTTAAACTGAATCAGAACTCAGCTCAGAGGAGATCCATACAAGTTTAATGATATAGTTAATGACAATATTTACATCCAATATGTAATAGGTAAGAAATAAAGTGTAGATAGAAAAATATGTTAAGAGAACTCAAACGCTGTGAAGTTACTTTTACAAAACAAGTAAGAAAATTGAAATACACGCTATAATAATTGAAGCATCAGTACTAGAGGTACTGTCAAATAATATTTTATCTGTTAAATAATGACATGGACATAGTTAAAAATGAATGAATTCGAAACAGTATCGTGTTATGTTTAAATTATGACAGCTTAACTGCTTGTTCATCACACGTGCCTAAACAGAACCAATGCGAAAGTAGATGAATTTTATATTGAATTAAATTTTGTATTGAATGAATTGAAATGTATTATAGGGATACAGGGTAACGTTTCAAACATATTGAAAGATCAGAACATATGTCTGGCGGCAATAATTACATAATAATTAAAATATTAACAATAATAAACTGCTATAAAATGTAAACAACACCACGTAGCCGAAAACGCGATATCATTGACGTCACACGATGTTCAGTGCAATTTATGTTTCAGTAGATACAGGTGACAAGTGCAGTGTCTGTATATTTAGATACTATTCAATTTCATATTTTTTTCATTATAATAATATATAACAGTTGCTCCTTTATATTTTGGTAATAGTCAAATAACGTTGAATTGATAAACCTGATTGTTGTTGCGTGGTGCATAGTTGGCCAAGCAATTTTATTTAACAATTACACAAACCTGGCTCATAAACTCTAGTTACTTAAATAAAAGTGTGTAGACAATAAATAGGTTTCTAAATAATTTTATTGTACAGTGAATGGACGCCTTTATTTAGCTGCATGGTAAATTGCACCAAAGTAAACATAATTGACTTAAGTCAGTGGCGGCTCGTGATGAAATGAAACGGGTGTTCTGCAAATATTTACTCACCTATTTTTGGAAAGTCAATTCAATCCTGCGATCCTTCATAGAAGCAAACTTGTCTATAACCTTCTCGTTGAAGCCATCAATTTGTGAAATAAATATTTTTCAATGGAAAGCATCGATAGAGCTTTCAAACGATCCTGGGACATTGAATTTCGAAGTCTTGATTATTTTTAAAGTTGAAAAGCGTCTTTCAGCTTCTGATGTTGACATGGGTGTTGTTGCAACAATTTCTAATATTTTTTTGTTTCCCGAAATGTTTCGTCTAAATTATTTTGTGTTTAATATTAATTGTCCCTAATAAAGCTAATTCCATTGTATTATGTAGATGGCTTTTGAAGTTGTGCTTTTTTATTTTTTCAGTTAAGTGCACCAAATCTGTCACCCCTACCTCCGTCCATGCTTTATTACCGCCAAAAAGTAAACAAGGAAAACAAAATCGCATTTTATTTTGTTGCACCCACAAATCCAATTGTTCTTCGAATAAAATAATGTCTCTATTAAATTGACGTTTATATGCTTTTCCTAGGCTAACACCTGCAGTCCCAATAACAATATCGGGCAATGGTTTTTAAATCAATTTTTCTTCATAAGAGTATTTAAAAAATCGCTTCACATGAACTAAATCCATTGTCACTAATATAAATATTAATAATTAGTGCAATAAATCCCTATACAAATTCACAAAACACCAAAACAGTATTTAAAATCTCAAATTAACACGAAATACGAAATAGGTACGATTTACGCCCGCAATTCTACGAGTAGTACATTCACTGATGTTGCCTTTGCTGCGAAGAATGCAGCTCACTGACCGTGTAAATTCGTGCATATGCGAGCGTCAATTGTGGATCGCCGCGGGAGTTGAAGGGGAAGACGGGTGTCCTGAACCGTGCACAGTACTACCACAGCTTAAATAACAATCAGCTCACAGACTCCTATGACCGGGAACGTCTCGCGCAGATCTTCGCGCATGCCGCCATATTGGGATACAACCTTTCAAATAGGACCAGGGCCGTCTTGTGTTCTATTTGTGTTACTTTGTGTTTATTGTTATTTATCATGATGAGTGAAAGAAGGAGGACATGTTTGTGCCGTGTGTGGATAACAGTAGTCGGGTGTGTGAGGATCATTTTGAACCCAGGATGTTTACGAATCATTTTCCCAATCGGTTGAATAAAAATGCAGTTCCTACATTATTTCCTTCACGTGAGGGAAGTTCTAAATATTTTTCAGATCATACCTATTCCCTGCCCATGCTAGTCACCCTTAACATAAACATTCTTTAGGATATGGTTTTATGCCAAACTAATGTCTTGGAAAATAATCCAGGTATTATATAGAGTACGGCAGAAAGTTGAACACAATGAAAACATTTTTGTTTCAAATTTTAATTTAATAAGTTTCACTTTTGTTTTGTTTTCTTTTAGTCATTAGCAACGTAATGTTAATAAATTACCTATACGTACTTTGAAAAGTAATTGTACATTTTATGTTAATAATGGATCCACGTAGGTGTGGTATTTATATTAATCAAGCTCCCAAATTTAGGTAACATTTCCTATATCTATATTTTAGTAAAACAAAAACACAAAATATTTTGAAATTCAAGTAGGTACACAGTGCAGTTAAAACACTTTCTAAATTGGGCAACTATTTTTAATCCGGTCCTGACTTGTATCCCAAAAGACAGAGAGAGAACAAGCTTCAAGGACAAATTTTCACGTTTTAATACTTCAAAGGTGCCGCCGTAGAGTCTGTGAGCTGATTGTTATTTAAGCTGTGGCACTACCTCGTGTGGCCCAGTCAATGTACCGCGACGCCCTGGCGTAGAGACTCCGATAATTCATCTGGTCGCTCAATAGAGAAGGGCGGGCAGAATGCGATTTTAACGAAAGCACGACGGCTCGACACAGCGGACAGCGTCGGCAGGCGTAGGATGCTGTTTAGCTGCACCAATTAACCAAATTATTTTATTCATAAATTTTAGTAATTATTACGCCGCGAAAATATCTAAATATCTAATTTTTTTGGCAGTTCTGCAGCTCTGCAGCACCTATACACCAGCCGCCACTGACTTAAGTAACAATTTTTTTCAATGACCAACGTAGTAGAGTTATGAAACTTTTGAATATGACGTCACATACCCACCATGTTAGGATTTTCATGTGTTTCTAATGATATGTAGCCCTAAAGCCACTTACTGTAAATGGTTTTCTTAGAACTTTTCTCAAAACACAGAATAACATTTGAAATAGTTATAGTAAGTGTTCAAAATAAGTGCTGTTCCTTGCGGAAAACGTTCACCGTACAAACGTTTCGTAGTCAGATAATTTTGTCCAATTTTGCCGTAAATTAACATGTTATATGCAGCTCATGGTTACTGAAACGTTCCACTTTTGTTTATTCACACTCACAAATACAGGGTGAGTCTGTCATAATGTCATTAATTTTAAGAGGGGATAGGGAATAATGAATATAATGCGAATACGTGATTAAAAAAAATCTAAATGCATATTTACGCCGAAAAAAAATATTTTCAAATCATTATTTAAACCTCCTTTTCAGACTGTCACTGACCGCTGACAGCCTTGGTCGTTTACAGCTCACAGTTCAATTCGATGTCGACCTGATGCAATGTTGTCAAGTTGTAATATTTTTCTATAGAGTACCTACCTACCTAGGTTTTAGACATCACAAATAAACGGTTGTACCGACTATTTTAGAATATCATTTTTTTTTGCTCATTTCAACTTCAGCCAATAATAATTTAAAATGTTAATATCCAATAAAATCAAATAATAATAATCAAATAATTCTATTAAAAATTGCAAGTAACGCGGTCCACTCAGGTTTTCCGGTAGAAAATACGGCCCAATTAAACGATACCCGTACACTCGCGTGTCGATTTTTCTCTGAGCAAATGTAGCTGTTATGCCTGCAACAACACTCCAACATGTCTAATAATAAACCGAGTAATAAACCATTTACGTACATTACGTAAAAAAACCTATACCCAATGGGTAAATTATTAAGAGAAGCTGAAAAGTGTTTCGTGTTTAAATACTAAGTAATAAAAAGCCATCGTGTTGTCGACAGAAAACTGTCCAAGACCGAAATGACACGCCGCTTATCTTGACCTATCGTATTATTAGGTCAATAACCTAGTTACCTAGTTTTTGTACTGTTATTTAACGACAAGGAGTAAAACAATTTTTTTTAATCTAGATACATGAATTAATTTTCCTTAAATATTGATTTATTTGTTAATAAAAACAAATGTATATAATAAATAAATGTTTTCGAATGTTAGGTTATTACAGTTTAATAATTTTGATATTACGTTTTCACTACGTTTTACAAATAAATATGAATCTTTAGTATTACTCGTAAGTACAATTAATTATTCAGTTTGTAGTCCTAGAAATGTATTGTTTTTCAAGTAGTATGGCACTAACCTGTTTACAGCTCACAGTTCAAGTAAAACTGCATTTATCCGTCCATAGCACTTTATTAATAAAATTAGGGTCAGTCGCATTTCGTAAACATTCTCCGTATAACACTACCATTTCCACATATTCGGAACTCGTAAAATTATGTGTTGTGAATTTACGCCAAATACGTGAGGTGAGACCGAAATAAACAAACTACTGCTTACTGCTTGTATTCTCTCCATCCCCCCTCCAAATGTGTGGCATGATCTACAAATTTGGGGGGAAAGAAATGCGGGAAATGCAGAGTGCTAAATGGAGGTAAATTTGAATAACACGCTGATTTGTTAGACGATATTATGTATGTAAACGTGGCATTGATGGTTTGATACAGTATTCGATTCTTGTATGGGTGCGTGATCAGAAAGTTCGTAGCGCACCAGGAGCGTCGTGTTACTGATTTTTATAGGGTGATTTGTTTATTTTTTTAAAGGTCGAGTAAAACATTTTTTTTCGATTTGCTGCCTTTATTAGGCCTCCCAAATGCGTGGTTAAAATTAATGACATTATGACTGACTCACCCTGTATACTACGTAACCAAAAAAGGTAAACACCTATATACATATGTTCATTAGATTTTAATAATTTTTGACACAGTTTCAGGGCCACTTACTTATTGAATGTTACATTTTCACAGCTTTTAAAACAGAATGCTACGTTATCAAAGTAGACGTATGCAAACTCTAAAAAAAACTTAACAGAAAAACATGAAAATTTAATAATTTTTTATTTTCACCAAGAAGTAAACATGCAAAAAATTATTAAAATGACATTTATATATTTTACCTTTCTTTGTCATGTAGTAAGTATATCAAGCAAATACTGGGTACAAAATATCGAAACGAAGAAAGCATGTGTGCGATCCACAACAAACTAATTTAAGATTAGCAATTATAGGACAAGTAATGGGTTGCATTGTTGTTGCACATTACAGTACGTTACAGTTTATTGAATTTTTAGGAAAGCTTCTATTGTTTACTTTGTTAAAAGGGTTTTTGCTTAGTTTTAATTATACCTTAGTTTGCAATTTCGTAACACAGTTTTGCATTTAAGACAAGTCGTATTTTTATTTTTAAAATGTATTTGTAGAAAAACTATTCGTTTCAGACATTTTTCCATGAGTTTTTTTGTTGCATTTGAACAGAATAATTGCACTCATATTCCAGACATCCTGTATAATAAATGGTCGACATTTTTTATGCTATATCTAGCGGATTGTCTTACAAACGCTTTTTAATTTTATTTGAACAAAATTTAAATAATACTTAACAATGAATTAACAAAATAGAGAATTTTATGTTTTATATTTAGAGTGTTCGATACTTTCGAACTAGAAGTTTTATCATTTTACAGCGGGAAACACAGCGACCTTAAATACTTTTCGTAATATAACTATTATTATTTTTTTTAGATTCAGTTTGAAAATGTTCCGAAAAAATGAAAAAATAAAACAAACTGTACATCTAAAACAAATTTAAATACAAGGTGTTCTGTTAAAATTGCGAAAAGGGGGAGTTTTTTTCGCAATATTAACGGGACACCCTATATAAATTTATAGGAATTCCTTGTCTTATTAAAAAAAAAGAATTAGCCGTGAGAGATGGTACTTATTTCTTTAAACTTCCTGTAGACGAGGAATATATTTACAAGAAAATATGAGAAATATTGAGTTATTTCGTCATACCTACATTACACAGTTCATAGTAACTGCATATACGTTTATTTCTATTAATTACTTCTAATGAGGATCACATTATTAACATCTGGAAAGTTATACAACATCAACTAAAAGTAAAACTATTGTTTCACCCCAGAGGCGAAATACGCAACATTCCATAAACGGAGTGCATGGAAACAAGCGAACAACTAAACGTAGACTAAACAGGGTAGGATACTTCAAGTCGCTAATTTAATAATATCTATAGCTTCATGTTTATTCCCCTAAGGTATTTATTAAATTAGCAAACTTTCGGAACGCACTCGAGAGGGTATTTTTCACTGGAGCTCTCCGAAACTTGCAACTTTGGACTGTATTAATTTGCAGTTAGAGAGGAGTTCTGCTGGATGTAAATAGTACACACCGGTAGAAGCCTCAAATGACAAGCAAAATTAGATCAAATATATACCCTGCTCCCCAAAAGTCCGTTTGAATGAACTATACAACTCATAGCCTTTTAAAAATAATGAATTTTGTACATACATACGTCGGTCATAATGTTGTTGTTCATGATGTTGTTTACTTTTAATTTTATACAATAATAATCGAAAGATTCTTCTACTATAACATCTTGTATTTTAATGTATTTTAAAATTAAAAAGTCTCTATACATGGTGGTCGTTGAAGGGTAGCTATTAGTAGCAGCAACTTATTTGGATCAAGATAGACTGATTCAGCTTAACTTATCCTAGTGAAACACAAAGTTGATAATTTTGTCAGATAACTTCAAGGGGGTTGAAGTTAACGTAAAATTTTGTAAGTGGGGGTATTCTGATATGAAAAATTGAAATGTGTCTAATATTTTTATGACGGCATAAAGCCTGATAATTAATTTTTTGTTATGTGCAACATCAAGTCAAAAAAATATAGTACTTCTATTACAATGAAACCTGAAAAAGGTACAAGGCACGAAGTTATCATTCTTGTTGTGGTCGTTCTGCAGCATTGAATAGTCAGTGGCCACTAGATGTATATGCATGTTACATGCTACATCTCGCGTACTCTCTGTTCTCTTCTGTCAGTTATGACAGACATGAACAGCCAGAGTTAGAGGTCGCTTGCCTCAATTATGGCATACTGATGAAAGCTAATAAGCTGAAAACCGGTACATGTAGGGTGGTGGCTCTGACGACTGGCACTGTCCGCTTGCCATAGGTTAAAGGTGGGACAGTAAAAAGATTCAGTTCACCGGACTGGCTCAATTAAGGCGAATGTTGTTGCGATTCGTGAATAAAATTAACGAAGAACGAGAACGAATGGAGTTGTAAAGCAATTTAGGTACATTGTACCAAAATATTGTAAATTGTATATTTAGAACATAATTTAGAGTAACTCTTTTCGGGTCATGAATTCTCATTTATTTTATTATATTTTTGTATATTACTTTTTTATATACTTTGTACATATATGCATTTATAAACAAAGTGTGTGTATAAGCGTAACGTTCATAATTTATAAGGTATTATTTCTTATTATTATTTAACTATATTCTAATATTCTTTGTTGAATGTTATTTCGAGTCACCGTATACCAGGAAGATTTTAGTGTCGCGTATTTATATTTTAGGCAACCAAATATTTGTGTTTTACAGATAATTTTTGTGTACAACTATGGTTTAGATTTATCAGTCCTGATAAGGACGGAGGGGAAAAAAATCGTACAAATAAGAAATGTTCGCTACTATGGTAATTTAGGTATGACTTTAAAAATTTTTCTTAAATTTACTTGTGAAAAATTTAAACTATCTGCCTTGTTATATAGCGATCTCATGAGGGCATTCCACGCCAACTCAGCAGTCGATCCCACATCACCCTCTCAGATCTGGCTCAAAATTGGTACATCAATTGGTACTGTCGAAAAAAGGATATTCGCAAATTTTCAGCCCCTAACACCGTTTCCTGTCACCAGGGGCCCATAGTGAAGTTTTCGACCATCATTTCATCTTCAGGGGTCTGAAATCGGTTTTTCGTGTACTGACGCGGCATTTTGGTCTAAAAAAATTATGAAAAATACATAGGAGATGTCAAATTTCCCGTAGAACACGATGCCACCATCCGTTTTACGATATCTAGCAAGGGGAGCCCGGAAAACGCGAAAAACCGCGCTTTGGTAAAAAAATCTGATATCTCAAATACGGTCGCTTCAAACTGGCTGAAAATTTACCAAAAGACTCTTCGATTATTGCTCTTTCGGGTGTTCATACGCGCGTGGTGATCATTATATGTAAAAAAAAAGTTACACGCGTTTTACGGGTTTTATATGGGATTTTCTGTAATTTTTCATTATAACCGCTCCACTGGCCCTATCCAGTTGGGTAATAATTGGATTTTTTTCTCTCTCTAAGCGTCTCTTTTATCCCCCTGTCTTTACAAACATATAAATTTCTCTCCCCAGCCAGTATTAGAGAAAACATTATTTATTCAATGATTTATTTCACAATTTTTCGTAAATTTTTTGATTTTTGAACAAATTTACATTTTCTGCAGCTTACGTCTTATTTTCACTATTTTACACATAATGTCCTTATACATGAATCAGCATTCTATCTAACTGCAAGATTTTTGCCAACGTGGCTTGCCCAACTTGAAGTCTATCTTGGTTTCTAAGGAGGAACCAACTCAAGAGCGGGCCACAACTCAAATGAATGCCCAGACAAGGGGATATCATCATTTTGTTCCTGTTACCGAACAAGTTGTTGCACGCAAAATCACGAGTTTTCATCGAGAACATTCAATCAGATTCGACCTTCTGAATAAAAATCTCTTTGACTGGGCAGAGGATATGTTTGTAACTTTCGTTATCAATGATACTTGGTCAGTTGGGTATATAGTCAAAATTTCAGAGAATGAGCTTACTGCTGAGATCTCATTGCTGAAAATAATAAAGAAAAATATATATGAATGGTCAGAGACTATCGATACCCTTCACTGATATATTAACTCAGATTGTAGTTATTGAAAAAGCAGGTGAATTCACCATAAAACTGGGCCACACAATTAGCAAATTCAAAAAATATAAGGGTCAAGGTACTTCGATAAATTAGATAGAATGCTGATTCAAGTATCACATTATGTGTAAAATAGTGAAAATAATATCGAGATGTATAGTGTTAACAACGATTGTAATGTGGGTTTTCTTGTTTCTTACTGCGATTTTCATTCGTTATATTATATTATATTCATATTTTTTACAAATAATAGAAGTAAGCTGCAGAAAATGTAAATTTGCTCAAAAATCAAAAAATTTACGAAAAATTGTGAAATAAATCATTAAATAAATAATGTTTTCTCTAATACTGGCTGGGGAGAGAAATTTCAGTGTTTGTAAAGCAAGGGGGACAAAAGAGACGCTTGGTGAGAGAAAAAAATCCAATTATTACCCAACTGGATAGGGCCAGTGGTGTGGGTATAATGAAAAAATTACAGAAAATCCCATATAAAACCCGTAAAACGCGTGTAACTTTTTTTTACATATAATGATCACCACGCGCGTATGAACATTCGAAAGAGCAATAATCGAAGAGCCTTTTGGTAAATTTTCAGCCAGTTTGAAGCGACCGTATTTGAGATATCAGATTTTTTTACAGAAGCGAGGTTTTTCGCGTTTTCCGGGCTCCCCTTGCTAGATATCGGAAAACGGATGGTGGCATCGTGTTCTACGGGAAATTTGACATCTCCTATGTATTTTTGATAATTTTTTTAGACCAAAATGCCGCGTCAGTACACGAAAATCCGATTTCAGACCCCTGGAAGTGAAATGATGGTCGAAAACTTCACTATGGGCCCCTGATGACAGGGAGCGGTCTTAGGGGCTGAAAATTTGGGAATATCCTTTTTTCGATAGTACTAATCGATGTACCAATTTTGAACCAGATCTGAGAGGGTGATGTGGGATCGACTGCTGAGTTGGCGTGGAATGCCCCATTAGCCATTCGCTTTTAAATATCTGTCAATTTTGAATCTTTAATTCTGTAGTTAGAACGGCGTTTTAAATTGCCTAACTTCCACTGTAACTCTCAAATATAGTCAAATATCATGTAATGTATATGTTGTGACAATTTTTGCCGTAATACCTCTAAATAGATTCCCGCAAACTTTTTTGGGTAGATTTTGGAGGAAATCGTGGTTCTAGAACGTCTTCTTGAGAGTGGGCTCGGCGACTCGTAAACGGAGAAACTGGTGTGCAATTTCCTACATTTTTATAACACGTTTGTGCTCCATTTATTCAAATTTTAATAGAAAAGTGCCAAGTGGTTGTGATTCTGTTTTATGGTGGTTATTTTATGCCGTTTGTCGTTGGAAACAACTTCAGCTTTAGCTGAATCTAAGCCATTTCTTGTACGAGTTACATACACCGATTAAGATTTTTAGACAAATCCAAGTTTTCCTTTTCCTTGGCTTACTCGGGAAGCCGTCCACCATCTGAGTAAGTACCCAATTTCCTCGTTTTTCTATTCTTTTGTTATATCTTGGTGTTTTTTCTCTATTACAGGGCTTCTTTCGGAAGGCTCAATTGCTGTCCTGAACTGTAGTTATTTTCTTATTAACGGGTCCTTTTATATGGTGGTAATCAGGAGAATTCTGGATCTGCTGATAACATCTGAGCCTGGTAGCTGGTCTGTGCTGACGTAACCAACTGCAAATCCAAAGTAATAGCTGTGTGGAAGCTGGAGGCCATCATACAAATTCTCCACAGACACCAGATAAGCTACACATATTTTCTTATTGATTGCTATTTTTTTTCTGTTTTATACTTGCAAATCAGCAAATTTTAATGCAATTGCATCATGAACCGAAATTCTCATCTTTAGGACATTCATATATAATTCCTTTATTAGTAAATTAAATGAGATTTCTTATTAAGATACCATAAATTCAAACATTAATATATTGTCGCTGTGCTATTTTGTGATTTCTACTATAATATCGTTGCTGTTTTACAACATCATGTGTGTGAATTTTGTCTTTAATTAAATAACATAGTAATATTTCATATTCCAATGTCTTATATATGACATTTTCTATCACTCTGGCCACAACTTCCGGCGATAGGTTCTCGCATCCTTGACGGATATTCTCTTTGAGGGTTTCAAGAGTCTGCGGCTTGTTTACATAGATGCGTAAGTCTGAAACCGATAAATCGGGCGATTTTGTCGGCCAGTGCAAATCGCCAAAACGAGAGATTAGGCGACCCGGAAATGCAGCCCTCAGAATTTCGGTTGTGCGTTGCGTAGTAGTATGCGCCGTTGCTCCATACTGTTGGAACCACATATTCTCCAGTCCCAATTCATTCAATTGAGGAAGGAGAAAATCGTTGAGCATGGCTCTGTAGCGCTTGCTATCGACAATAGTCGTTTGGCCCGCAGCGTCTTCGAAAAATTAAGGCCCGATGACGCCTCTAGGGTAAACAACAGCAGCATGCAGTAACTTTGAGCGGGCGTAATGGCTCTTCGTGGGTTATATGCGGATTTTTGATGCCCCAGAAGCAATAATTTTGCTTATTAACATATCCACAGAGATGGAAATGGGCCTCGTCGCTCATGATGATTTTCTATCAAAAAATTGTCTTCCTCGTGGGGCAGAGTCAGGATGGTCTGAACGTAGGTTACACGGGTTTGGTGGTCACCAGATAATGGCTGATGCACTGTCTGCACTTTGTAAAGGAACATCTTCAAGTCAACCAAAATTCTCTGTAAAGACAGTCGATTGATGCCCAATTGCATGGCACGTCATCTGATCTATACTTCGGGGTCCTCTGCGACATCTTCAGCCACAGTCGCGATATTGTCAACAGAACGGCTGCTCCGGGGCCGGCCAGGTCTGGCAGCATCTTGTGTCGTCGCATACTCTTCAAGGCGAGCGGTTGAACGCCGTAGTGTTTGTCCAGTTGGTGTCGGACAACCGAGAAATCTTCGCCAAAATTTACGCTGCGCCAACACCACCGACGAATTAGTCTGCAGAAAATCTAAATTATTCCGCGTTTTTGTATAGCGATTCATGTCTTGTTGACGTGTATTTTATATCTGTTTACTTCACAAATGTCAAAAAAGAATTGAAATTTGCCGCCATTTGCAAAAATTATAACAACTTCCGATAGGGTGATGACTTTTGCGCCACCTGTTTTCGTACTGATAGTCCCACATTGCATAATTTGGGTAACAAAAATCACAATCTGGAGACGCGTGTGTAAAGATGACGTAACCGTGTGCAAAATATCGTTCTCAGAGCGTGTTTTCCATGTGCAAAACCCCCTTTTGCAAGGCAGTCGTATAAAAAAACCTTTAAAAGTACAATATTTATTTTCGTTAAACTCTTAGGATTTTGTTTACAATATTATTTTTTATGTACTTATCGGCATCGAATTATTTTTACTAGAATTGCAAAACGATTCAATTGAATCGATTCAAGAAGAAAAAATGCCCATCACTATTGTGAACCATAGGTGAGCCGGCAAGAACTGCCGGGCTAAGAGCCGAGAACCGATTCACTTGTATTCCGCGAGCTGGTTCATTTCGTTAACGATTAGGAGTCTAGACGCTTCAATCGAACGGATTTTTCGTGAACGACACACTATATGTATTTAGATGCAATTCAATGCTGGTCGGGGTATTAGCTCGCGGAGAGTTGTTTCCTAAAATTCTTTTTATTTGGCAAATATCGCAATCGCTAATGGTGATAAAAAGTCGGGAGCTTTCACTGATATCTACAGTTTGGGGTCATGCTACTTCTGCTATGAATGTGTTCGCGAAGCAAAGGAAGGCAATTAGGATTACTTCCGGTCTTAGTTATAGAGACGACTGCAAAAATTAATTTATTAAGTTAAAAATTTTAACAGTTCCGTCAATGTACATATTGCAATGCTTGCTATACATAAAATAAAATTTAAATAGTTTTCAGACTAGAAGTGAAGTTCACACCTATAACGTTATATTTAAGGATAACCTATCTGTACATTATTTAAGATTAAGTGAAACTAGAACCGGAACAGGCTATATTGATATACATCGTTTTAAAGTTATTCCGGTATTTTAAGAAATCTAAATTATAGACAATTTAAAAACAAAGTAAAAAAGTTTCTTTTACTAAATGCCTTTTATAATATTGACAGTTTTTAACGTGATTTTAGCTATATTTAATTTATTGTTCTTTTATTTATTTCTACGTTTATACAAAAAACAATACTTTATTGAACTATATTTAGTGGAAAAGTGTTTCTTTATTGCACTAGTGCAATAGAATGTTTATTGCATTAATCTGTCATTCTACTACAGCGTTTTGTCATCATGACAAACATAAACGTTCAAATCGACGTCACATGTTTCTAGACTTAGTGTCATCTAAATAACATTTGTTGGTTTTTGCATGAACGTAGAGAAAATATTGTATGCAGCTCGTACAAAAAGTGCTTATTGCACTCGACGACAATTTCACGTCGCGTGCAATAAACACTTACTTTTTGCATTTGTTGCATAAATAACTATTATTTTATATATTTACATCTTATTTTATTTTGCTTAATATTTATTTATTGTAAAACTTTTTATATTATCTTTATATATTATTTATTAAAAATTTATTTTATCACTGTTTGTATTTATTATATTGCTCGTATATGCATCTTTAGAATACTTAGTGGAACATAACTTCCTTATAGCCAGTGACCACTAGGTATAGATACATGCTACAACTTGAGTACTAAATATTACATAGTCAATTTTACTAGAATTCTACATTTTTGGTTGAGCGCTGTTTGCTGCAGGAACTAAAATTACTGTAGGAAAGTTTTATAATAAGTCTCCATAATTTTGGTTTGGCTCAATCGAATTTGATAATTTCGATCTTGTTTAAGAAGAAGAGGGTTATTAATTAAAATTAACTAATAACCATGCCAAAACGACTTCCACCGTCCTCACTAGACAGCGCTATTTGAACTTATTTTTTCAATCTCTATTCGAAATTTTAATTGGAATGACAATAATACTACACGACAAAGAAAGGTAAACAACCATTATATATCATTTTACTTTACTTCTCTCAGCGAAAGTAAAGAATGATTAAATAAATTTTCAGGTTTATTATTTTTTTGGACTTTGCATAAGACGCACTTTGACAACGTAGCATTCTGTTTTAAAAAGTTCTGCTCACATTTGTGTTGCAAGTGTCGTGAAGATTGATGCAAATGACATTTTTTATAGCTGATTATGCCTAGAGTACGAAGACTTAAAAAGAATTTTCCACCGTAGTGCTTTTGAGAGGGGGCGGATAGTAGCGCGAAGCAGTTTTATCGGTGATAGAAATTTCTGGAAGGACTGACAGACTTTTACGTACGGTGTTATCAGGCGTGGACTCAAGAAGATCGTGGACATAGAGCGAGAGGCATCGGCTGTCATAAAGGAACCACATAGCGCAAAGAAGGTATGGAATGACATATGGCTCCACCTCTTCCTAGATGTAGTGTTGAGCTGCCGTGTTACCTCTAATCAAAACTAGTGGCGACTTGCTACCATATGCCATAGTACTCCATACCATAACGTCTACTGTGTGAGAGGCATGACGCTCTCTGTCAAATTGAATAGCGTCTTTTACCACGTCGCCTTCTCACACTTGCACCATCGTGCGTCCCCAAGCAGAACCGTAATTCGTCACTAAAGATCATCTGATTCTTTTCTTGGTTCCACTAAATCCTCTCTCTACAACATTGTAAGCGGTTAGCTCGATGTTGGCGAGTCAGAGGCAGTACCCAATGTGGACGATAAAACAAGAGGACAAAACTTAGTATTCAGCGATATACCTACTTTACGCATACCGATCATCCATCCCCCATGTGCGGTTGCTGCTAAATCGGTCTCTGAAAGCTGACACTCTGTGGTCCCCCTACGATAGCCGGTGCCTCTCGCTCTGTGTCTACGGCCTTCCTGAGTCTACGCCTGGTAACACCGCACTATGATACGTAAGAATCTGTTAGTCTTTCTAAAAATTTCTTTCACCGATAAACCTGCTTCGCGCAACCCAACAATCCGCCCCCCACTCTAAACCACTAAACTGGGAAATCTGCCCAAATCTACTTACTGTAGGCATAATAAAATGCAAAAAATGTCGTTTGCAACAAGCTTCACAACACTTGCAATACAAATGTGAGTAGACATTTTTAAAAAAGAATGCTACGTTTTCAAAGTACGACCTATGCAAACTCCAAAGAGAAACCTGAAAATTTAATCTTTTTTATACTTTCATCGAGAGAAGTAAACATGCAAAAAATTATGACCGTAAAATGATATTTATTGGTGTTTTTCTTTTTTTTTCACGTAGTATATATAAAAATTGTAGGGAAGTAGATTAAATTTGCAATAAAAAAAAATGTTAAACGATTAAATTTGATATCTTTAGTTTGGGAGTTATCGTCAAAAGGTAATGGTTCATCATTACTTTAAGAACATCCTATGGAGATATAATAAATACAGATACCGTAAACTGGGGCTACTTTGACTTCGACGGTTACTTTGACACTTGTTGGGGCTACTTTGACAACATTGTGTAAAAATGGTTAGAACCTATAAAAAGAAACTGGGTGCCCGTGGATACAAAAACTATACCGAATAAGACTTATACTATGTTGAAAAGAATTGGGTTTGCTGCATCAATTGCAAGAAGTGGATTTGCGGCAATTGTAACAAGGGTTTGAATGTCCAAGATGTGAGGACGACGAATAAAGATGTAAACTTTTACTCAAAGAATATTATTTTTGTTTTTGTTACCTGCCGCTTTTCTCACATTTTATTATAATCTTTGTTGTAAGTACATAAACAAGGTTATAACCTTTACTAAATAAAGTTTAGCTTGAACAGAATCTGGTTTTTAATGCTTAACCCTTCAAAATACTACAAAATTAAAAAAAATATTATTTTTTTGGTGTCAAACTAGCCCCCGAATGATACTAATTTGACCTACAATACAAAACAGCGCCATGTCAAAATAGCCCCGAGCATGGGGCTACTTTGACACCAAAAAAATATATTTTTTTATATCAAGGAGTGTTTTTATAAAGCTGTTGCCTAGAGGCAATATTCTAAAGGCATCTATTGGTTCAATCAAACAATAATTTGTTGATTCAGATAATTAAGAAAAAAATTACAATGGAAAAACCCCCTAAAGTATGTCAAAGTAGCCCCAGTTTACGGTAAATTATGTATCTGTAAATTCTATTTTTGAACTAAATACCAGTAAAGTCTGATATCAGTTAAATTCATATATACCTTTAAAAAATGTTCAGGATGTTCTATTTAAGAGAGTAAGGGTGATGACAGATACAGCGGTTTGTGCCGACTTGGCAGCCGAATTGGCACAATCTATGGAAGATGAAACACAGCGGTTTTTACAGTTGTGGCATGGGGTTCATATCATTGGCTAAGACTTTTTGCAAAAATGAAGCCCTAACCCTAACACCTTTATGTTTTTGTTTTTCCAAGCGCTCCAGTAAGTGACAGTGGTAAGTGAATCTTTCCACATGCGGACTCTAGTTAGCCCCATGCATACTAAAAGAATTTTACAGTTAGTACAGTTTTAAGGGGAACACTCGGTATTGCAAACGATTTTATCAATATATTTTAATTGAAGTGTTACTAATTTCTCTTTATTATATTTTAATTCAAATTTAATATTAGTAATATGACAAGAATGCAATTGTAAATTGAAATATTCTGTAACGTTTTAATACGTCCCAAAAGAACCTGTAAAAAATATTAGACATATTTTTAAAATTAGAGAAAATATACTACAAGATAAAGAAATACTAGGTGATCCACTTAAAAATCATACTTTGTTTAACTATTTTTTCTGAATATGAATTTTTGGAGCTCAGTGGTCGTACAACTTTTATAGAAAATAGTGTTCCTTTTTTCCATTTTTTGTTAGAAATTTTGCTGGTGAAAGAAATTCATTGTCTAAATATAACCTCCACAGTCCTAGAAAAATAAATTTACTGTGTGTAAAAATCTTAAATTGACACATCTCCTTAAATATCCGAGGACTCTTCTGATTAGTTTTTCAATAGCTAACGCTTAATTCCACAACTAACTTATATTTATCATCAATCGTCACAGTTAAGGGATCAAGTTATTTTGGCAAGACGACCAGGCGAAATTAGTCCAATCTACTGTATTTTGCAGGAATTAAATATTATACCCCAACCTAATTAGGTTTACAACAACTATTTTAAAATACACTCAAAGGGGTGCTTAATTAGCGTTTTAGTGGCTACGTCCCTATTACAGAACTTCTAATGTACATTCGGGGAGCAATTAGACGCCATTCCAGCTAGCATCGTGGTACTGTCGTCATTTTAATCTTTAATATGAAGATTGGGACATTATAGGTGACTTGATGGAATAATGTTTCCAAATACAAGATTCAGAGTTACTAGTGCAATGTAGCATCTTTATTTTTTGCATTTAAAAACTTCTAGTCGTAACTATCAACTAGACGCTTTAAAGAGCTATTTGTTAAAGAGTTATCTATATAAAATTATATTATGTCAATGTACATTGCAAAAGATGACTAATTAGGTAAGTCTTTTCTGATTTCTTTTATCTGGAATTATTTTCTCTGTAGGAAATTAAAAATTAATACTGTGTCTGTTTTGAAATCCATTTGCTCTCGAGTTTCTCAAGAGTCCATGTTAGATCCATTACTATTATCTGTATACGCATAATGATAAAGTTTGGAACAAAATTGAACTCCGTTATTTAATAATCAATTTTTATCTTCGTTTTGCCCAAATAATAATATAAAAAGTTTACTGATAAAAACACAAATATTTCACAAAATAAATAATTTTTGTTAGAAAACTTAATCAGAAAAAAAAACAAATTTTTACGTTTAATGAAATCCAGAGAAATATTTCATAAATATGTCAACGAACTTCTATACCGTATTTGGTATACTGATGGGAAACATCGCCATCTTTATCATTGGAAAAAAATAATAACTAGCATTGGCATCAACTCAAACCGTAAGACACCGAAATATCTGGCGGCAGCCAGGGAAGGTCAGAAAAAAATAGAGCCCTCAGAAGTGTCATCTTATCATTCCTACCCACACATTTAATTTGCCTGGACAGTCTTGCATTCAATGAAGATTTTCTTGCGACCAATACCTGTAATTTTGATCCATTCAGGTAAAAAGTGCCTTCATCAGAAAAAATATTATCACTCATAGTACTTGAATTCGGATCACAACGCAACATTAGTTCTTCACCTGCAACAATCGTCAAAGCAGGTCCTGCCGGTCGGGGTACAACTATGATCTGCACTTTATATGCCTGGCCGCGCTAATCCTACCTAATGTAGATCCCTACAAAATTCCACAAATGATGCTCATGCAATTTCGTTGGACTCTCAAGCACCCTTGCTTATCAACAACCTCTATTTACTTACCTCAAACAAACTGCTAGTATTTTGTTAGATGGCTTTGCTTGTTGAGGACGATTGATATCCAAGAGCTCATACAATTTATTTTATGACATTCGAAATTATTGAAAGACTTTTTAATGGTCTCTCTGCAGTTCAGAAAATATATAATGAAATTCATCATATTGCTTCGTCTTTCATTGATGGTGCGAACTCTAAACCTTCTCTTTTTTCTAGCTTCCTTCTTCTATTTCTTCACACAACAAGGTTAAAATAAAAATGTATTTCTTTAAACTACACATTTTTATGTTGCACACTCAACTACTACTTAAAAACTGTAAAATGTTTGCCATACTCAAAATCTTTGCTGGACAAAGCGCTGACCTGGTCCGTGTAGGTATAATGTACGCGATCTTTAACTCAAGTTTACAAATTCATGCCAAACTTTAAGGTAATGTTTTAGTATTGGAAAGAAATATTTAAGTACTTCTTTTAGAATGGTTGATTGTTATCTTTTTCAGTTTTATGGTATACTAAATATGTCATTTTCTCAATAAAATTTATGTAAGGTACCTGTGATGTACTCCAAATTGTTAATGCGTAAACGCAGCTCCCACCAATGTCTTCTTAAGTGGTCGAGCTCAAGAGCTCCTTGCTAGATATCTTAAAAATAAGAAATTGTATTGTACGCTAGCTATTAGCATGTGCCTAATAAAATACCTACTCATTAGTAAATTAGTATTCTTATTATACGAGCACAAGTACACATATACAACAGTACCCATTCTTTTGTATCAGTATTTGGATAACATAAAGAGGTAAGTTTGAAAAACGAAGGAAAACGATGTCACATTTTATGCAGGCGCTGTAACGATTTTTGATCCGTCTGCCTCCTGTGGATGTAGTGTTGATGGATGACTACTGGGAAAAATATATTAACCATTAAATTAATTTATTAATTCTCTACAAAATGAGAAAATTACAATGGATGACAACTACGCTCACATTGGTCCATCTCGCTGCGTCGCCAATAAACTCAGCAGAATGCGATCCGCCGGTTCCCAATGAACACTTGCCTTTAAACTAATGACTGACGCTTAACTTTTGGACAAATTTGTAATTGCAATAATTTTGCCTAGTACTATATTTACATAAACGTTTATTGTTTTTCATTTAAACCGTTTACAATCATATGAAAAGCTTCATATTGCAGAATTAATAAATATTCCCCCTCTGAATATCTTAAGTCGTCACAGCGACAATTTCCAATCAATCTCAAGGAGGCACCGGCGGAATCCGGTCCCCGAAAAACATCAAACAAAAAGTCGACACCCTCGGAGCAGCTATATTTTAATTAATGGCTCTCCTTTTTGTTCAACTTCGAGAGTAACACGTACACGACACCCAAATTAATAACGGCTTGTTGCGCCGACATTAGCACCGTTTTCGTCCCCCGTTAATTTAATTAGACGCATTTTTAACGCGCTAGCGCTCAGTACGGTGTGGACAAAATCGACGGGATTTGGAAAATTTTTCAAATTTGTCAAGTTATTTATTACAGTGTTTCTTTAGTAAAAAATAAGGCACCTGGTGCTATTAAAAACAGGGAATGAATGAACCGTAGTGACAAACTTTCACGACTTATCTGTCACATCAAAGCAAATAATAGTCATTTATGCAACAAGTGCAAAAAGTAAGTGTTTATTGCACGCGACGTGAAATTGTCCAACGAGGCCGTCAGCACTTTTTGTACGAGTTGCATACAATATTTTCTCTACGTCCATGCAAAAACCAAAAAATGTTATTTATATGACATTAAGTCTAGAAAAATGTGACGTCGATTTGAAGGTTTATGTTTGTCATGATGACAAAACGCTGCAGTAGAATGACAGATGAGTGCAATAAACATTTTATAGCACTCATTGTCGTGCAATAAACATTTTATTGCACTAGTGCAATAAAGAACCACTTTTTCCACTAAATATAGTTGAATAAAGTATTGTTTTTTGCATGAACGTAGAAAAACATTTTTTTCGTCTCTATGTTGCTTCAAATGTAGAATATAGTTTTGTAATCACCTAGGTACTCCACATTCACTAAGTATAGAAACAAACAAACTTATGTTTCCCTTAAAATAAGATAATGTGTTGTGCCTAACTGGAAGATGGCTGAGGAAAGTTATTTGGCATTGAAGTCATTTCTTTCAAGATTTGAATACTTATACCATTTCCGTTCAAAATTTGCGTGTCTTTAAATGGTTGCGTAGAATTAGAGAGTTTACCACCGTATCCGCCACCACTACCGCTTCAGTGTGTGCTCAGTTTAAAAACTAATTCGCGGGAATTTTGTGTCCAAATGGCGCATGCAGCGTTTTGATCACGGTTCGCGGCAGTCAGCAATCAAATGTTGCAAAGAGAGCGCATGAGTTCAGTGGTTATTTTATCTTCTTTTGGTACTCCAACGTTTTTTAAATCTCGAACAACTTTTTAAAATCTTCTAAAGTTGGTAGGTACTTCTTCATCACCTATTTTGATAATTTACTTCAATAATCACTACAATATACTTTTGCAGTTTTCCACATCTCATCTTATTTTCCATTGCATTTCCAATTTTTTCTCAAATCTTCTTAGATACTACCATCTTAGATACACTAAAATTACTAATGCAACAAAATAACCATTTTAAAATGATTAATTAAATATTTAAAAAAACTATATTTGTATCGAAAATCTAAGGCAAATACTGACAAATATGCAATAAATATTCTTATGAAAAATGTTCGTATATTTATAGAAAAGTATATTCGTTATGAGAGCTGCTCTGTAAAAAAGCTGGCTCCTTACTCCTGAAAGGTTGTAATTAAAATGATCTTGAATTTAAACACTTCGAATATTCCATATGAGTTAATCAAATATCTGAAAAGAAACCTGCTGCAGCGTACCCAACTGTATCTTCAAGGTGGGGTACTATCAAAGACTAATGAGATGGTTTTCATATTTCACGTACGGACCTATTGCAGCAATGCTTTGCGCAATAATTAACGTCTCTGTGTAATTATTTACATCGCGACTGCTGAAGCTGTACTTCAATGACGTAAATTACAAGAAACATATTTGTGAATAGTAATTTATACATACAGACGTTATTAAGATACATTTCTCAAACATATTTATTGTGACTCTAATCTATTTTATTAAATGTATAGATAATATTTATCGAATTCAGAAACAGGAAAATTTTGCAAATTAAATCTTGAAACTAAAGTAATTTTAGCAGGAGAAATACAGAGATGGTCGAAAATACCATGAAAATTACTAGATATGACTTGTAATTCGAAAGTGAATAAAAGTATAACATTTGTCTCGAAATTTGAACTCAACAGTGCAGCATTGGTTTTTCTGCACCTTTAGTGCTTTCTGAGATATATTTCCAGAAAAATGTGTATATCAAATTGAGTATCATTCTTGCTCCATTACTACTGAATAAAGCATATAATATAACACGATCTTCGACGTTAGTGAATTTGAACCTAAGTATTCAAGTATGTCCTACAACCATAATTCACCTCTTCAGCCTATTCCAACAACTTATTTACGAGGAATGAAATAAATCTATCTCTTAACCATTACGGGAATGAACTGGCAAATATTTTACAGTCCATCGGAGCAGAGAAAGGGTGCAGAAAGTTAATGGGCAATACTTTTCTTCCGGTGCGTCGGAGAGGAAATCACGTAGGCGGGTGACACACTAACCGCTGTACGCCTAATGGGGCGTTTTTCGGCAACGTGGGACCGCTAGAGGTCGTAATTGCGTCCTGTGTTCCAATTAGCTCAATCATGGGAACGCACGATCGACCGGCTTGGTGTACCTTAGGTCTGAAATCGAAACTCTAAGGCCTTCCCTGATGTAACGTTCTGTTCTTGATAAGATAAAAACGATTGAATGATGTATGTAAAGTAAACTTTTTGGCTAGTAATCATGCACATATGAATCAATACTTAGCGGGCTAGTTTTTCTCAAATTCACGAACATTTAGTTATTACTGTATTCTAACGCTATGCTGTAAGCTGTAAGTTTATTGGTTTTTAAATATTTATATTTCCATAAAAAACGTATGCATATCGCATCTTTAACGCAGAATATTAAAAACCTAGATACCTGACAGCAAATGAAGTAAAATAATACAGCTCATCATCAGTTATATTTTAGTATTAAACATATTTAATCGTGCCGTTTTGTACTCCGCACTGCAATATGCACACTTGTGGACTACACTGGAGATTACGAGAGCAGTGTTGCCAGATGTGAATATTTTCTTGACATTGAAGAATTTTGATCTAAAATTTGAATCCTGTAACGAAAAGATTTTTTTCAGTCATTAAAACTTGAATTTTCGAATTTACCTACTTAGTTTTAAAGTTTTTGTTGTTTTCTATACATTTTTAAATCGATTCATAAATAGTGGGATATCACGCTCTTTGTTGCAACGTAGTATGTTAGTAAAATTGTTATCGTTAAGTGACATTTGACATTATTTTGAACAATAATATCTACTCAATTCATCAGTATTTATATCAAAGCTGCTTGTTAATAAACATTCCAATTGTTTTTGCTTTTCCATTGAGTTTTTTATTATTATGTGAAGAAATATTCAAATTATCAAGTCATGTTCTGTGAAAAAGATCGGTATATTACGTTACGGTATTTAAAAATTTGTATTGGGTTGTGTTTGTTTTGCTGTTTTCATTTGAAAAACAGAATAGTATTAAAGGTCTTGGACCACCAAAGTTTGCTGTGCCATGTTATTTAATGGAGCAGCGCACACTAGACCAACACCAGTAGTACGTACCGTCATATACTGTCTCAGGAGGTTGTGTCGGTGACCTGCAATTTCTGCAGATATTGGTTTCAAACTTATCAACAACGTCTATTTTTTTACTCTAAACAAACTGCAAGTCTTTCGTCAGATGACACTGCTATGCGAAATCTTGAGTCTTGGTGCTATAGGCGAGGACGATCCAAGAACTCGAAATTTTTTTTGTGACATTCGGGAAAACTGAAAAAATTGTTGTTGATCTCTTTCACTAATAGACTTAACCCAAAACTTTCTCATTTTCCTAATTCCTTCTTCTTCCTCTTCCTCCTTCATACAAAATAAAAATTTCTTCTCCCGTACTATACTAAACTACTACATAAAACATCAAAACGTCTACCACACACAGAATCTACACCAAAAGTTGTCCGTCCGTGAACAAGAGTACAAAGTCGTGTAGGTTTACAGGTCCGCGCTATGCTAGTCTGTGCATGCGTAATGTGAGCGATCTTGTAAATTACATTAAGTAAAAAATAAGAAACGTCAGATACTATTTATTTGCCTAAATTGGATGCCTCACTGCCAAATCTACACTAATGGATATAATATTCAACATTTGCTATAAAAACAGTAAGTCGCTTGTTTTTAGAAATCCAATCTATCACCTGTTAAAATAACCTTTTCTGTAATATCCTCTATTCTGTTTCAACAAACATCTTATCTCGGAACACACATTACTGTTCACAGAGTAGTAACCAATTCATTTTTACAGTTTATTTATCTTTATTAAAAGAACGATTCTATTAAACTGCTTAAAATTAGTAATTAATGTCCACAATGTATTCTGAATTTGAACTGTATTTCTTACGGGAATTTAGGCTTGTTCAAAAATGACACTTGTTTTAAACCTTGCTAACCTTTCACAATGATTTTTTATTAATTCTAGTCTAGCACTGAAGAAATAATAAAAGTAACTGTACAATGTCAGTAAGGTTATACCAGGTTTATGAACAGCTGGCCTAAATTTCCGTAAAAAGCAGTTCAAAATTTATATATTTATTTGTTTTACATTTTACAAATTTCCGTTAAATTATATGATCTGGCAACACTGACTCGGCCTTTGGATAGACAACCGCTAGGTTCATAGCTATCAAATGGCCAGGGCCATACTAGGATGGCTATAAAACAGAAGTTTAATTTTCTTAGCAAAACGTGAATATAAGACTTTTGCTTTTCTGCATTAAATATGCCACACCCTGTATGTAATCCTACACTTTGTAGGTATATAACGTACAGTTAAATTAAGTACTATAGTAGTAGTAAAGTGCGGGCGGTCTCAGCCTGGCAATTAGGCCACACATGGGCCCTTTTTGCCTACCCTGGCATCCCATCACCCTTCCACTATTCCCCTCACCCTTCATCGAACCTACCCGACGCCCTAATGAACGCCAGGATCTTGGTCCATGGTCATCTCTTCCCTTTGCAGCTCCTCGGTGCCAAAGATCCTATATCTTAGTCTTCCAAGAGCCGCACAATATCCTAGGAAATGGATAGGGGTCTTCTCCCCCTCTCCGCATTCAGGACATAAGGGACTCTCCTCTATCATTATTAAGTACTATAATATTTCCATCGCATTTTAGACGTCGTCAAAATGGAAAATATTATAGAGAATATTGCTCAAATAACTGAAACCATTTTTTTTAATGGAAATGATTATATCTTATTTTCTTCGTGGAGTAATGCTCTTTAATTTTCATTAAGGATTATGAACACATTACATGCAACACATTTTACGATGCAAAATTTTTCGAGAGATAAGTAAATTTCGTATAGTGCAGACCGCCATATTGACATTAATCCGTAAATCGGCAATATTGATTTCGGTTTCCATGCACCGCTTCCTTCGCACGAAATACGAGTCGGAGATAACGAATACTGTCAATATAATACAGATATCGCGTAGCTAGGAGATACATTCCAACCGTTTATGCTTCTCTGTGATGTTTCCCCAAACGCTTCTGAATATAAAACTTTACAGTCGAGTGCAGTCGACATCTCAACTAAAGTTATTCTGTATAACTAATGCAATTCTATGCTTGTATACGGTCTATTCTGATATCTAAAATGTTAAATTAAAACTTTTGAACTATATCTTGTATTTATCCTCTCACTCTCGTTAACTCTCTCCTATATGAACAGTTTTGTGAACTGAAGGTGTTGTCAAACCCTGTTGCTATTACTATTTTTTTTTATCTTTATACCTTTTTTATGTGGAAGCAGGAACTTCTCCTTTTTCTCATCACCTCTTTTAAATAAAGGCAATAAAATCGTTATGAAAACGCAGGTAGCAGTCAACAAATAAGTCATTAATATCAAAGAACGTTCGTCCAGCGTTCTCCGCCCTCCTGCGAAGCAATATAAACCATTAAAACTTTTCTCATCGATTTGAACGCGTCCCTCCTGTTGTGCGTTCTTATCTGAATCGATATCCGGCAGGGGGCGCCCCACGATCACCGCCAACTTTTTCCAGCTAAGTTTGGGAGACGCTTCCGCGTACCCACGATACAGGAAACGCAGCATAGGGCCGTATCGATCATGCGATTTTCGAGCCATTGACAGTTTTAAGAACGAAGTACGTAATATTGTTTGTTGACAGGTCTTCTGAATATTTAGAAAGAGGAAGGACCAAGGTGCATAGAAAAAATAGAAATTTCACATAGTCGTAACAATAAATTGCGAAACGCAAAATTATTGTGATAGATTGATTTGAGCAAACACGTTTGCTATTTATCCAAATTACTCAATTAGACTAACATTCGACAATTGCAGTTAACGAATAGAAACAAAGATAAGAAGCGTTATGTCATCTCTGTTATCTTAAAATTCATTAATTTTCCCTGACATTTGGCCTGACAGGTTCAGGAGGCGAAGTTCGGCCAGGTATTCGACGAGCACCGCACTGCTGCGTTTGTAGCTCTGCAAGCGGGCGGTAAGGATCGTAGTTGTCAACAGAGTATCAACTTATACAGGATGTGACAAAAAAACAGGTCGTTCGATTAACTGCATATATTGTCTAAAGCTATTTTTATTTGTGGCATAGTTTTAGTTTTTCTTTAGTTTTTTTGGGTTTTTGCCACACTTCTGAAAAAATAATAGAGATTAATTAAATAAGCCCTTGCGCCAAACGGAACAGTCAAGGGTTATTTTTGAAACTATGTTTGCCTAACCAAAAAATCTCACACTGAAAAAACAGATAAGTAAAAAATAACAAAAATCACATCACTATCGCGCACTTCCGTATTATTGACGTTTCGAAAACCTCTCTGTTTTCGTTCTCAAAATCGTATTAAAAATGTTAAACGTATGTCAAGTTTGACAGTTTAAAATTTATTTATCTGCTTCCATAGAGATGTTAAATGATTTTTATTTTATTGTTACTTACTTCTTCTTGATACAACTGTAGCCAACAAGGATCGATGTTCACTGAACAGTTTGACACACACTTATCTCCGTTCAACAAAATAATTGCGGTCTCTTTTAATTTTCTTTTTGTTGTGTTATCTTCCTTCTCTAAAATTTTTGCCGAACCCCATTGAATTAAATGACCGTTTTCCCAAGCGTGTTCGCAAATTTATGTAATTTTTATGTTCCTCAACTCTAACATTCATAGGCCGAGACGTTTCTCCAACATAGTGTTTATTGCATTCACAAGGTATGCTGTAGATGCAATTTTTTGAATTTTGTATATCATTTTTTGGACGCGTTTTAGACAACTAATACTTTGCGATCATTTTTGTCTAAAACGCGTCCAAAAAATGATATACAAAATTCAAAAAATTGCATCTACAGCATACCTTGTGAATGCAATAAACATTATGTTGGAGAAACGTCTCGGCCTATGAATGTTAGAGTCAAGGGACATAAAATTATGTAACAAGACGAGAATTTGAAAACAAAAAAATTTGCGAACACGCTTGGGGAAACGGTCATTTAATTCAATGGGGTTCGGCAAAATTTTAGAGAAGGAAGATAACACAACAAAAGAAAATTAAAAGAGACCGCAATTATTTTGTTGAACGGAGATAAGTGTGTCAAACTGTTCAGTGAGCATCGATCCTTGTTGGCTACAGTTGTATCAAGAAGAAGTAAGTAACAATAAAATAAAAATCATTTAACATCTCTATGGAAGCAGATAAATAAATTTTAAACTGTCAAACTTGACATACGTTTAACATTTTTAATACGATTTTGAGAACGAAAACAGAGAGGTTTTCGAAACGTCAATAATACGGAAGTGCGCGATAGTGATGTGATTTTTGTTATTTTTTTACTTATCTGTTTTTTTCAGTGTGAGATTTTTTGGTTAGGCAAACATAGTTTCAAAAATAACCCTTGACTGTTCCGTTTGGCGCAAGGGCTTATTTAATTAATCTCTATTATTTTTTCAGAAGTGTGGCAAAAACCCAAAAAAACTAAAGAAATAACTGCATATATTTGACGACAAAATATGACGATTTAACCCTGCTTACCTATACCAAAAATTGCCTCCCTTAAAAGACACAGGGTGTTGAAGTTAAAAATTTAATAGAAATATTTCTTGTGGTCCAGACAACAAGTTTTATATAGAATATTTTATGACTTTTTATAATTTTTGCTATAACTCTTTTAATTAAATAATATAACGTTAGAGATAGCAGCAGATAAACAATTTTAAGTGAGATACAAAGTCAATTACAATTCTAAGTATCGTGTTATAAGTAGTAGGTACCCGAATGAGGTTATAACACTAGAGTGAAAACTACAGTAGTGTACTCTAATTGCACGACGATACGCTTACCACGCGTAATTGGGATTTAAGTTTTTGATACTGATACAACTACATAAGTTTAAAAAGTATGTGCTACATTATATATATTTTAAATAATGTATGCAATTAGTGTGCAAAAGCTTTTGTTGATCAAGAATCAAAAAAAATTATTTATTATCATCAAAGGTGCTTCAGTCGGAAGTTTGCCTAGCAGTAGTAGTAGCGAAAGGTAATTAGGCCACAAGTGGACCCCTTTTTTCCTAGCCTATCATCCCATTACCTGTCCACTATTTACCTGCGACCCTCTTCGAACCTACCTGGCGCATTAATTAACGTCACGATCTTAGTCTGTTATGGGCCTCTCACCTCTTCCCTTTGCAACTCATCGGCGCCAAAAATCCTGTATCTTTAGTCTCCCAAAAATCACGCGGTGTCCTAGAAAATTAATGGGGGTGGCCTCTCCTCCACATTCCAGGCATAAAGGATCCTCCTCTCTTCTTAATATGCCTTCTGCGACTGCAGTTGCCTGGTCAGGATCTCCACCATTTGGTTCAGAAACAATCGACTGAGGTTCAGGCAGCCATACCGTCCTAGATTTATTAGGTCCAACAAAAAAGTCATGGGTCTGTCTATTCCTTCTACAACCTTCTACAATTCTAACCTAATATTTGATAGGCTCATTTATTGAGGGCGTTATTAATACTACGTCGTGGAATTCCAAGAATGGGTTCAGATCCCTGGCCAGGCGCCCCAGATCCGAGACGAACTAGCTAGTCAGCCCTCTTGTTACCGGGGCTTTATAGCCCTGAACCCAGACCAACTTTACCTGTCTTTGTCTGGCCAGAGACTACAGGGCATCACCACACTCCTGAACGGGGGTAGATCTTATTCTGGAAGAGTTAAGGGCCCTAAGTGCAGCCTGACTGTCAGAATGGATGAAGATTTTCTCCTCCACGCAATTCCTTACTTCTTCCTTGCTTGCTACCATCAAAATAGCATAGATATCCGCCTTGAAGACCATGGCGTATATACACAGCCCTCCCTGATTCAGTAGCCCTCAAAGCAGAGACTAGAATCGCTCTCTCCGCTTTGAGGGCTACAACAGCATGACCTTTTACTCCAATTTTTACCCTCCAAGAGCCCGCATCCTTTATTCTCAGGTAGGTCGCCATCGCCTCCCTTACAATACATATTTGGAGGGGTGGCAATCTCCAGAGCGACAGTTGGAGTTATACTCATCGCATCCGTAATACCTAAACAGGCCAATGTTTGGATCCTCGATAACCTCTTGGTCACATTCACCCGGTCCACATTCGGCCATCACACAAGGCCCTATATTGTAGCCTCGACTTGATCACCGCCTTATACACCTAGTGAAGGATCCTCGGATTGAGTCCCCAGTTTTTACCTACTACTTATTTGCCAGAAGGCTGCCATTGATTTTCAGGTCATTTCTTTCAATTTGTGACCCCAAAAAGGAATTCTAGAGAAGTCCTATACAAATCAAATTTATTATTTGTTACAGCTGGTTACAAAAAAAATTAAGTTTACTTGGTAATTTGTGAAATAAAAAGTGAACATTGACAATTATAATTGATCTTATATTTCTTTTTAAATTTATGTACTATTTAAATAATAAACACATTGTTATTAATCCAAACTACAATATTTAAAACTTAGCAAAATTGCCATCCCAATCATAGGCTTATTTTACTTAGTTATTCAGATTTTTATAAATTTGTTTGTTACAGTAACATTTCCAGTTAAAAAAGTAAAATATCGGGCGTGGTTAATTATTTTCTTGATTTAAAAATAGTTAGAAGTTCAATAAGTAAGTGTTTATTGCACGTGAACGTGAAATTTTCCAACGAGGCCATCAGGCCGAGTAGGACAACACGTCGAGTGCAATAAGCACTTTTTGTACGAGTTGCATACAATATTTTTTCTACGTTCATGCAAAAACCAAAAATGGTTTATTTAAATGACACTAAGCGTAGAAAAATATGACGTCGATTTGAACGTTTATGTTTGTCCTGATGGCAAAACGCTGTAGTAGAATGACATATGTATGTAATAAACATTTTATTGCACTAGTGCAATAAAGAACCACTTTTTCCACTAAATACAGTTCAATAAAGTTTTGGTTTTTGCATGAACGTAGAAAAAATATATTAATTTTTAGTAGAAAAAAATGGTTGAATTCGCCTTTTTTTGTTTTTTTCATCGTATCAAAATCAAATATGACGGCCATAAAATATCAAAAGTTGGCTATGAAAACATGGGCATCTAGTAGGCGTAGAATATTTTTTGCATCTCCATTGGAAAGCTCGAACAATACGAGTACCTATAAATGTAACACTAACTTACAATAAAAAAGTTACGAAAGTCGATATTTCAGGAACTACACAAAACTCATATTTCTTCTTCTAACTATGACTAAGTACACAAATTTTAACCACGTGCTCAGGGAGGTCTAAAATACAATAAAAAAAAATATTTCGGAATTTTCAATGCTGCAAATTTGGGGCAAATCCCTTTTTTCTTACGGAAAGCCTGCGCCTATGACAATTAATCATCGTCCGAAGTGGCTATATGTATATGTCAACTACCGTGCGGTCGGTTTTTCAGCGTTGTTAAGTATAGAAACGACGAAAATAAACATTTTTATTACTATTAGTAATGCCTAAGTACCTGGTAGATAACAGTTAATCCGGTTAGCTGCTGTATATTGTATTCGTTCTTCGTTGTTTCGTTGCACACTGCCAATACTACATTTCCACTCATTGCAAATTTGTCATAATTATTCACTAACACATCCGACATAAAATACTTTTAACGTTTAAAATTAATCACTTATGGCCGTTTGTACCGTTTTTTCGTTAAACACTGGTTATCTAATCATCGATTATCTATTAATTGCTGTTTAAACATTTTTGAATTGCACCGTTACAAATTAATCGTTTGTTAGTTAATCAGAGAAACAATGTAGCAACACTGCAATTTTTGTTTAGGTTGCTATATATATGGCAGTAGTATAACCCCACTTTTTTGTATCTTGGAATTATTTTAGTTTGACATTTTGTATAATAATAAAATATATAACATGAACATGAATTTTACTACGGAAAGAAACAGTTCTATTACGGGGGAAAAAACTCTACCAAGGGAAAGATGTGCAAATTTCTCTTTTTCATTTGAATTCAAGGTAATTCATAGGTTGGTAACCTATTAATTAAATGTAACTTCGGTTGTAGTACCTAGATAATAAATAATTTTTGAACTAAATAAATATTTTGTATTACAAAAATAATATACATAGGTATTATTATCGAGAGATATCGTGTGTATATAGGTTTGAGTTCGCTATTCAGTGTGTCTTGTTTAAACACAGTTTTTAGTGGTTTCTATTGCTTAATAATTCACAGAATCGATGTTATGTATCTCTTCAATACTCGATTCAGTGGCTAATGCTCAATCCTATTACAACTTGTAATTTTACAGAATTAGTGGAATTTTATTTGCATTTCATCGTATACCTTATAGTAAAAGAAGTTGAACTGTTATCAGCTATTCAGAACAAAAAACTCTGAAGGAATCCATACACCTCCGAATTTTATATTGATTTGTCTAATGCAATGGATGAAAATATATGTACTAAATGTAAAGAAAAATTTAAAAATGACACAGGCTTGAAATGTGCAGTTTGCGAAAATATTTTCCATGTAAAGTGCGCAGACGTAACCATTAAAGAATTTAATGTTATAAAAAACTTGCAAGGACTTAAATGGTTTTGTGAAGGATGTTTACCTGTTTGGAACCTTTGTATGAGCATTACTAAGGAGTTCTCCGTTCTTAAATCCGATTTAAAAAATGAAATTCAAGAAATAAAGGCTAAATTAGATATTTACTCTAAATCGGAAAATGCCAGACCAGCTATTTCGTATTCAAATGTCGTATCCGGAGAAGCTGTTGTTATTAAACCTAAATCTAAACAAGACAGTAGTAAAACCAAAGAAATTGAAAAAATAAAACCTTCGGAAATGGAAGTTAATATCACTCAGGTGAAAAACATCAAAGATGGAGGGATATTGATAAAATGCAAAACTAAAGAGGAATCAGAAAAGTACGCTGTGAAGCTGAGAAGAGTTTAGGTAAACAGTATCAGATAAGAATACCGCAACTACGGAACCCATGCTTGAAGGTTGTGGACATAGAAGAAAATATGGAAAATGATGAGCTGTTAGAATGTATTAAGAATCAAAATCCCTGTATAAAACATGACAATTTGGATTTGAAGGTTGTGACAATCAAGAAAATGATGAAACGTTATATGGCCATTCTGGAGTGTGACCCGTATACTCATGCTAAAGTTCTTGAGGAGGGATCTCTTTGCATCGGATGGTCACCTTCGTGCAGAGTGTTTGACTATATTAGGTTATTTAGATGTTATAACTGTGGAGGCTTTAATCATAAATCAAGCGAGTGTAAAGTCCAGGTATGTGCAAAGTGTGGCGAAAGTGATCATAAAAGAAGATTGTCATAATGAAACAATTCGATGTGTAAATTGTATAGAGGCTACAGGAAAATTAAATTTAAACATAAACGTTAATCATTCACCTTTCGATATCAAAAATTGTGTAGTTCTTCAAAGAAAAATTGATACAGAAAAACAAAAATTAAGAATAAACCATTATAGCAATTATGTTTGAATACAAATAATTTAACAGTTTGTCATCAAAATGTTCAGTGTATCAGGAACAAAGTGGATCTTGTTGAAGCTTTTTGATTTTAAATGATATTGATGTATTTTGCATGTCGGAGCACTGGCTATCAGAAGACCAGGTATCATTGCTTAAAATCCAGGGATATAATTTAATTAGCATTTTTTGTAGGACAAATTGTAAAAATGGGGGAGTTGCTATTTTTTGTAAAGAAAATGATGGCCTAAATATTTCGGAAATGAAAAATTTAATTTTACATCCTCAGAAAAATTATTCGAATTTTGTGGCGTGGATATAGTGTTAAACAATAGTATTCATTTGGTTATTATTTGTATTTATAGGTCTCCTAAAGAGAACACAAATTTATTTTTAACTGAATTAAGTAGATTTTTAGAAAAATACGCAGAAAAATTTAATTATACATATACTGTGTTATGTGGAGATCTAAATATTGACTACTTGGCTAATTCCACATTTAGAGATAAAATTCATGATATTATCAATTTATATGGTTTTAGTAACCACATAGATAAGCCAACAAGATGCACTCTGAATTCGTCTACTGCGGTGGACTATATCTGTACTAATTTTGATCAAGATGTATTTGATATATCTTCTGATGTTATATTTAATTGTATCTCTGATCACTCTGCCCAAATTATAAATTTAGGATGTAACTGGGAGCCTCATACTGATAAAATAATTAATAAGAAAGTTTTCAGTAACTGTAATTACTGTACTTTCTTTGATCATTTATGTAAGGAACCGTGGAATGATATATATATCGGTGTAAAGATGTTGATGAAGGTTTTTGTAGTTTTATTAATATATTGAAGTATTACATTGATATATCTTTTCCCGTAACCAAAATTGATCAGATAAAATGTCGCGGTAAAATGTGGCTAACAACTGGTATTAAAATATCTGCCGAAAAGTTAAAGATGCTTTACAGGAATATGTGTGCTACAAAGGATTCACGTGATATTGAGTGCTATAAAAAATACAAAAAACATTATAAAAAGGTTATTACAGCCGCAAAGAAATTACACAATGATAGAATTTATCAACTTTCAAATAATAAATGTAAAGCTGCTTGGTCCATAATAAATAGTTGCTTAAATAATACAGTGAAAAGTAATGGTTTATGCCAAATATTACTTAATGATACTATGATAACCGACAACAAAATTATTGCCGATTCATTTAATGACTATTTTACTGAAATTCCGTCAAAAACAATTGCAAATTCGCAAATAGATAACATACAGTTCGATGTATTTGCTTCTATAAGGCAAACATGTGGTACAATGTTTCTACAACCTGTATCGGAAAATATAGTTTATAATATCATTATGGGTTTCAAAAAATCTAATTCTACGGGTATTGACTTCATCTCTTATAATTTACTAAAGAATGCAGTTAATTATATTATATCTCCTTTAACATTTTTAATTAATTTGACGTTAGAAGCAAGTATATTTCTTAACATATTCAAAACAGCACGAATAGTTCCCCTGAATAAAAAGGAGCAAAGGATAATATAGAAAATTATCGTCCTATAGCGCTCCTTAGTTCTGTTTCCAAAATACTTGAGAAGGTGGTATTTGATCAGATCATCAATTTTCTAAACAGTCAAAATATATTGCATACTTGTCAACATGGATTTAGGAGGAATAAAACACGCTTTCAGCTATACTTTCTTTTATAAATAATTTATATAAATCTTTAGACGAAAATAAAAAGTGTATTGGTTTATTTATGGACCTCAGCAAGGCTTTTGATTTAGTTAGTCATGATCTATTGAAAGAGAAACTTTTGCGTTATGGACTTAGGGGTAGAGTTTACGAATGGATATCTTCATATTTATCGGGCAGGAGACAGATTGTTGATATAAACGGTTATTACTCTAAAGAATCAACTATAAATATTGGTGTACCTCAAGGATCCATCTTAGGACCCTTAGCTTTCTTATTATTTGTCAATGATCTTCCGAATATAGTTTCATGTACAGACAATTTAATTATGTTTGCTGATGACAATACCTATTTAACTAACGAAGCTTGTATAAAAGATAGTGTCGCGGTAATGCAGGAAATGATTACTTTGTTTATGAACTGGTTCTCAGCAAACAAATTGTGTCTTAACAAATCAAAGACGGTTTTCATAAACTTTACTCCGAGAACTTCTTTAATAAACAAGTCGCTTCTTTTAAAAATTGACCATAAGTCCTTAATGCAGGTTGAATACACTAAATTCCTTGGTTTATACTTAGACAATAAATTAAATTGGAAAATACACATAAATAATCTTTGCAACAAGCTTACACCAATGTTTTATGCATTATTAAGACTAAAATCAATCACTAACATGTCTACTCTTTTATCTTTCTATCATTCTCAATTTGTTTCCCGTATGCGATATGGTATTATATTCTGGGGTTCTTCTAATTATATGGAAAGAATATTTATAATTCAAAAAAAAGCTATTAGACTTATAGCTGGAGTATCCCAACGAACATCATGTAGAACATACTTTAAAAATTAAAACTATTAACTCTGCCGTGTATCTTTATCTATGATATATTGTTGTATGGTAGGAATAATTTAGAACAGTTTTCCATCAATGGAGATTTTCATAATTATATCACACGAGTGAGATCGTCGCTAATTAGCCGGGGACACAATTTATCACTGTATGAGAAGAATCCAATGCATGTTGGTATCCTAGTTTATGACAAGCTTTCTCCTGATATAAAAAATATACCGAATTTGCAGTTGTTCAGAAAAAAATTAAAACGATATTTATTGGATAATGTTTTGTTATAGCACTCATGAATTTCTTGGACATATTATGTGAATTTTTATAACTACACGTGTGATCTTTGTATTATGTTACTTTCTTTGTTCGTTTGTTTTATATACTGCTCTTGTCAAATTGTCTTTTGTCATTTATTATCAAATTTGCTTATTTTTACCTTTTGCAAACCTGTATCTTATTATTGATGCCTTTGTATTTGTGTTTTATTGACTTTTCCTATGCTATGTTTACATGGTCTACTGGAATAAAATTATTATTATTATTATTATTATTATTATTATTACAAAAATAATATACATAGGTATTATTATGCAAGTATAATAATTTTCAAACTTAGCTAGGCAGCTCCACAAACTGAGGGTATAAACTTGCAATGGCACGTGTTACTTTTGCACTTGCAATGATTCTGGATGACGTGGATATATCCATTCCGATAAAATCAACTACTGTTGCTAAATGACCAGCGCTAGCGTAATAGTTGGTCAATAGGTGTTACACTATTATTTCTAAAATAAAATTAAACAAAACTAGTAGAATAATAAAAGTTTGCAAAATTTCTAGGGTTTTTTAAATGGCTACATACAAATTATTATTATATTCCAACTCTGCCTCTATTAATTGCAGTAAATTTAATACTGTGTGCTTTGTTACGCGAAAACGTCTGCAAAATGTTAGATTATCTAATTCTTCAACATGATTTTTTCTATCATATATTTTTCGAGAAAATCCAGTCTATTATATCCAGAATATCTTGATCATCCTCTAAGAACAAATCATCAAACTCCGGGAAATCCATTTTTTTGAAAAAGTATTATAAATTGAAAATCTGAGACACATAAATGTCACAAAATACCTGACAAATAACCAAAAGGTGCGGTTAGGAAAACTAATCAGTCGTTAATCATCCGAAAAGAACCGGTTAAAGTAATCAGTGTTTAAGATAGATTAAATCAAGTTTAATGAACGGTACAACACAATTTTCAAATTAATCAGAGATTAATTTTTTAATCACTGTTTAAGCAAACGGTGCAAACGGCCATAACTGTTCTAAAATAACATAACCTAGAATACTGCATTTCTAGTTGCATACTCGCCAAATCTCAAAGAACATGCGAAACTTAGTCTAAGAAACATTTTTACAGAACACTGCAAACATCTTGGGATGTTATAGTTTAAAATACTAATAATTATTTTATGCAAACATCGTCGATTACTGTTAATATTGTTACTATTATTAGTATTACAGAATTTAATTCTCCATCAACAAAAAAAAGTTTAAAAATTTATCGCTGTGAAGTGCATTAGTGGCCATACTTTTTGTAGTGGTCTACAGTCAAAAAATATTACATACAGTCACAGACAAGAGAACTATTACCCTTGTTTATGCATACGGTTACGGTATTCTGATAGTTTGAAATCATTTTTCAGTACTTGCTCGCAAATTTAACTTTTCGCGTATTTTTTGTATACAAACATGTATTCAAATGCCTAGATGACGGATAAGGTGCTGATTTATGGGAGTGTTGAACAACTGTTGTAATGCCTTGGCGGTAAACGTGTGGTAATGTTTTTATGAATTTGTGTACATTTGCGTGTATGTTTTGTTATCTTTTGTAGTTTTTCTCTACCTGGTCATGACCGCCGGACCAAGTAGGTACCTCGGGAAGGAGAGGTCCCCAGCAAGTACAAAACTCTTAGCATTTGGTATTTTAATTTAAGAAAACAAAAATGATACATTTTAAAATCTCTCCAAATATCAATCCTGGAAATAAATATTAGTAAGGCAGCTACTGTCTCCCTGTGCTACCATTTCGTATTTCTCATGAAATCATTAAATAATAATCTACATTTCGTAAATATTATTTTTTTTTGCAAAGCGGCGTAAACTGATACACGTGTCAACGTGGTGACCTGTCACTACGTTTGACGCCTTTGACTTTGGCAGAATATACCTAACCTCGCGGCTGACAGAAGGTCAGTGACGGCGATAAATAAGGACTATAGTTATGAAATTTTTTCGTTTTATGAATAAGAATTTTTTGATAGTTGATTCCATTAATTCTTATTTTTCCCTATCCCCTCTTAAAATATTTAACCCTGTATACATATTACTGTTTCCAAGATTCCTGTACTTAGCGTTGTAAAAGTGACCACTCTGCATAGTCATTAAATGTTCCTTGGTATGTTGTTTATTTCTGTTCGTAGACGATTTGGAAGTAAATTTCATGCAGGTCCTTGAATTACTGTATACGATGACTCACACCGGCGTCCTCGTTTCCTGGCCATCCTTTATCTTAATTCTATGATCTCTATTTCGTTTTGCCCCGCTTTAAAGTTTTAGTTAAATAAGCTTATTTATTTTATTGCCGTTGTTTTCCGTGTTTCGTACCGAAGGCCCATCGCATTGTCTCGGCCAGAATGGCGTGTGCTGGCTTCTGTAAGGATTAATATCGTTTTTAGCGAGATACACGTTCCCATTCTGCGCTGCAAAGTTTGTGATTATTGCTGCTGTTCCTAAATACCCCACAAGGTAAATTTATTATGTTGTTATTACCGAAGGATACAAAACATTGCATATATTTGTAGAATATTTACATAGGTTGTCTCTGAATAGTTGTTTCAAATTGTAACACAGATATAACTCGTCAAATTTATAAATTGGTCCATATAAATATATGTTTGAAAATGCATAATTAGACTATAGCTTAGCTATATATCTGGTAGTGTTACAATTTCAACCAAAATATTGTTACGGAAGCTCACCTACCCGGTTAGTTTGTTATTAACTATGTTCCTATTTGCGTTAGAATCGATAATTTTTGTAATACCTTTATTTTGATGTTTTCTAGAATACTCCAGGCCATATTCTATTTGATTCCAGACACGTTCTAGATGCCGCTGAAACTTCGAGAATCCTAAAAACCTATGTAAGCGGTTCGGTTTTGCCGTCAGAGTTCAGTTTACATTGAGCAGACAATCGTGAATGACTGAAACGTCAAAGTAAATAATTTGACAGTTGTGAATTTATTGAAGGATATTTCCTTTGTAATCAAGAGTGACAATAAAGTTTGTTTGTCTACGTGACGTGTTTCCACGTTAAGTCAAAGTAGAGGTTACAATAAAATATATTAAATATAATTATGTGGTTTTATTTAATCAGATCAAATGTAGGTAAAGAAAAATTATTTTTAACTATATACTGACCTTTGAACAGGTTTTGAATATGTGTCAACACCCATAGACATATTTTTTACTGTTTAAGAAAGGTATTTTAAGCTAATATGTATCAAATCTCCTACAATTCCTATCAATGAAGTCATATGTATTGTGGGTGTAATTCAACGCAGGTTGGGGCTTTTGTCCACTGAGTAGTTAATTTCACACAATATTGTTAATACCTGAAAATATATGAGAAAAAAAAACCCATAGACATACTTTTGGTGATGGTTTTCTAAAAGCTTTCATAACAGAATAGAGTTTGATAACTGTTCAAAATGGTTGCTGCTACTTGTGGGGCCGTGCAACATATCTGGCCAAAGAATTTTGCCGTTAATTAATATGTCATGAGCTCATAGTTAATAAAATGTTCCACTATAATGTACCAGTCGGGGCATTAGTCCGCGGAGTAGTTGTTTCCTGCAGCATCATTTATAGATTTAATGGCGCGTCGCCCAGGGTAAGAGGTCTGCATTTAAGTACCTGCTGCAATGTAGGTCGCTTCCTGCAAGTCGAGCTGCTTAGGCCGAGCAGGAAGTAAGCAGACCACTTATATCTCACTAGTTTAAAGACATTTTAAAGGCAAGGCAGCAAAACAAAATATGTGAAGTTAAGGAGTAAATACGAACACAAAACAAGAAAGCTGTTGGAATGAAAAAATAAAAAAGGAAGTAAGATTAAAGAAACAAAGATGGAAAACTTATTTACAAAATGGAACTACCGAAAAATACACACAGTATTAAGAACAGAGATCAAAAGTTAAAACAATGGTAAAACAGGCTAAACAGAAATCATGGGTTGAATTTGGGGCAAACATGAAAAAAAAACAGTCATGGAAATCAGAAATTATTCTATAGAGTACTAAAAACGCTTAGAAAAGAAGAAGAAAAATTGGCATTTAAAATCCAAGGATGGGAAAATAGCAAAGATGTAATGGAAATATGGAAAGAATACTAGAGATTATTTTAAATGTGAAAAATGAATCGCAAAAAAGAAGTACAGGCACGTAGGATGTAGATCCAACGGACAAAGCAGGAACAACCAAATCCGATAGAAAAAGAAGAAATAATAGTGGCAATAAAAAGGTTGAAGATGTAAGGCAAATCAAATGAATTTGAAACAAAGGTTGGACTAGGACAATGGGGAGTACTAAGCCCACTATTATTTAATATATAGTATTGGATGATGATATAACACAAATAAAAGGAAAACTAAAGAAGTTAACAATAGGGTACAGAAACATAGAGCTTGTTACAATAACTGAATGCGCTTTTGCCGATGACCTTCTGATATATGCAAGAAACCAAGAAGAATTACAATACAATCTAGAAGTATGGAATAATATGGTCCTTGAAGAAATAAATTTATAAATAAATAGAAAAAAGGTAATGGCAATAGGTAAAAAAGAGTGCACCATAGACATAAGAATAAAAGAGAACAAGTAGAATCATTTAAATATCTAGAAGTTAATATTCATAAAAGAGGAAGAAACGAGGCGGAAATTAATGATAGAATAGAAAGTGCAACGAAATTGTACTTTTCACTAAACAATATTTTTTATAAGAAAAAGAGAAATATCAATGAATGCAAAACTAATAGTACAATATTATCTTTAAACTAATATTGACATATGGAAGTGAAAGTTGGATAATAACAAAACGAAATAAAAATAAAGTACAAGTCACAGAAATTAAATAATTAAGGAGAAAAATTAGCAAAAGAGAGGAAATTAGAAATTAAATAATACGAGAGTAGTTACAAGTAAAATCAATCCTAAATAGTACAGAAAAACAGTATATAAAATGGTTTAGGCATATGGCGAGAATGGACGCAGAAAGAGAGTCGAAAAGGACTTGAGGAAGAGGAAAAGAGTCAGATCTAAAAAATCATGTGGTCAAGCTGTGACAAGAATGAAAGAAAAAAGTATTAATAAACTGACAAAAAGCAATGAATTTAGCAAAAAATAAAAAAGAATGGGCAAAATTGGTTTATAAGTGAAATTTATACCTTTACACCCTATGGGTTATTAAGGTTATCGATTATGTATACGAAAGTTTCTATTGTATATTTCATTAATACTCATACAAGAAAAGAATGGACAAAATTTATTTATAAGTGAAATGTTTTTTTTCTCTCATATATTTTCAGGTATTAACAATATTGTGTGAAACTAACTACTCAGTGGACAAAAGCCCCAACCTGCGTTGAATTACACCCACAATATCTACCCATATATTCCTTATTATTAGCTTTTGTAACATTTTTTACTGTTTAAGAAAGGTATTTTAAGCTAATATGTATCAAATCTCCTACAATTCCTATCAATGAAGTCATATGTATGTTCTCTGATACCAAACATCTAGGTATGCTAATGAACATCCACAGACAAAACTCTATTCAATAATTATCTAAAAAATTTAATATATTTACTAACCTCTGGAGTGGGAACTCGAAATTCAACCACAATAATTGAGATCTCACTTATTTCTACGTTTTATTAGGATCGCTTCATCAGGTGGCCTCCTTTAACTTGAGTCAAATATCTAACTATAAAGATGATTATACCAATAAATTAAAATTATTTGAAATTGAATGTCAAAATGAAATATCGACAACGTCAAACTGATTAACTGTCAATGAATAGGATAACAACCTACTAAAATAAATAAAAATTAATAAAAAAATTTACCTTTTATGTATAGTTTTTTTTTCTCTCATATATTTTCAGGTATTAACAATATTGTGTGAAACTAACTACTCAGTGGACAAAAGCCCCAACCTGCGTTGAATTACACCCACAATATCTACCCATATATTAAATATATTAAATTTTTTAGATAATTATTGAATAGAGTTTTGTCTGTGGATGTTCATTAGCATACCTAGATGTTTGGTATCAGAGAACATACATATGACTTCATTGATAGGAATTGTAGGAGATTTGATACATATTAGCTTAAAATACCTTTCTTAAACAGTAAAAAATGTTACAAAAGCTAATAATAAGGAATATATGGGTAGATATTGTGGGTGTAATTCAACGCAGGTTGGGGCTTTTGTCCACTGAGTAGTTAGTTTCACACAATATTGTTAATACCTGAAAATATATGAGAGAAAAAAAAACTATACATAAAAGGTAAATTTTTTTATTAATTTTTATTTATTTTAGTAGGTTGTTATCCTATTCATTGACAGTTAATCAGTTTGACGTTGTCGATATTTCATTTTGACATTCAATTTCAAATAATTTTAATTTATTGGTATAATCATCTTTATAGTTAGATATTTGACTCAAGTTAAAGGAGGCCACCTGATGAAGCGATCCTAATAAAACGTAGAAATAAGTGAGATCTCAATTATTGTGGTTGAATTTCGAGTTCCCACTCCAGAGGTTAGTAAATATATTAAATTTTTTAGATAATTATTGAATAGAGTTTTGTCTGTGGATGTTCATTAGCATACCTAGATGTTTGGTATCAGAGAACATACATATGACTTAATTGATAGGAATTGTAGGAGATTTGATACATATTAGCTTAAAATACCTTTCTTAAACAGTAAAAAATGTTACAAAAGCTAATAATAAGGAATATATGGGTAGATATTATGGGTGTAATTCAACGCAGGTTGGGGCTTTTGTCCACTGAGTAGTTAGTTTCACACAATATTGTTAATACCTGAAAATATATGAGAGAAAAAAAAACTATACATAAAAGGTAAATTTTTTTATTAATTTTTATTTATTTTAGTAGGTTGTTATCCTATTCATTGACAGTTAATCAGTTTGACGTTGTCGATATTTCATTTTGACATTCAATTTCAAATAATTTTAATTTATTGGTATAATCATCTTTATAGTTAGATATTTGACTCAAGTTAAAGGAGGCCACCTGATGAAGCGATCCTAATAAAACGTAGAAATAAGTGAGATCTCAATTATTGTGGTTGAATTTCGAGTTCCCACTCCAGAGGTTAGTAAATATATTAAATTTTTTAGATAATTATTGAATAGAGTTTTGTCTGTGGATGTTAATTAGCATACCTAGATGTTTGGTATCAGAGAACATACATATGACTTCATTGATAGGAATTGTAGGAGATTTGATACATATTAGCTTAAAATACCTTTCTTAAACAGTAAAAAATGTTACAAAAGCTAATAATAAGGAATATATGGGTAGATATTGTGGGTGTAATTCAACGCAGGTTGGGGCTTTTGTCCACTGAGTAGTTAGTTTCACACAATATTGTTAATACCTGAAAATATATGAGAGAAAAAACTATACATAAAAGGTAAAATTTTTTTTATTAATTTTTATTTATTTTAGTAGGTTGTTATCCTATTCATTGACAGTTAATCAGTTTGACGTTGTCGATATTTCATTTTGACATTCAATTTCAAATAATTTTAATTTATTGGTATAATCATCTTTATAGTTAGATATTTGACTCAAGTTAAAGGAGGCCACCTGATGAAGCGATCCTAATAAAACGTAGAAATAAGTGAGATCTCAATTATTGTGGTTGAATTTCGAGTTCCCACTCCAGAGGTTAGTAAATATATTAAATTTTTTAGATAATTATTGAATAGAGTTTTGTCTGTGGATGTTCATTAGCATACCTAGATGTTTGGTATCAGAGAACATACATATGACTTCATTGATAGGAATTGTAGGAGATTTGATACATATTAGCTTAAAATACCTTTCTAAAAATGTTACAAAAGCTAATAATAAGGAATATATGGGTAGATATTGTGGGTGTAATTCAACGCAGGTTGGGGCTTTTGTCCACTGAGTAGTTAGTTTCACACAATATTGTTAATACCTGAAAATATATGAGAGAAAAAAAACTATACATAAAAGGTAAATTTTTTTATTAATTTTTATTTATTTTAGTAGGTTGTTATCCTATTCATTGACAGTTAATCAGTTTGACGTTGTCGATATTTCATTTTGACATTCAATTTCAAATAATTTTAATTTATTGGTATAATCATCTTTATAGTTAGATATTTGACTCAAGTTAAAGGAGGCCACCTGATGAAGCGATCCTAATAAAACGTAGAAATAAGTGAGATCTCAATTATTGTGGTTGAATTTCGAGTTCCCACTCCAGAGGTTAGTAAATATATTAAATTTTTTAGATAATTATTGAATAGAGTTTTGTCTGTGGATGTTCATTAGCATACCTAGATGTTTGGTATCAGAGAACATACATATGACTTCATTGATAGGAATTGTAGGAGATTTGATACATATTAGCTTAAAATACCTTTCTTAAACAGTAAAAAATGTTACAAAAGCTAATAATAAGGAATATATGGGTAGATATTGTGGGTGTAATTCAACGCAGGTTGGGGCTTTTGTCCACTGAGTAGTTAGTTTCACACAATATTGTTAATACCTGAAAATATATGAGAAAAAAAAACTATACATAACAGGTAAATTTTTTTATTAATTTTTATTTATTTTAGTAGGTTGTTATCCTATTCATTGACAGTTAATCAGTTTGACGTTGTCGATATTTCATTTTGACATTCAATTTCAAATAATTTTAATTTATTGGTATAATCATCTTTATAGTTAGATATTTGACTCAAGTTAAAGGAGGCCACCTGATGAAGCGATCCTAATAAAACGTAGAAATAAGTGAGATCTCAATTATTGTGGTTGAATTTCGAGTTCCCACTCCAGAGGTTAGTAAATATATTAAATTTTTTAGATAATTATTGAATAGAGTTTTGTCTGTGGATGTTCATTAGCATACCTAGATGTTTGGTATCAGAGAACATACATATGACTTCATTGATAGGAATTGTAGGAGATTTGATACATATTAGCTTAAAATACCTTTCTTAAACAGTAAAAAAAAAGTGAAATGTGTACCTTAACACCCTATAGGTACTTAAGGTTATTGATTATATATGTTATAGGCAAACCTCGAAGCTCCGGCGCTCCTAGGTTTGACTAGTCAATCCTCAGGTCTGACTTGAAGTCTTAGTCAAAGCCCAAATCAATGAAATTTTTCGGCCTCTGACTAAAGAATTTTCGTCAAACCTAGGATAGACTAATTTGATCAGGCAAACGTCGAAACTCAATTTCAGGAAATCGAGGTTTGACCAGTCAAACTTCAATTAGGTATTAGAATGTCTTAGTTTGTTAGATTAGATATAAAACGACATTTTTAATTTTAAAGTTTATTGTTTTAATCATAATATGTAATTAAAATAAAAAATTAGTCTTTATTCTTACATAGTGAGGAGTTATGACATTTAGAATTGCACAATACGTTAGATGTGCTCATACATACATACTGTTTGTTTCTTATGTGAAATGAACACTTATCTTTATTCAAATTAGTAATTTTCTCTTTAAACTTCACTTTTAAAGCTTTTTCGTCTACGTTTTCAGTAACAACACTGTTTGAATCACTCATCTTTATTCATACACACTCGCACGCTCAATGTTCAAAAATGAAATGAGAAAGTAATTTATCGGAACACCACAAGAGACGTATAAACCTGTTTAAACCTGTTAGAGTACAGTCTCTATAGTACAAATCGACGTTTGTCCGAGTCTGCCAGTTGCTTCTAGGATCGGCTAGGCAAAGCCCGAAACAGATTATTTTACTTTCGACGTTTGACGGAAAAGTTAGGAATTTCTAGGTTTGACTAAAAATACTTTAATTAAAGGTCGAAATTGGAATTTATTTTGGGGTTTGCTATGGTCAAACCTAGGATAAACCAGTCATTCCGGGAAGAGACTACATATCTTTGACTATGACATATATATATGAAGGCTTCTATTTTATATTTATATTTTTCATTAATACTCATACAATATTTAAATTACAAACAAATTACGTTAAAAAGGTTTTTGCTTAGTCTTAATTGTATCTTAATTTGCAAAAAAATATCTGAAGTAAATGCACTTCATCAATTTATGGTAGATAACTATTAGTGTTTTTATTATTTTGAACCTCAGCAACGTTTTAGCATTTTCTAACCTACTAAAAATATTATATAACTATTATGTTATATAATATCAAAAAACGTTGCGGGGCAACGTTTTTGATACAGTCAGTAGTTCCCTGCACAATAGGGCAGTTTTTAAAGTGTTCTGTCTCTTGGATTTGACAATTTACCTTGAAATACATTTCAGACCACAGATTGATTGTTAAAAATTGTTTTATTTCACGTTCTCAATGAGCCAGTAGGTATGTGATAAATTTATTTGATATTACAAATAGTCGTAAAGTGAAAATGACTCTTTTTTTTCAAATAAACCTATTTTTCTTAGAAGATACGCAGTGACGTTGCAATTCTATAGTTTTTAGAGAGTGGTTTTCTACAGATATTTGCACCACTGCTTGATTAATTTGTATACCAATTTCCTTTTGATCTTTAATTACTTATATCATATTACTATATGATTAGGTATATCAAGATCAATCAAAATCAAACGCTTTCATAGATATTCGAATAAATATGATATATCTATATTTATATTGCAATATCCTGTTCTTGAAAACTGGTGGTTTCATTTGGGTTTTTTGGTCTAAAATAGTATAAGGAATAACTTCTTAAAATTAGAACTTAGAAAACACCCTGTAAACATATTTATCAAATTCGTCTTAGCACTGTGCTTGCCTGCAATGTTCTATTCAGTAACTTGGGGTGGTTTACCACAGAAATGCAATGTCTTTGTAATATACAATAGAAATTCACATTCACATTCAAATGTTTTGCTCATCTAAATATTGATCAGAAAATTCTTACCAAAAGCTTTGTTTTAAAATTTGTACAAGACAAATTTTATTAAAATCTTAGAAATAACTGAACATATTCTTAGTATGTACAGGGTGATTCAGTCTTAATGACATTAATTTTAAGAGAAGATAGGGAAACATGAGTATAATGCGAATATGCGATTCATAGAAATTTTAAATGCATATTTATACCGAAAAAATATTTTTAAACCATTATTTAAACCCTCTTTTCAGGCTGTCACTGATCATTGGCAGTAGTGCAAATCTTATAGTACCTACTTAATGTAATATATAATTAATACTATAAATTATTCAAGTTGCAACATAAAAAATATTTAATATTGAAATTACAAAACTCCAATAGATCAAAATAAACCATTCACATTTCATTACATAAATAGTAAAACCAATACTAGGTTAAATTATTAAAAGAACGTTGTTTGTATTTAAATACACACAGTAATAAAAAACCCTCGTGCTGTCAACAAAAAACAGTCCGACACCTATCTATTCAGTGATCAACAATTCGGCAATCCAAGTCTTGACCTACTGTGTTTAGGTAGGTCAAGACCTGTTTTTGTCTACTCAATGACAAGCGCAATAACAGAAACAGACAATACTTAAATTTGCATTTTTATAAATATCCAGTGTAATCAATAGGAAATCATGAGAATTTTATAATAAATGCCAACCGCAGTAGTAATCAGCGCCAACATAAAAGAGAGGCTGTAATTGGCATACTCAGCATAGCTAAAAAGTTGACAGTTTAAAATGCCGTTACAGGCGAAATAAGTCGAACATTGTTCAGGTCTTTTTTCCTATGCATGCGAGCCCGCCGTCGACTGCATCTGAAACAGAGGCACGCTGAAGAAGAAAGAGAAATGTCTTCATCCATCAGTCATTATTTTCGCGTGGTAGGTGTTGGTGAATTTCGTGTGTTTATGTCGCCAATGTAGTTTATAATTATTAATAACATTTGCTATTTGCCTAAATATAAATGCAATTTAAGTTGGATAAAGTGAAGCTGTGAAAGAGCAGATTCATGGAAAAAGTTATACAAGATATTTCCGTCTGTATATTATATGTGCGTCTGTATTATTTGCCACCTACTGGTCACGAATAATGGAGTAATGGATTTATAATTAAATGCGAATATCACTTCAGTACCGGACATGCTGTTATTATATATGTATGTGCTCCTGAGTGGCAACGCTGCTTCTATATAGCTTCAATACTTGTACGCGTCATCAAAAAATTTGTAGCGCGTCGTGTTTTGGATTTTCTTTTTGTAGGCCTTTCGAATAGGTGGTTAAAATTAATGGCATTATAACTGAATCACCCTGTATAATAACAGATGAAAAATATTTATGAATTTTTCTCAGCATAATGTTATTTAAAACGTTAAATACACGAACATCAGTAATATGTACATAATTTTTAATATATTGCTTCTTTCTTTACCTGTTATCTACTAAATTTTAATTTACGTAATACAAAATTGTAGATATACATTCACTCGTTCTAACTTTATGATTTACTTTTTGAGCCTACAATCTCGAGAATATAATAGGCGCCGAAAAAGTATCATTTGCACTCACTTGTGGGAAAGACAAAGAAAACTTTTATTCTTACGTGGTCATTACGTTACCCGCCCCTAGTCGCAGAATGGGTTATGAAATTTTTTAACGTTCCTGAAAACGACTTAATGGCGGTGAAAAATAAAAGATAAAAGCTTTTTTCTCATTTTTCTTTGGTATATTTCTTCACGCAACATTAATTACTATTAGCTGGTCCTAATCTCTCTAGATAAGAATCTCACGAAGCCGCAACCCTTCGGAAATACCGGAATGCTTACTACTATTTACAAAACCAGTTACTGCGTTATGGGTGAGTTACTGAATCACAGACGTAAATTTGACTTTTGTAGAATGATGTATAAAGAAGTTATAAAAATCACAACACAACAAGGATCATAAACTAATGACAGATTTGTTGCATGCATATGCAATTACTGTCACCCTTTAGTCAGTCTGTTTATGGAACTCAAACGAAAAACTAATATCAAAGTAAAGCAATTGCTGACAGTTGTAACTGAAGTTGTATTCAGTTAATAACCACCTTAGCCGCTGCAGCTAGAAAGCATAACGAGCAAAAATCCTAAAAATGTTTAGTTTCAATTTTGTACAGGGTGTTACCAGATTTAAATGTATTTATGATAAGGATTGTCCTTCATATTAATTAATTTATTTCATTTAACAGTTGAAATTTGTTTTTTATTTCATTTGGACAATTGTACTATATGCAGCAATTTCAACCATTTTATTTCATAAGCAGTAATTTTTTCTGATCCTGTAAATCCAACTGTATGTGTTGAATTGGCCACCAGGCCAATTCTTGGCTATCATAATCGAACATTCGGATTATTCTCGAGTGGTGTTTGCCTTCCTCGACCCCTATTAGAACAAGATACTCAAGAAAATTTGATCACCTCTTATGGTATCGCAGGAAAACAATTTGCGTGTCGGATAGGAACAGGCTGACTAATATATGATGATATTTATTTACTAAGTCGGACATCGGACACGGTGTTTTGCTAAACAATAATGTTGAACGAACCTCCTCAGCGTCTCCACTTCACGAAGATTAGTATCCATTCATAATTAAATTTAGATCGACCGGAATGCCACCAGTCTGCTAAAAAGTTCTCATGTATAAACCATTTTAATTAATTAAATGTTAATCGAGCCATTCATTCAGTTCCAATTGTGATGTGTCCTTCCAATGTCTGCAGAATTCAAAACCAATTTCTTACTCTCTTACACTTTATATACTCGTACTATACTGACAAATATCAAAGTCATGTTATTTTAATAATGCAAGTTGCAAGTAATTGATTGAAATTTTAAACCTATCTGATAAACGCAATGATAACATAAATTACAGTTGGTAATTTTTAATTTTGTTTGTGATGAGGTCATATAAAATCTGATGTACAATTGATAGGTAAAGATCTAATGCCTTGCCTGGGGAGGCAAGGGATTGGTTGTAGCATACTCAGAATAGTTCTCTTAATCTTTTAGGTATATCTGAGAATTATCGTGCTGAAGAAATATATTTGATACGCTAAAGTCTAAAGTAGAATATAACAAAAGGTTGCAGAATGTACAAGGGGATCACGCGTCAAAGTTCGGCTGTAACTTTGTTAGGAGATATAAGAATATTTAAATTAGCATTCATTGATTAATTTTTCACAAGGGTTTCAATAATTTTTATATAGAAACAACAATCGAGCATCACATTACAGAGATATTGATATAAATTTCCTTTATTCTTATGAAACACCCTGTATATTATTACATTTTTTAATTATCCACTTTTTTCTGGTTTTCTTGATACAAACATGTAATGTATGTAATTTTAGTACCTATTGTAATAACTAGACGGCATTCATGTGTACAGGTGGTTATCAGAAATGAAACGGACATATTCTTAACAGCTAATAAATTGTCAGCTACCATTATTGTCAGCTAATCTTTAGCGAGTTTTCCAAAATGTATTCTGCATAAAAAAGTATAACATGAAAAGTGTATACAGGGTAATTCATAACTTGCCTAAAAAATTTGAAATAGATGCGTCATGGGAAATGGAGTCAATATCGTAAAAATGTTTGTAAATCTTTATAGTTTCCGAGAAAAAACATATCTGGGGTACTGTAGTCTCTAGCCAGGCGATTTCAAATATCCGATTACTTATCGTATTAACTTTTTTGTGATGCAAGTATTACATTAGTTTTTCAAATATGAAAAATGGTGGACGTATAGCAAGTTGCAGTTGATGGGGTATGGTTTTAATTTATGGTGAAGTGAAAATGCTTTAGCACAACCATTTCCCGTAAACATGTACCAAAGCAGCTACTTTTACAACGGTGTGCAGTGAGTGTGAAGTGTAGTGCAAACGCAGGCGTGACGCGGGAAATTTTCAACCGAATCGTGGAAAAGATGGAGATCCAGGGCTACCACGGCGTATTGCATCAGTATAAATTGATATTTTAATATTTTTTATTCTTAAGTTGATAGAAAGTAGTGAAAAAGATCGTGCGCCATTGAAAAGATCATAAAATATTATTGTTATAGCTAACTTTAAATATAGAGAAATCCATTATTTTTCTAAATAACTTATTTCCAATAGAATGGATATTATCATAACATTTTTTAAATGTAAATTAGTAATCAATAAGAAAATTGCAGTGTACGTTGTTATTTGATAATTTATTCATATCTTCAAAATACGTACTAATGCAAAAGTTGTAAAGAGAGTAAAATAATTGATGTTCCAATATATCAAGTCAATGATGTCTACATCATATCTCTAACGTTACTTGCTCAAAAATTTAATTTATCTCAAAAATGAAGAATTTTACGAAAAAATAAAATAAAATATTCCACAATATGATGTTATAAAAAATTGTCCATAGGCGTACGTCAGAAAAAATTGGGGGATAAAGTAACTCTTTCTACCCGCCCCGTTTCTACGTTTGTTATTTTACTCTTGAGGAATTGGTTAATAACAAGAAGTACCTCTATAAAATTTTAAAGTAATACGCGAAGAAATTATAGCGAAAAAACAATTTTAAAAGTTTAACTTTTTTGTATATAGGTAATTAGTGTTAAATTGTCATATTAGGCCACCAAAAATACGTAGTTAACGGGTTCATCTACTTTTTTGTTACACTCTGTATATTCTGCTTCAGTTGGTGAAGATGTAACGTTATTTTTTGTAGATCCTCAACATATTGATAATCATCTTGAGTATTCATTAGGTTCAGATGATTCATTTGAGTTTGCCATAGTTTATTTTCCTTTAATTTGAACTTACATTCTTAAAGATTTACAATCCTTATTATTTCCGTTTGAGGACAGCTTTTTGTCTATAGTTTAATTATGATCAAAAATTATTTAAAATCCTTGATCTGCTCTTATTCCCAGTGATACTAGATTATTCGTAGATTAGGTACCTATCCACATAACATGTATTATGCAGATTGATTTTTTTTTATATATATTTGTATTTTTTTCAGTTTAGTAGACCCCAACAACAACTGTATTAAAAATGTAATGGCACCCCGACAATGATTTTTAAGATTTGGCAACCCTTGCACGACAAAATTGGATCCGATCCGGAGAGCTTCCTGTCCCCACGAGGCTTGATTAAGAGCCCGTCCGTCCCGCCTCCCTTGATTGGTTAAACGGATTAATCACAGCCGAGACGTCTATTTTGCAAATGACCACGTGGAAAATTTCCCCGTCGATGGTTTCCGGTCTCTGATTTATTTACGCCCGCTTGTCGTAATTAAGGAATTTGTTTTAATTAGAGGCACGGATGACAGCCTTTGGGATTGGGTAGGGAATATGGGGCAGCGAGATATTTTTTACAGTCATATTAAATTATTGCAGATTCTGCTATATACCATATTATCCAAAATACTTTTGCTTCAAAAGAATGTCTGAAAGCTAATAAAATGTAAGATTTCTTTTATTTAATTTCAATTATTTATGAAGCAAAAGTTACGCTGTTAGCTGTTAAGGCCGTCAGAATAGATGGCAGAGTTGTTAATTTCGATCTGTTTTGCTTATGTTCATTCCTATTAATAATAATAATAGTAATAATATAATATTTTGTTTATTACTCAACAGAAAAAATCCAATTACAGGGGTAAGTGAAAAAAACTACAGAAAAAATATAATTACATATGATGTTTATATCTTGGTGCAGTCGTAAGCTTAGACTTAGCTGTTCGTTCACTTTTACCACTTGCGAAGGTCGAACTTGAAACGTTGACGAACCTTTTGACATTGATTTAGATAATTTTCTGACACTTGAACTATCGAATAAAGAGAATTAAGTAGCAGAAGAAACTGGAGACGCTGAGGAAACTGAAGAAAATAGAGAAAGTAGAGACTGATGAGCACTCCAATTGTAAAAAATGGAGATTAATTTAATAAAGTAAACAGTTCATATAGGTAATATAAATTTGAATAAACAATTATGATTTAAATATTCTACTTGATTTCGTACAGTTACAATTTAATTATTTAACTATTCTGTAACATATCGACTTTATATATATTCAAATGGTGCAATCTATTCCTTATTTTATCGTAAAACTAGTTATCTATAACTGCTAATTTAATATAAGGCACTTAGAAGTCATTATTATGCGTCGTATTAAGTGTGCCAACAGTTTTTTTTTTGAAAATTTTTTTTGTTATTGTTGAATACATGTTTAAACCTTGTATAATTTAATTTGGTTATTACATTTTCACAATGAGTTTTTCAATTCAGATCTATCATTTAAATTTTTTTCATTCAAATTAATATCTATATTACTACATGATTTTTGTTACATATCGATTTTAATACATCTTCGCTACTATTTGATATAATTATAGATATATCATCAGCATATATAGTGAATCGAGAGATAAAGATGTCATTCGTATACTATAGAAAGAAAACTGGACCCAATATTGATCCTTGCGGAACACTCATATTAATTTCTGTCATTTCAGAGCTAATAGTATTTACAGATTTTAGGACTAAAACAATTAAGAGTGACGTATTATTTTCGATTACAAAGAAAATTCTTCACCCAGTCTAAGACCGTGCCCCTTATTCCATATGAATACAGTTTATCTAACAGTTTACTATGGTTGACGCAGTCGAATGCCCTGCTGAGATCACAAAATATCCCAACAGGACATATACACATATATCACATATTCTGTGATTATTTAAGAAAGACAACAATCTATATAAAAAACTATATTCAAGAATCTTTAAAAAACATGTAGGTATAGTATCAGGTCTGAAATTTTCAGTATATTGCGTACTGCCTTTTATGGGAGTAAGGACGACTTTACCAATTTTAAAAATATCCGGAAATGAACCAGTCTCAAATGACAGATTAACTAAGAATAACAGAGGTTTCACCATTAAATCCAATACTTATTCAGTAGAAGTGTTTCAATTGTGGTTTATTTTGGTGGTTACCTTCTTTTCGTATGAAATCTTTCTTTTGTTATCGCTATAGAATTCTGTGTTATCCTTAGCATACTGAAATATATAACGCTAAGTAGCAGAATATTTTACTTCTTCAGTAGCTGTAGATATTTCCCATAAGTAAGGTTGATTATAACCTATTTCAAGAATTTATTGAAGCCTAGAAATGTTTTTTCCATTTATGAATTGTTATCAGTTCTAAGAGCAGGATAAATTATATATTTCTTGCAGCAACGTAATTCTTTTGCTAATACTTTCCAGCAGGATAAATATTCTGTACCAAGCGTCATATCAATAATATATAAGTATCTAGATTTCAACGCTTCAGGAGCACTTGAATTTGTCATGAAATGGTAAAAATTTGATGAACTAGATAGGATGGGATAATTGCTATTTATCTGTAAGGAAATATTTCTGGAATATAACATCAACGAAGAATGTGATATATGACGTGTAGCGGAACTTAAATATTTGAGAAATGCGAGACAGTGCAAATTTTTCCATTTCTATGATGTCACGTTATAATTTTCACTCCTCTGAGAAATGGAATTAAATGTTAAAAGAAAAATATGCTTCGCAAATTGTCACAGAGTAGACTATGAAGGACACTTGGCGCTATAAGAAGTGAATTATATATTAAGTTTTTTCGTATGAATTTTGGGTAGGAATTCATTTATAAATTATGTTGGTAATTTTCTCTTAGGAACAGAGTACCAAGGAGTGACGACTTTTCGGTGACATTTTTAACATAATTTTTAATTTTCTAAGGAATAAAAAATTAAATATTAGAAAAAAATGGAGGATACAGAGGAAACTTCTTCAACGTCTTACAACGAGACGAGGAGAATAAAAAAATCTCGTCAAGAAGACATTTTATCAGCTTAACTATCCTATCAAATTTATAATAATATTAGTCTTTACTTCCAATAATAATACAAGTGCAACTATAAAAATAATAATAGACAGTAGACGTATCAGTAAAACTGCTTTTCAACTTAACCCTGTTAAAGTATCCAAGAAAATTACATAATGAATGCAATAATTAAATAAGATGAGAAGTAAGTGTGCTATTAAGAATAAGTTTACAAATAATTAAGAATTTCACTTCTTGATTTTAAAGCGTTTGGAAGAAACTAAATAAAACTAAATTTATCACCCACTGAATATGTATGGGGTCGTAACTGCTCCAGGAAGGGTTTAAATAAAATAACTGCATATGGAAGACCTCTATATATTCGATCATACAATCTACCCTCAAATTTTTTGCACATTATTCGGGATCACCTTGTATATACAAATATAATATTTCTATCTACACACAACGTCAAAAGTTTTGGACTTCCCCTCTTTCTCGTTAAAGAAATCTTTTTGTCAGAAAAACCAAATACATTTATGAAGGTATATTGTTTTCTGAATATATATATTTTTTTTGTGAACACAATATGTTCCATAAACTGAGTACTTAGAAAATTAAAAACCAGCAAATGTGTGACATTTTTGACTAAATTTATTAAATCAAAAAGAAGTAACAAAGGAAGTTGTCTACTTGACTAATAGTCGGTATGACCTTCACCACGTTCCAATAGCATATTGTGCATTGAGATAATCAAGCGGTTAACGATCTCTTGTGGAATATTGTTCCATTCCTCTTCTGCCGCCACGACTAACTCATCTGCAGTCTGAGGTGGAGGAATATGATTATGAATGACTCTAGCAATAAAATCCCACATGTTTTCAATAGGATTCATGTCAGAAGAGTTGGCTGGCAAACTCTTGAATCCTTCTTGCGCGGTGTGGTCGTGCGTTGTCGTCCATAAACACAAAATTTTCACCTAATTCATTACGTAGGGGGTAGATAATAGGCGTTATAACTGTAAATTTGACTGGTCATATTTTGTGGTATGCGAATTAATGGGGTGCGGCGGTTGAACATTATCCCACCCCAAAACATTACCGTACCTCCTTCACACGGAGCAACTCCAAGCGAAAAGTAAAGCCGCTGTTGATGACTTGGTTCTCTCCAGACTCTTTGTCGATTGTCATCAGTAACCAGCCCAATTCTGGTTTCGTCTGTAAATAAGACCCACCGCCACTGGCGTAAAAGCCAACCCCTATGCTCTTGCGCCCGCTGGAGACGGGCAGCACGGTGCCTTGAAATTATAGTGGGGACCTGTAATGGTCTTCTAGTACATAAATTTGCGTCGTGGAGTCGTCTTCGAATAGTCGATATAACACAGCAAAACGTACCTTGAAAGTGGGCTCTGAAAGCTGAAGCTGAAGATGAGCGATGTCTACGGGCAAATTGCACCAAACACCGATCCTCCGTTTCATTAGATACCCGAGGACGTTCACTACGTGATCTGTTTTCTACTATATGAAATTCTTCATATCTGAATGAATATCTTAGAATGTCCTGCATCATGTAAACCAGTCATTCTTGTTCGGGTAAACGCAGAAATTTCCTGGCATTATAATGTACAAAAATTCAAAGGCACACTTGGCTGAATACACTGCCAAACTGACCAGATATGTAAAAACATTGGTAATCAAGTAGAGGTTCACCTCTGCAATTTTTTATTGTCTTTTTTGTTCCCAAGTCCATGTACATTTTTACACATTAACTAAAACCACTAGGTGTAATCGAATTATTTTATATACAGTAGGTCCAAGACTTTTGATGGTGTGTGTATATACCTATATTATGTTTATAGAAGCCACGAATTCTGTTCCCTTTAGGAGCAAGTTCCAAACTGATATAATTAATTTTATTTTCTTATTTTTAGTTTTTTGACTTATTATTGAACTTTGTTTATTTTATCTATTAATCATCTAAACTATGTAAATGATTATTTATTTTACTGTAAAGGTATTTGAAGTCAATTCTAATTAATTTTCCTATAATTCCTATCAATGAAGTAATACCTATGTTGAAATTTTTCATCATTTCCCTTAAGAAAATTTATACGGTATCCAGGCCCGTTCTTTAACACTATCCATATACAAGATGTTAAAAAAGTGTGAAACCTAACACCTTAATATGTGTTAGCTGTAAAAACTGTTAAAACTTAAAAAAAGTAAAAAAAGTAAAAAAAAGTTAATGTGAACGTATGTCTTTAAGCATTTCATTTCAGCGATGTATAAGTTTTCAAAAAATATGAATTCTTTCCAAATATATTGATCAAATCAATTCAAACTGGATGTATAGCGTGTGTTACATTGTAAGTCTATACACTTAAATAAGGTGATGATAGATCATTTTTCATTACAATACTAAATTATTGAAAATTTAATATTTTCCATTCAATTATTTTAAAACTGTTATTAACGCTATTCACATGAAACCAAACAAATTGACAGTAGATAGAACTTTTCTGCGGATAATCCCGCACTCCTATATTATGCATCATGTCTCTTCTATGATCATACCGGAACAACACGGTTTCATACAAGGACGATCCACTACAACGAATCTTATGTGCAAGACGCAATTCTTTGCCGATGTTCCTGATCAAGGTGGTTAGGTAGATGTCATCTATACCGATTTCACCAAAGCATTTGATAAGATTGATCATGTTTTATTATTACATAAACTTAACAGCTGTGGTTTCTGTTCCATCTTAATTAAACTATTTCAGTCTTATCTGGCCGATCGCTATCAATCTGTTCAGTATCGTAGTTATAAGGCGTTTACTTTCTCTCAGACGTCTCGCGTTCCCCAAGGCTCTATATTGGGTCCCATTTTATTTGTAATATATATTAACGATATTGTCAATGACCTAAATGTATTTGTAAAAGTCCTCTGTACATTTAAATTTTTTTTATATAAGTTCTTAATCACCTTGTATAAATACCGATAAGAAGACTTAATCATTTAGTTTGATATTTTTGAAGTGAATGCCTTTAGGCAGTATGTAATAAAATAGCGTCAGCGAACGAAAATTAATAATTCCTCAAAAGGCATTGTGAGTGCAAATGCTGAAAATCCATCCAAAGTAGATGCTTAGTGAGATTTCTATAATGCAGATATGAATAGTTTAAAAGTAAATCAGACAACCGAGGAGCTCTGTACAAATGCACTTAGCCTGGAAATAATAATTCAATTTAGTGCAGAATTCGCACTTGCAGTAGCTGAAATGTTATTAGTTTCCGATCCACGTAGCGCAGAGTGAAGTATTAAGTTTTTACCCCTTCCCGGACGTCGGAGGAAATGATTTCCGCTTCCGTTTTTACACCTCTCACTGTTCAATTATGAAAGGTTTTAATGCAATGTGAAAGGAAAGTATATAACTTTAAAAAAAATTTAAATCCGCTTTTCTAATGAAATGCTCAGAGAATTATTGCATTTTTGTCATATCGTTTGGCACCGGTCAGAAGTATTAGAAAGCCAAATGAACCTTTAACCTTTATTGCAGGTTCTCTCATTTGCCTTCGACTCGTTATACAGGGTGTCCGGAAATGATGCGTCAATATGCTAGGAGACTTAACCTACACGAAAGGTTAATGGCACAAAGCCTTACAACATTTTCCCGAAAACATAAAAATGTTCAAAGAAAAAAGTTATTATTTGAAGGCCAAGGATAGTGTAACCTCGAAACTAGGTTATCGTTGAAACACGTCACGTAGACAAATATTCTTTATTATCACTCTTGATAATACAAGAAATATCCTTCAACAAATTTCGCAACTGTCAACGCTTTACTTTGACGTTTCTCACTCGCGTTTGGCTGCTCAATACAAACTGACTCAGCGGCCGAGAATGATCTGCTTATATAGGTTTTTACAGTTCTCGAAGTTTCTGAGATTTCGAGAACATGTCGAGAAACAAATAGAATATAGCCTGGAATATTCCGGAAAACGTCAAAATAAAGGCATCACAAAATTGTAAATTCTAACGAAAACAGGAACATAATTAATCAACTAAAAAGGTAGGTGAGCTTTCGTAACATTGCCCCCCTCTTAGAACTGATCGTCCCGATCAGGTTACTCCATTGTCCGCATGGCCTTCTTGATAAGGTGTCAAACGATCGATGTGGACAATCTTCATCTTGGCTTGGGAATCCTCTGGATCCTGTAGACTACGTCATTCTATCGTGACACTACGGCATAGGGGTATTTCCACGATTTCTGCAGCTTCGGAGATTTACCCTTGCTTCTTTTTGGGTTATACAGCCACACTTTCTCAAGCTCTTGAAACCCGCTGCTGTTGGCACGCAAGTCGTATCTGGTCTTCATTCTGTCGCTTTCTATTTTTATCTTCTCTCGTACTTCTTCATGTACCATCTTTATTCGATCTTTCAGATGGCTGAGATAATCATCTAAGTTTTCGTCGTGTTGCGGTCGATTCATAATTAGATCTATGGGTAGCCGCAATTCTGTGCCGAAAATCACGTTGGCTGGTGTTTTACCCGTGGTCTCATGAATTGCTGCTCGGTAAGCCAGTAAAAATGGAGGAAGACAGGTATCCCAGTTGGTCTGTTTCTCGTTGACGGCCGTTCTCAGGAAGTTTTCGATGGTGCGATTGAATCTTTCCACCATTCCATCTGATTGCGGGTGAAGAGGTGTAGTTCTGGTTTTGTGAATACCTAGCAGCTCACAAACTTTCTGAAACACTTCAGACTCGAAATTTCGTCCTTGATCGGAATGGATCTCTCTGGGCACCCCATAACGGCATATCCAATTTTCGAATAAAGCTTCAGCTACGGTGACTGCTTCTTGATTAGGTAAGGGATATATTTCTGGCCACTTACTGAAGTAGTCCATCACTACCAAAATATAACGATTTCCCCTGCTGCTACGAGGAAATGGTCCAGCTATGTCAATAGCTATTCTCTCGAATGGAGCTCCAACATTGTACTGCTTCATTTGTCCTCGGCTTCGAGTCCTGGGTCCCTTACTAGAGGCGCAGATATCACAACGTCGACACCATTCTTCCACATCGGACCGACTGCCAAGCCAGTAGAATCGTTCTCTAACTTTATTCAGAGTTTTGTTTATTCCAAAGTGCCCACCACCGACTCCACTGTGTAGTGCTTGAAGAACTTCTGGAATTCTTTTCTGGGGCAGCACTGTTTGATAAACCTTTTCTTTTCCGTCAGGACTCTCCCAGACTCTTTTTAATAGGCCGTTCTCGATGGCTAAAGAATTCCATAGCGCCCAGTAGCTTTTTAGAGACGGTGATTTATCAGAAATATCGTGCCAGGTGGGTCTGTCCATGTTTTTATCTTCCACTGGAAAATTGGTCCAAAATCCGGGTCTTCACTTTGTTCTTTAGCGATGACTTTATTATCCCAATCATCTGAGCTCTGGATGTTAATTCTTCGGCAAAGAAACTCATCTTCCTCTCTAATTTCTTGTCGCAGGCAGTGCTTACAGTTTGGAGGGCATGGTCTTCTGGATAGGGCATCAGCATTCCGATGGTTAGACCCTTTCCGGTGTTCAATTTTGAAGTCATACTCCTGCAACCGTTGAAGCCACCTTGCCACTTGGCCTTCCGGATTCTTAAACTGCAGTAGCCACTTCAAAGAAGCATGATCGGTCCTCAAGACGAACGGCTGACCATAGAGATACTTATGAAAATGCTCCACAGTTTTAACTATGGCAAGCAACTCTCTTCTGGTTACGCAGTAGTTCATTTCTTGCTTAGAGAGGGCCTAGGAAATCACGTTTTCGTGCCTGTTTCCATTTTGTGATAATATACCTCCAATTCCAGTATTACTAGCATCCGTGTCTACGATGAATGTCTTTCCAGACTTGGGATATGACAGAATCGGAGAAGAGCACAAAGCTTCTTTTAATCTTTGAAAAGCTTGTTGACATTGTTCCGTCCAGATAAATGGCTGATTGTTTTCTGTGAGTCGATGTAAGGGTTTCGCAATCTCGGCGAAATTTTTCACAAACTTGCGATAGTAAGTGCAAAGTCCAAGGAAACTCCTTAATTCATGTTTGTCTTTCGGTACTGGCCATTTCCAGACGGTTTCAGTTTTCTCTGGGTCAGTCTTCACTCCGTCAGAGGAAATAATGTGTCCTAAATACTTGACTTCCTTTTGAAAGAGCATGCACTTCTTGGGACTTAGCTTGAGCCGGGCTTCCCTCAACTTTTGGAAAACTTCTTGGACATTCTTCAAATGATCTTCAAAGTCTTTTCCCAGTATTATGATGTCATCAAGATAAACGAGACACGTTTTCCAGGTCATTCCTCGTAGAATGGTTTCCATAAGTCTTTCAAAGGTGGCTGGTGCATTGCAGAGACCAAAGGGCATAACGTTGAAGTGCCACAAACCCGTACCAATGGAAAAGGCGGTCTTCTCTTTATCATTTGGATGAAGCTGCACTTGCCAATAGCCACTCTTCAGGTCTAATGTGGAAAACCATTGAGATCCAGACAGTGTATCCAGGGTGTCGTCTATTCTTGGCAATGGATAACTGTCCTTCTTAGTGACATCGTTTAGTCTTCTATAATCTACACAAAATCTGGTAGAGCCATCCTTCTTCTTTACCAAAACAACCGGCGAGGTCCATGGACTCTGGGATGGTTCAATAACTCCCTGCTGCTGCATGTCTCTCAACATCGTGGATACCTCTTCTTGCTTGGCTAAAGGAATCCGTCGTGGAGCTTGTTTAATTGGCGTGGTGTCGCCGGTATTTATTCGGTGTTGCACAAGATTAGTTCTTCCAACATCATCTTCTGTTAATGAGAAAACATCTTGATAACGCCTCAACAAATCTTCCAATTTTGGACCTCATCGGCTTGTAGTGGGGACTTGAATCGGTTAACAAGGCCTTGAAGAACTTCAGGTAGTTTTTCCATACTTCGAGGTGTTGTTGATGGTTCTATATTACTGAAGACCGATCCAACTGTTTGACAAACTCCCAAAGGTTCACCTTTCTTGATCTGTTGTGGTTAGTCTTTCAGATTTAGCATTGTGAACAATACCAAATTGTTTTTCCTTTCTGTTAATGTCTTTCCAGTTAATATGCCCTTCCTATACAGGCTGTTCTCTTGCTCTGGTTCTACAATTACAGTTTCTTCAACTGCCGAAGGACTGCTACAAATAGCTTCAATTACAACTTCTGAACCTGCTGGAAGTTCTATGTCTGCTGACGCTTCCACAGTTCTAATAGGAAGGTTTCTGACTTCGGGAAACTGCATGATGATTTCTTCATCTTTGGTCTTCAATGATCTTCGAGAAAGGTCCAGCACAAAATGATGTTCAGTCATGACATCAAGTCCAAGAATGACATCATCAGTTATATCTGCTACTAAGATGTTGTGTTGGAAAGTGGTTGTCCCCAGGGTTATTCTAGCTAGATGGATGCCTTTCACTGATATGACTTCTCCATTTGCTGTCTCCAAGATGTAGTTCCGGTCTGGCTTTTGTATTCTGCAGTGAGCGACGATGTTCGGTCTTACTATGGTGTGACTAGAGCCTGTATCAAGGACCATTTCACAATCCCGTCCGCATATACGCCCTGGTACTACCAAACTCGTTCCATTATTTTGCAGACGGGTTACCTTGATCTTAATAGTTGGTGGGGCTTGGTAACACCTAGCCAGCTTTCGCCCCTCAAAGCTGACTAGTTGGCGTTTTCCTGGTCCTGACTAGATGTATTCTTAGGGCATCGATTCCTAAGATGCTCTTCAGCTCCATAATTCCAACACTGAATGGGTCTTCTCCTGCTATATACAGTGGAATTAGTACGGTCATGTTCTTGCTGGAAGTTATTCATTAAATCTTGCAAACTCTTCATAAATCCTTCCAGGTTATTTTCACTTGATCGTTGTTTACTAGTTTGAAACTTAACTTGTCTTATTCTGCCTTGACTGTTTCTGGAAGCCTGTCGGGCGGCTTCAATTTCCAGTGCCTGGGCCAGAGCTTCAGATATGTTTTTATGTCTGGCTAACCTTAACGCTTGGCTGATCTCGGAGTCTCGCAGGCCATCAATGAAGCTACTTATTGCTAACTGTTCTTGGAATTCTGTCGGTGCGGTGGGGTAAGCTAGCTTCACCATACGTGCTATATCCGCCTCAAATTGCTGCAGATTTTCTTCGAAACGTTGTCTTCGGCCTTTTAGTTGTGCTTGGTAGACATGTTGCAGATGGGCGTCGCATACCTCATTTCCAAAGCAACCTTCAGCATTTGATAGTTCTTTTGTTTATCGTCAGCTAGTGTTCTTAATATCTCCATAGCTTCACCCCGCAGAGCAACTATAAGTGATGTGGCTTTTTCTTCTTCTGACCAGTTATTTGCCAAGGCAGCTGCTTCAAATTGTTTTAGGTAAGTGCTCCATGACACCTTTCCATCAAATGTTGGTGGCTTCACTCTTGACGACGGTAGAAAACTGCTCTCGGTCTTAACGGGCTCCTTTACCGACAACTGGGATTTCAGATTTGATACTTCACTTTGTAACTTAGTCATATTTTCTTCTACGACCTGGACCTTATCTTGTACCTCATTTCTTAATTGATTAATCTCCTCTTCTACAGTTTCCTCAAATTCATTGAGTTTAACTTTAATTGCTTCTTCTAACTTCTTATTGTTTTCTTGTAAACTGGTTTTCATTTCGTTTCTTAACTCTTCCTGATTATTTTTCATTTCTTCTAAACTGTTTTTCACCTCGTCTTGACTGTTTTTCATTTCATCTTGGTTGTTTTTCATTTCTTTCTTTAAGTCTTCCTTCATATCTTTCATCATTCCCATTAATTGTTTCAATGTTTCCTCCATTTCTGTTGCTTTAGATCTCGTCACTGGCATTCACTTGTCTACTCCAAATGTCTTCTTCGTGGAACGTCACACTTCTGACACCAATGTAACCTCGAAACTAGGTTATCGTTGAAACACGTCACGTAGACAAACAAAGTCAGACATAGCTCTATCTCAAGCTGAGTTGGAAAGAGAGTATAAACTAATTACAGAACCCTTGAATAAATTGCTTTCTACTATAAAATCAGATGTTCCGATTAAACAGGAGCCTAGGGAATTTAAATTTGAAACACCAACGTCTACACCAAGAAATTCCAAAATAGATGCATTAATCAAGTTTCAACCTCAGCTACCCATGTCGATGCCTAGTTTTCTTGAAGATGCGTTTCAGTACGAACCAGTAATTAACGATTCAGTTGCTGAAGAACAGAACAGCAGCGACTTAATTAATCAGGAAGTGGAGAAAAGTCGACTTTTCCTACAAGATCTTTCAAATACCAGAGCCTATGAAGAATACTTAGAAGTTTACGACCCATTACCACGACAATATATAGATATATCTGTGAGAGGTGATGAAAAAGATAATGAACGCCAATATGGAGTAAAGCATGATATGGAGACAGATAAACTTCAAATTGGAGGAACCAATCTAGACATAATTGGAAAAGATGTTAAAGTAGCTGGTGTAACTTATACCGGAACTCCAGGATTGTATGAGTTACTGTTCAAGAAACAGCCCATAGGTTACAAGAAAGAAGATTTAGATAATTATTTGGATATCATAAATAGGTCTCACGCATACCGTAGAAATTTTAATCCTGAAGGACAAGTTCAAGGCTCGCAAACGGAAAAATATAGAACGATTATTAGACCGTATTTAATAAAAAAGGGAATATTAAAATCAGGAATACAACCACAATCATTCTCAAAACCTCCACCACCAAATAGACCTCTACGTAGAACGCAATCGTTAAAACATTACACCAAAGGTGGACTGCTAAACCTATCCAATAATAAAATAGATTACGTATATTTCAACGATGTTAATGAGTTAATTAATAGAATGCGTTTGTTAATAGCATCACAAATGGCTGGGAATAATTCACACGATAATGAATTATCCTCCATCGTCGAGGAACTCAGAGAGGCGAAAATCATAAAATAAAAAATTGTTTATAACAACCTCATTCAATCATAAACTGTTATTCGAAAAACATGCCCATCGATAAATTTGGTCGACATATTTTAAGAGATAGATCTGGTCCTTATCTCTTACCAACTGTATCGTCTTCTCCTCAGTCTCCTCCTTTTTATATTTGTGAACCTTCCTTACATCATAGTAAGTGTATAATAAAAATTAAGGGTTCTGAAAAAAAATTATCGGGTATGTATACTTTGGAGAATCAAAAATAGGGATATATTTTTCGGGTCTCTGGAAAATCAGAATATGTAGACATTTTTCCACCTGATTGTGAAATTTTTCATAATTTTGGTAGTGCCATTACACTAAAAGGTCTTATTGGGCTCACTATAAATAAAGGAGATAAATTATTAATCAACACTGTACCAGGGCAACCATCTTTATACATGGAAATGGTTTTACAGTGCCCTATTACAAAAAATATCTAGCATGAAAGAGGTAGTAGTTAACGAACTTCATAAGCCTGCTAGAAAGAATTTTAAACGGAGGCCTCTGATCATTAAAGGTCTAAACGATTCAATTCAAGCTGATATAGTAGAAACCATTCCATATGCAAAGATTAACAAGGGTTATCGATATATTCTCGTCGTTATAAACGTATTTAGCAAGTTCGTATGGGCTGAGCCTGTTAAACGCAAAATTGGAAAAGAAGTGACTAATGCTATGCTCAAAATTTTGTCACAAATGAAGCAGATTCCGCGCAATTGTCAGACAGATTTAGGCAAGGAATTCTGCAATAAAGACTTCAAGCAGTTGATGGCCAAATTCAAAATTAATCATTACAGTACTTACTCAAATTTAAAAGCTAGCATTGTTGAAAGGGGAACAGAACACTGAAAAATTTAATGTGGCATCAGTTTAGCTTACAAGGAACTTATAATTAGATAAATGTATTACCGGAAATCGTAAATAGATATAATGAAACACCCCATCAAACATATGGTTTGCCCCCTAGTAAAATAAATAACAAAAATGCTAAGCAAATATTACAAACAGCTTATAGCTACATAAAAACCGTGGATCCAAAACCAGCAAAGTTTAAAGTCGGTGATTTTGTAAGAATTAGTAGATATAGAGACGCATTCAATAAATCATACACACCAAATTGGAGCAACGAGGTGTTTATAATAAGAAAAGAGAACTAATTAATAGAACTAATCCAACAACCTACCTGTTGAAAGATCAAAACAATCAAGAAATTCCAGGAGGCTTTTATACAGGAGAAATTAAAAAAACTACACACCATGATGTTTATTTAATTTAAAAAGTTCTTAGAAAAAGTAGAAATAAACTATTCGTAAAATGGCATAATTCTTGGATTAATAAAAATGAAATAGTATAAACTTATGTAATAATGATTTTTAAATAAAAAATGAAAAAAAATATCGTCTCTTGGTTTTATTCTTGCTAGCAAGCAATAAATATCGATTATTTTACTTTTTTTATTTCCAGAGGTAATTCGCGGTCAGAAATTACATTTGTTTTTATTAAAAAATGTACTTTTTTGAAAATATTTTAATATTCGCTATTACCATCAGCAAATAGTGTAAATGTACTCGTAGAATATTATGCACTAATTATTACGAACAAGTCCAATGTTATTTTCTAAAAATAGATATTGTTGAAATGTCAAGGTTACATTTTTTGTGTTAAACGACAAAATTTAAACGGTACAACATTATCTATTCGATGTCGTATCAGATTTTAGAAAATAAATAAAGAAACAACAGAGTTAGTATCTGTAATTAAAATTTAGATATTTTTGACGAAATTTCTATAAATCAAAAATAAAACTATCGTGCGATTTTCTTAAAACTTTAATATGTTATAGAGGGACTTCTCAAGACAAAAAAGTGATCTTTCTTTGTATAGATTTGATAAAGAGTTTTCGATTGATGGGATAAAACATTGTTTTACTAATATTTAATAAGTTAGTGTAGGCCTGAATGAGCAGTTTTGAAAAATCCAATAAAAAAAAATAAGCGACTTAAAAAATAAAAATGTATACGTTTTTCTCATATGTCTCTTTCTGTCTTCATCCACCATATATATTTTCTTAAAATTATACTTACTTCAAACAGAGTCTGTTTCAAATTATTATTGATAATAATTTGTAATAAATTTTCAGTAATGAATATTGTAACCTCGTAATTAGGTTATCGTTGAAACACGTCACGTAGACAAACAATCTTTATTATCACTCTTGATAATACAAGAAATATCCTTCAACAAATTTCGCAACTGTCAACGCTTTACTTTGACGTTTGTCACTCGCGTTTGGCTGCTCAATACAAAATGACTCAGCGGCCGAGAATGATCTGCTTATATAGGTTTTTACAGTTCTCGAAGTTTCTGAGATTTCGAGAACGTGTCGAGAAACAAATAGAATATAGCCTGGAATATTCCGGAAAACGTCAAAATAAAGGCATCACAAAAATTGTAAATTCTAACAAAAACAGGAACATAATTAACCAACTAAAAGGTAGGTGAGCTTTCGTAACAATAGTTTAGGCCCTTTGACGTTGGGGGATATGCATCAAATTAAGAACGGGGATACAAAGAACACTAGTGATACTGGTACAAAATTAAGAAAGAATCGATAGACTCGCAAAAAAGTTACAAGAAATTCATAAAAGAAAATTTTTTTACGCCCTCTAACTGAGCTCATTTATTTTTAATGTATACAAATTTACATTGATAAAAACATTTATTTGTGTAAAAATAGCACATTTGGGTAACCCTATGTTCAGAGACACTCCGATCAATATTCTAAATAAAATTTTACATTATGAAATTGTAAAAATTTGTACATAAGAGTACATCAGAAATAAGTAGAGGGATAAAATAACCCCCTCCCTCCGTTTCTACGTTTGTTTTTCAGGCATCGTTTACATTTGAGGATTTGGTGGTGATCATTTGAGATTTCAAAGTGATACGTAAAGACCTGAAGAAATTACAGCAAAAAATCTTCAATTTTAACACCATGTATCTTTTAAAGGAGACATTTTTGTATATTGGTAAGTAGGGTTAAATCGTCAAATTTTGCAGTAAAAACTACATAGTTAGTGGGATAACCTGTTTCTTGTTACACGCTGTATAAGTTGCACTTCAATATTTAATTTTATATATTATGTCTTTTCATTAGTCCGATAATAGGCTGAGTAATCGTAAACATCATGGTTTTCGACAAATTTGTTAACTATGCATAGTTTCACAGTGCATAATTTAAAAACATGCATGTATCAAGTAGACTTGAAAATATATACAGGGTGATTTTTAACCTATACACTTAAATTTAACTGCATTTCTAGACTTTAAAATAGGACAAAAAGTCTATATAAACATGTATCCTAAGACATTGTGTTTTCGACATACAGGGTGGGAAAAGTTAGTTCTTGATGATGGTTTTTAATTAGCATTTCTTCCCAAACGCGTAGATATAAATGAAAAAAGTTTGGCACATTCCCATAATACTTTTTGCTTTTTTTCTTTTCTTTTAATGCAGTTTGTCCGGGACGAGTGAAACAAGGGAGGTAGTGCTTCAAAAATATGCAAACTTTCTTGTGTATATTTTGTTTAATATTTCGTAGCAAAAATGAAAACTCTAAGGATTTTTACATAAAAAATATTCTTGTTGAAATTCCATGTCGGCAACGGTTTTCGAGAAAAATTTGATTTTAATATCTGGGCGTATGCTAAATCTCATAAAAAATCTATGGAACTTGAAACGTAGTTGGTTTTTCAATGAAAATAAAAAAAATGACATCAACCAATACATAAAGAAGCCAAAAGAATTTTTTCGTATAAGACTTTTCTATTAATATCGTCAGACAAATCACATCCTGTATACGCAAAGCAATGATTGCATATGCATATATAGAAGCATATTACTTACTATAATCTTGGATTGAATAATATTACTACAATTAATAAATAAATATTGTCTGTAGAACGAGTTGCTTAAGTGAAAATGATGTATGCTTAAATGCATATCAACAAAAGTTATTCTTGATTTAAGATAATCTTTTTTCTGTATGGATTATATCGCAAAAGCTCCTATAAAAGTTCCTTAAACATGTGATCATATCACATGTGACATACCACATACGGAAAGAAAAAGATGGTTTTAATGCCGAAATGAATTTCTATCATATTTAAAACGCAAAAAAGATACTAAATCAATCATACTATTTTATATTTTAAAATTAGAAGAATTCACATATTAATATTATTAAAAATATAATGTTATCTCAGAAAGGCATAACTTATCTATGAAAATCGTATATAGGTACGACATTTCATCTAAAAATTAATTATTAAAGGCCTCAACCAATATTTTCTATAGCAATATTTTATTAATTCCAGAAATAAAAAAAGTTATCGTTATGGTGAGATATAAGTGGTCTGCTTACTTCCTGCTCGGCCTAAGCGGCTCGACTTACAGGAAGCGACCTACATTCCAGCAGGTACTTAACTAAGACCTCTCACCCTGGGCGACAAGCCATTAAATCTGCAAATGATACTGCAGGAAACAACTACTCCGCGGACTAATGCCCCGACCGGAATTGAATTACTCCTGCAGTATCTGCGTGAACAGCGAAGAACCCTTGTCGGATGCACCACCAGACATAGACCGGTTTCGGGCTTGTTAGCCCTCATCATTTTACCATAGGTGAGATTACCGACAATTGAACTGGCTGTTCCTTCATATGTATGTTCACATATAAACTGAGTGCAGGTGAGATATAAGTGGTCTGCTACATTTGCAGATTTAATGGCTCCTTCGCCCAGGGCAAGAGGTCTGCGTTAAGGTTTACGGAAAGCGCTCGATCCAAAGGGATATAGTTTTCGCTCAGTAACTCCTCAACGAAAAATGATAAAAATATGCGGTTTTTTTTAATAGACTACAAATATTATTTTACGTCGACGCTGTGTTTTGAAATTTTGAAAATATGCAAAATTCATTTAAAAAAAATATTTTACACTTTTTCAAAATTTCAAAACATAGCGTCGACGTAAAATAATATTTATAGTCTATTAAAAAAAACCGCATATTTTTAACATTATCCGTAAAGGAGTTACTGAGCGAAAAGTATGGGTTTGTTCCAACACAGCAAGACTCGATTCCGAACCGTCCAGAATTAGTCAGTCAGTTCAGTTGTTAATGTACTCTCGGCGAATGCGACGTAAGTCTGTGTTGGTCAAACATTTCTCACGGTTCTGAACCAGTTCTCGACGGTTGTTGGAACATACCTTATATATCGTTTGATAGAGCGCTCACCGTAAGCCTTAAGTACCTGCTGGAATGTTGGTCGCTTCATGTAAGTCGAATCGCTTAGGCCGAGCAGGAAGTAAGCAGACCACTTATATCTCACCTGCACTCAGTTTATATGTGAACATACATATGAAGGAAGAGCCAGTTCAATTGTCGGTAATCTCACCTATGGCATACTGATGAGGGCTAACAAGCCCGAAACTGGTCTATTTCTGGTGATGTGTCCGACAAGGGTTCTTGGCTGTTCACACAGATACTGCAGGAGTAATTCAATGCCGGTCGGGGCATTAGTCCGCGGAGTAGTTGTTTCCTGCAGTATCATTTGCAGTTATCGTTATGATAGTTTCCAGTGGAAAAAAACTCGGATGCACAGAAAATTGCTCCAATCTGCCACATCTATCAAAAACTATTCTTTTTCCTCACAAAAGAAAAACTCTCTTAAGAAACGTTTCAGTATTTGATATGTGCATAAGAATTTATTATTTTTATCAGTGCCGTCCTCTTCCAAATTCCAGTATACTATAAAGGATATATTTTCTAAACATTATCATCATGCGATAATTTTATGACCAACAAGAAAAAGTATTACTACTACTAAACATATTAAAAATGAGAATATATTGTACGAACACTACTTGGTGAGATAAGTAGTCCAGAGTATTATTATAAGAAAAATGTTGTTTGAACAGTATGTCCTATATGTCTAGAACACTTTTTCTTAAAAGTACATTTTCACAAAGATAAATACTTATTTATACCTAAATTTTTTAAAATAACAATTTTTATTTAACATTTACAAATAAATAGATCATTCATCAATTAGATTCTTTAGTACCTAAGTATCAATAAATAACCAGAAAACGAATTTCTCAAAAAATTGTTCAGTTTTATGTAGGTAGTTATTTATATATTCCCAGCCTAACCTTAGCTATCCTATTTTGAAAAACATTTCTGAGTAATATACAAACTTTGCTAGGAAAATAAGCAATAATCTTCTACTAATACATTAAAAAAGAAATATGAAATGACAGGGGTAATAACTGGGAAATAAACTGCTTATTTTCACTAGAAGAAAATAGCTATTATGTAAAAATTTGCTGGGGGTGTTATTGTGTTGCCAGGAAAATGCCAATTCCATAAGAAAAAGTTGCCGAACCAAATTTTGCTTACTTCCAATAGGAAACAAACTACATTGACGTAAAATTTTATTATTATGGCATAAAAGGCCCAGCTACCTTCATCCAAACTTGGAGAAAACATATTTCTCTAAAGGAAATAGTTCCTACATAAATTCAGTTTTTTTCTACATAAGTGAGATACGTATATCCGTTCGGTGCCCAAGACTAGGAACTGTCATCTACGGCAATATGATGAAATATATAACATGCCGTCTACATTGTCGGGAAGTACTTGGGTTAGAGTTCATTTAGATTTTATACGTACAAACTTCCGTAATGTAAGTGACATCTTAAAAGGAATATTTTATAAACTATTGAACAGAACTTAATCATTCAAAGCGAAATTGACTGAGAAACAAATAGTGTTGATGATATTTAAAATCAAAGCTAGGTAGATTAATACAGACATGTGTATATAATTTAATTCTTAAGCTTATTAATGTTCAAACGAAAAAAATAGCTTATAAAATTAATACTTTCAAATAGACTAAATATAGTCTAATTGAAACGTTTATTTGTGCAGGAATTTAAAAAATATACAGAATGTATCTGATTTAATATATTTTCAACAAACAACTGTTTTGTAGTTACCCTGCAAATCTTCTGAACGACCTTGATAAATGATAAGATTTTTTTGTAAATAAAAATGGGTAACCCATCAGCAAATATATGATCTTTTTTAGATAACAACAAAATATTTTACATTAATTGTCATTTATAATAATGAGTTATAAGCACAAACATTGAAACTTTAAACTTCTTTGAACTGCAGCTAATTATGTATAATCACAGAAGCACATTAGCAGAGTGCTAATGTGGTAGCTCAGTTGGAAGAGCATTTACCCGGAAAACGAGAGGTCCCGGGTTCGAATCCAAGCTGCGGCAAGATATTTTTAATTATACTACAACTTCAGAAGTGCAATTGTGGATCCGCCTGACGCCTGATAGCACAGCACCCTTAAGGAGGAAACACATTAAGCGGTCGCGTTCCTCTTGCGCCGAGAACCAGGCTAGTCAAGTAAAAAATTTTCTAATGCTTTTAAATGTACACGTTTGCACTAGCAGAACTAGCGGAAGCTTTTTGGAAAATTTCGGCCAGTCGCGTCAAATAATGGAACTAATAGAAATACATTCTACACAAAACATACTTTGACATCTAAATAGTTCAGTAGAACAAGTCGGAAGCGCTTAGAGAATAAAATATGCGACTGAAAGTCGGTGATCAACTCGGTATAGAGCGGTCCGCGATGCGTCCAGACCGCGACCTCATACTGCGCTCTTTATGTTTACAGTTACCAAGCTGTCGGATTATGATCGGCAGTCGAGCATGACTGTGTTGTTCGAACTGTAGCAAATTATACATATGTACTGACAGAACCAGATAGTAGCGTCACAGTTTAAATATACTAATATAAACTGTGGTAGAGTGAAGAAGTGTACCCGTGACAGCTCGGTTGGGAGAGTATTCCCGAAAAATGAGAGAGAACATTTTTATTCTACTAGAGAACGTTGGTTAAACAAAGTTTCAAATAAAGAAAAACACGTTTTTACGATTCGCATTTGCTGTTAAACTAATATCACATTTCTATCAAGTAGTATTTTTTTTGACGTGAATTCCAGATCCAGGCGAACGTCGCTGTTATGGTGGAACCAGGGGGGCCCCGTTGCGCAACGCAGGACAATATTCCCGACGACCTGCACTCTGTTTCGGTGCGTCTTTGTTGCGTAGAGACACATAGAAGTGTCCTCTGTCCTGGGTAGATCCGCGGTAAAGATGTTGAAAAGGTGCAGGGATCTTGGAGGCTTCCATGGGGCGATAGGTGGATAGGGTCCCTTCCACCTTCGCACGCAGCTCTTTGCCTCTTAGGAAGGACGCCACCAGTTTGACTAGGCAAAGTCGAGTATCTTTTCGATAAGCCTATCGTGCCAGACCCTGTCGAAGGCCTTGGTGTCGTCCAAAAAGACTGCTCCAGTAAATTCTCTGGTGTTTAAACCTGCGGAAACAAGTTCAACTAAACTGAAAATGTGCTGCACCGTCTAGTGGCCACGTGCAGTCTTGCCAGGATCACCCTCTGTGCTACTTTGCTTATCATGGGCAGGACATTGATGGGCCTGCAACTAGAGGGAAACTTGGGGATGCAGATGTTCAGCAACGCCATTACACTCCGGTGGAGGAGTTTCCTGAGAATCCTGATCCAGATTCCTTCGCATCCCGGTGCTTTGCGGGGGTTAAAGTGGCGCAGAATCTTCTTCACCACCTCCGGAGTAGCAAGTCTGATTGGTTCATTCTATCTCGTACGTGTGCTGCTCGTCTTCGTCGTCGAGAAAGTTCTTTGTACATTGCAGTTAAAGGCTGTCAGCGAAAGCTTCTGCTTTGTACCACTTCGTGTAGACGACCCCATCCTCTCCGTGAATCGGGGGTATCCGACGTCGGGGGAGCCCCCAGCGTCTTCTGCATCTTCCACAGAATGCCGTCTCCGGGATTCAGCGATTCCAGATGTCTTTGCTATCGCTCCTGGTAAAGCTCGTCCAGGGCGGCCTTGACTTTCCTGTTGAGCTGGTTTTCGATCTGCTTGTCGCGTGGGTGGTCCATTCGCATAGCTCGCCGCTTGCCCGCGCGTCTCTCCCTTATCTGCTTCTGCAAAACAAGAGGTAACTCACCTGCGCGGTCAGCAAGTCTCTTTTACGTCCTCTCGGTGGTGTGGATATCCGTCTCAAGACTGCCGCTTCGAGGTCCGCTTCGTCGTGGATGACAAGAATGGGTTTGACAGAGTCGTTGCATGTCTGCACGAAACTGTTTCCAGTCAGTCTGCCTCCTCACGACAGTTGCCTCGTTGCGACGCTCCTGTCCTAACTCCAATAGGACAGGCGAGTGATTTGTGGATCCCTCGTAATGCGTCGTGAGTTCGGCTTCCATCGGTATTGCCGGTCTAGCTGCATCTCTCTGGAAGATCGGCTGACCGGGTCTGTACGCCATTACGTCATTGTGGCTCCGCAAGAACTGAAGAAGCACCCTGCTTTTTGATGAGGTGATCGTGCTGTTCCACTCTGACGACTTTGCGTTAAAGTCACCGATGGCATGCGGCCATGACTCATGACCGCCTCCAGATCGTTCTCTAAGAGCGGGCGAGATGGTGGCTGGTAACGGATACCACAGCGATTTCTCCGCGGCGGGTGCTCACGGAGACTGTTACGGCTTCCATGTTTACCAGCTGTGGGACCTCTAACATATAGTGTTCGATACCTCGTTTAACGCAACAGATCTGGCCGCGAAAGAATTTTTTGCATCTGTGGCATTGAGACGCCACAACTGCCGCCTTCTGGGGTTCCACTCGAACAACCAGGGAGTAGCATCGGATGACCTGTAACAGACTCTTCCACTGCTACCTCTCGTGCGTTAGCTGCCTCCTCCTGCTCGTGCAGCTGTTGAGTCAGCTTGGCAATGCACTGCCTGATTTTCTTCCTAGAGCTTTTTTAGCTCATCCTCGCTGCTGAGCGGAATTCGCCCTGTGTCGGATAGCGAACTGCTGCACCGACATTTATCAGTGCTTAGTCGTCCTCCTCGACATGCTTGAATGAAAGAAAAATATTTGTGTCTTCTCGGCCTAGGCTGTTGAAGCACAAACGGTTAGTCGTTTTACAAAGGATAGTCTTAAAAATACTAATAAGGGTGTCTTGTAAAAGACAATTGTTTGTGCGGCCTCCACTTCGCAGAACTACTCAGGTGCACTTCCAAGGATCGCTGATCACTTCACTTGCAGGTATACAGTATACCTGCTCGCTTAGCTGCTTGGACACAGCTGTATTTTCATTATGCATACACATAAGTAAACAATTTCATATGTAACACAAAGATTATGCTATAGCAATGTTTAGATTTAGAAAAGTTAAAGCCAAATAATATTTTGATGTATTTCTGTACCTAAAAACATATTAGCATTTTTCCATAAGGGTTGTTCTCTCAGCAATGTCGCATAGTTCATTGTAAAGGAGTTTGTTAGAAAATGTAAGTAGTCTAAATGTCTAACTAAAACATGGCGGTAAAATCAATTCTATTTAGACGGGGAGTCAAATTTTGCAGCCAAATTTTTATTGATTTTTTGAAACAAAAACATTCAGTTTCGATAAAAAAAATTAAGATTGTTTTAGTATCAGTAGAACTAAACTACCATTTAGTTTTTTCAAAAATAATATTTTCTATTTTTTCCTTAAATCCTTTTTAGAGTAAATTCGAAGCACAGTTTCACTATTTACCAAAAACACTCTTTTTTCTTTTAAGGGTTAGTTTAATAGAAAACGTCGCTAAAGTTGTAGTACTAACATTGGCAAGCTTAAAAATTGATGAACTGGACAAGATGCTTGCAAAAATAATTTAAACAGAATGAATAACAATCTTGTAATGTTTTGCTGCTACTATATCGTTTTTTTGCAAGAATTTTAAAAAATTACGGAATATTAAAAAAATCAGTTAAGATCCGTTTATTTGCTAAATATAGTACGGATTTTAAGGGGCTCTAAAGCCCACAACAATTTAAAAAAATATGTAAATAAGTCGGCTACCGACTGGTTACATTTATGTATTTTGGCAAAAAGGAACAAAATTGAAATCTATCAATGAACAAAAATGTTCATTTTGTTTACTTAATATACATGAGAATATCCTAAATCCCCATTCAACATTTGCCACAGATTTTATTCGTAATATCAAAGTAACGTCTTAAACTCCACCATCGTTAAATTTGATATAATGGGCCCTTTTAACGGTTTTCCTTTATCTCGCTCCAGTGTTTCGTTGCCGCCGTTCGCCGGATACATCTTCGTCCAAACGAAGTTTCAAATTTTATGCATTCGAATCGTATTTGGCGATAAAGCCCTTTGTTTCCAAACCGCATTGCAGCGTCAGTTCTTAAATGCCCTAAACGTTGGAAATACACGAGAAAAGGAAAATTCAATCAGCATGGGTTTATGTTGTGAGAAACGCTTTAAATACGGGAAGGCGCGCAAAATTGAAATTTAAGACTCCAGAACTTTAAAACTCTTGAAATGTGTGTAAGGGTACCTCAGGGAATTACCTACTCTAATAAACAGAAGATTCGATGTGGTTACTTATTAAATTCATTACATAATTTAATTTTTCAAATTAAAATATGAAAATATTGTTCTAATGCTATAATAATACTTTTTGAATTATTTTCACAACCGGTAAAATGGCAATGAAAGAAATAAATACGGATTGAAGGGTCTTGACGACAGTTGTCAAATAACATCTGTCTGAATTTGCGTGACAGTCAAATGTTTATAACAGCTATATTTTAGAAACTATTGGGTTTACAGAGACGGTTCTTAACTCAAATTGTAGCAAATGTACTCTACTTTGAATTGTATGTGTAGTTGTAATCGAAAAAACTACTGCTTCAGAGTTGAAATTGCCAAAAACTGAAGAAGGGTAGAAAATTTCGTGAGTTTTTAGATTTTTGACAATGTTGCTTTCGTCGCTCGAGACCAAAAACTTGGATAGTGTATTGGGTCAACATCATCATAAACAATTTAGGTTTAACGTACAAAATTTGAAATAATATTAAAAATCTTTGATTTGTGTTAAGGTTTCCGACAACCTTAACAGCCCAAAAAAATATATAATTAGGCCCTGTTCATGATAGGTGTTATGTGTACGGTCACGCACTTCCCAGTTAGTCATGTAAACGTAGTTAGTTATTAGTTATATGTCAAGCCTTAATAGATAAATATGATTAATTTTGAATTATATAAAAAATATTGTTACAGGATTTGTCCCGATCGCTCCCAATTTGGTGGCTGTTAGATTCACGACATGCTAGATTTGCACCGATCGCCCGCGCAAAGAAAGCGATGATGCTGTCGATCGAGGTGCGTCAGAAAGATTCCCGGCGAGCATCAGGAATATTCGCGAGCCGCTCTAGAATGAGATCCAGAACTGCTAGAAAATACTGTAAATATTCGTTTTGCCTATATAAGGCGAATAAGCGGACCGAGCGAGAGAGTTTTGCATTTGGATATTTCGATGAGACTTCGATGAAATGGAGATTCAGAGCCATTTGGATAGTGATTTATTAGTTTAGTTGTATTGCGTATTCAGTGGTGTACAAAGTGTTTAATAAAGATCGGTAAATAGTTAACTGATTCTTATTTTTTTATAGTAACAGAAGAAGTTGGGTAGGAAATCCGTAACAATATTTAGGTCTCTTAAGAGGTAAACAAGAAACAGATGTAAACAAACCAGAATAAAAACACATAACATTAGGGTAATTCTACGAGAGTTGGCGTGTCAGGTGAGATGACTCACTGGCTGTTTTAGCTATTACCGGTAATATTCAAATTTTGGCGGCACTACACGATACGCCACCTTACAGCACTGCATTGGTTGATGCAAGTCGTTGCAGAATTATCACTATTCTTTTACAATTTATTAAAATATGTTTAGTGCATTTTTAACATAGAATATATTTGAGATCGTCCAGGTACATACAAATAACATTTTTATATATTTCTGTTTCTATAGTATAAAACAGATTTGTATATATCATTCTAACCTAATTTTGCGTTTCCACAAATTTTAGCAAAATAGAGGTTAAGAGCGCCATTTCTCCTTGTGCCTATATTAAGGTGAGTCGGCGCATGTTATCTCTAGGAGAGTTGGCGCACCTATAGCAGCTCGTTCTATTTATATTACACTTTTTCATTGTTTAATATTCATTTACTAATTTATTTACATTCTTCCGAGATGTACTAGTACTGAAAAAGAAACACCTGGAAAAGTATTAGAAGGTCTGTTCGATCTATCATGAAAAGAAATAAACAACTTGCAACTATCCTGACAAATGATGATTATATAAATACAAAGTAAGCAAAACAATTTCAAAAGGAAAAGAAAAAAGGTAACATTTTGAAAGATAAAAATGTTAAAACACGTTAAAAAATAAACAAGACATATAACGTACAATTCGAGTCTTCTGACGAAGAACGTGTAGTATATGATGACTCGTCTGATACAATAGCATCCAGCGACAAAAGTGAAACAAGTGTTGGACGTGGAGAGGAGTCGAAGAACATAAATAAAGAAGATGAAAATTAGATCAGATGCGTTGTTCGAAATGGGTACATGAAGATTGTACCTAATAGATTTGTAAATTGTTGTCAGAAGTACGGTAAGTAATTTGTAAAACAAAAAGTAATGTTAACATTATAAAATAATAGACAAATAATTGAGTTGTTATAAATATATAAGCACGTTATCTCACCTGCGTTAGCAAGCCATCTGTCCTTTATGGTAGTGACCCACTTACAGAAAAATATATTTTTTAATTTTTGAATTAATTGTAACATATTATTTTAAAATAAAGTATGTAAAGGATACAAGAGAGTCTCTTAGTTCTTGTGAGCCAATATTAGTTATTATATCTTTTACAAAAAAAAAATATTTCACTTTCAAAATTTTCTGTGCCATCTCTCCTAGATTTACCATATAATTTCCCCATTTATAAATTCTTCAAGAAAATAGTATTATTTAATATTTGGCATTCCCAGTAATAGTAGGTATACTTATGCAGTTAGCAACACACATGTCTGTGCGTGAATGCTTCAGTTAGAATGTGTTCCAGTTTCTTGGTTGTAAAAAAAGTTTATAAAAAATGAAATTTAAGATCACTGGAATAAAAGAAATCCCTTGAGTGGAATTACTGTCTAGTTATGCGTGCTATAATGTGATAGTACTGCTTATAGTAGTAGCGATGATGATGGATTATTGTAACTTATGAGTTGGGAAGACAGGAAATTGTGTCCAAAATGATTTTGAAGAAATTGTACCTAAATATTTACCAGTTGAATTTATGCGTTCGTGTCTATCAAACGTCACATTCATCTCACATTTTACGCTTATGGTGTACTCGTATATTAGCCACACTACACTTGCTGCACTCGATTGTAATACCAAACACAGCTATTGTGTAGCATTTCTTTCCCTGTAATTAGGTAATTCCTATAGCATAAATAAAAAATAATTTATATATTACAACAAAATTTATTATTCACAGGTACGTAGTAGATGATAAATCCTGTACGATTTTTCAAAATTCAAATCATGTGTGAGCAATAACATTTATCTTTCCGAAGGTTTTGCGCGTAATCTCAAGCCGCTACTGATCCGCAGATTATCCATCGAGGCGTGGAGTTTCTGCAATTCCGAGGCTGTGTATCATCTCAGCGCTCAATAACAAGAATTTGTGAGTACACGCGTTTACTCGAAGGCCCTTATTGCGACCCATTTGGTTTTATTATTCGGTGACACACATCTCACTCCGTCACGTACTCCTGTAAACCGCCTCGACGTCTGTGTAAATACTATTTCGACCTCTATTTCCTTTGTAGATACATCGTTGAGTAGCAGATGAAAGCCGGGTTGGAGATATTGCATTTGTAACTACATGTCGTGACTTAATTCTATGACAAATTTTCATTTTACGATTAAGACCAGATTGTTTCTGTTTGTAGTTGAAACAAAATATGTGCAATTAATACACATAGTGCTTTAGAACAATGTATCGTAAATTCCAGGGATTATAGGATATAAAAGAAAGTATCATTTCTTTCTATAGATCTACCGTGTTTTGTTTTAATATACAGGACAAAAATATATTTTGTTAATATTTAAAAAAATATAGACAATATTAAAATATTGTGTGCCGAGAACGCCCGTTTCGAAAAATGTGAATAACGTCGGGCAAAATGTCTTAAAAGAAGCGGGACATCAAAAATAATTTCGTATTCTGGGAAGTTTTTTGGGCAGTTCGGATGGTAAGAAGTCGGTATTGTGCTTTCCGGGACCTGTCCATGTTGTTTCTCGACGATATTGCACCTGTAAAACTTAATTTGAACATTTTGAGTTTTGTTTCTATCGGCAAATAGAATAAACGGACCAACTGGCCAAGTGCCTCTGTGGCTCAGCGTATAGCATATCGGCTTACTGATCGTGAAGTAGGTGGTTCAATTCCAGGGTGGGTTGACTTTTTCTATTTTTGTTGACAAAAAAAAAAATTAAAAATTTGAGGAAATGTTCGTCTTTTTTACTTCGGAATGGTTATCGAACGTGCGAAAGACCGTTCAGTATACAAAATGTGTACAAAAATAAGGTGTCTTCAAAATTAGTCATTTCCGTTCTGTTCTTTGATTTAGGGCGATTTATAGTAATTTAAAAGGACAGAATCTTCCGGATACGGTAGGAGATTAGGTCAACAACTGATCATAGACTCTTATTTCCTGACTTCAAATACGTGCCCAAAAGGCATTGAGACTCATATGAAGGGACTTCAGTTCAAGCCGATTTATTCAAAATTGGTCGGCTCTGGTTTCCTTCCTGACTCGTAACACAATGAAATAGGTGACGGGACCCATATAAGCCCCCACTTCTAGATGATTTATGCAGGAACATCAATTTCTAACAATTTATGGCTGTTGAGGATTTCTCCCACAATAAAAATGGACTGTAGTTTTACAAACAATAACTTTATTGCTGTTCAGTAGAACGAAATTGACATTGACAACTTGTCGGACAATATTCCGCCAACTTCCTTATTAATCTATACAATACTGATACTATAAATCTTCAACAATGGCAATACATGATCATTTGCCTAAACTGGTAACTGGTTAGGCTTAATTAATATTAGATAATTGTTCTTCATCTCAAAATACGTAATAATAATATCTCTACCCCTCACTCTAATAAATAGGATTAACTCAGAAGTCTGAGACTTGTGCGGGAGAGGGGGCGGCATATTATTATTATGCAAAAAAAGTCTTGGCCTCATCCACTGCCACAATTGATGAAAAGAAAGACCCATTCATGCTTTCATCACATGTCAACAGATCGCATATATTTGATATTCATGACACCATCACCACATGCCTCAGAGATTTGGTGATAAATTTCAATGAGTATCACACTACGTAAGTGGAGAAAACGAACAATTACTTGCTGGTAACTTCACAATTTTAAGTATCAAAAACACTTCTCATTTTCGCCGCCACCGCTAAAGGGTATGTGTACCGTACAGTGCTGCCATCTCACGAGTTCATATGTATTTTAAACAAAATCACAGGTGTATATCTGCTCCCAGTTCCGAAACAAAAAATCGAAGACCAGAACTTGAACGCACCTCGTATACACATGCATGAGAATACCACAGTGGCTATCTTCAGATAACAATTTTTTATATTTTGTCTGTCACTGATAGTTTCCAATATATTTTTATGTGGATACAACCGTAATTCTATATTATGAATTCTTGTGACAATGCATATTTGGCAAACGATCGTATTTTCACATTTTATGGACCGCTTTTATAACGGCGCATTCACCAATATCTACAAAAATGCCGGCTGATATCTGCGCCGAGCAAATTTATTGATGTATAAATTTACTAATTTATATATCAATAAATTCCTTCAGATATCAGCTAGCGGCGTCTCCTCACTACTGATAAACTGAATTTGTCGCCTCTCTGAGATCGTGTATTGGGTTAAAATGTATCATAAACAAAGGGAAAAATAATATCGGTATACATATCTAGAAAAATATTAAAGTCTATCTTGAGGGGATTTGCGAAACATTGTTTATTATATTAGAAAGCTGGTTTTATTGTTTATCTTTGAATATTAGATTTATAGTGGCTATTTTTGCTTTTATTGGAAATGAGACAACATAGTCATGAATTCAGATAAACGATGATAATCACAGATATTTACAGGCAACTCAGTTATTTTAAATGGAACATGACATTTTTTATTTCATTTTCAAATTCTTCATGTGATTTTAAGTCAAGTTTATCAAATATATTATTATATGTCTAAACTCAACTTCACTTCGCTTTCTTCAATTTCCTTTTATTTTGTCATAACCATGAATTATTTATTTCGATGGAGAAAAGTGAAAACAAAAGAAGATAGAATGGTTTTAATGGAGTTTCAATGAGTTGATACGCAAAATGATAAAACTTCTGGTGCTTTTAGATACAGAAACTGCGAAAAATATAACAACCAAAGTAAGCGCAAAAATACATTTCTTGATGTTTTGTTTATTCAATACTACTATTTAAAATTTTTATCAAACTTGTAAAAAGCGTCTGCAAGCCTCTATTGTTATCCTCCTGCCACATTTCAGCAATTGTTTTCACATACCTCTAAGTAAAAGTAAAATACTTCATGTGCCGCACACTGATAAAAATGGGTGTAAAAATGTAAATGTTTTGATATGCTCTTTCTACATAATATATACTGCTAATTTTTAATTTATATGATATATTAAGGAAAAATCATGTAAATGTATTTTTACGTAATAAAATTAAAACATTTCAGGAATAATATGTATTACTTTGTAACTATTTACATTTACTCAATTTGTTATGGAATTTTACAGAATTTTTCTGTGACCTAACCTAATGCCTTTCAGTTGTGTTAATATGTGGTAGACAAATATGCACAGTTTACTATTAAGGTTTTTTGTGGGATATTAGGAGAAGAGTAAATATGAGATTAAAATTTTTAACGGGTGCACTTGCAGTTTATGCTAATTTAAATGTTATACAATTTGTAAATATAATAGACGGTAGTAGACTTTGTTTAGTTGCTTATCTGTGTCTCTAAACCATGAACCACAAAGAATATTCATTCATCTTTGTGATAGTAAATATAATAACAGTTCCATCTTTGCCACCGAGCCATCCATATTAATTGGATGGTTTGAAAGAAGAACTCTCTTAGTAAGGAGGATGTACAAAGGGTCCAATAAGGCCTAAGTGCTGCAGTGGAAAGCAATTTCCGCTGCACCTCCGCACAATTACATACATACATACATACAACAGTTCGATCGATTTAACTTTTCCATATGAGAAAAATATTATCAAGAGGCTGTCTCATTATAAATTTTATACAGCGTGTTTCATAACTAATGGATCATAAACCACCTGTGTAGTTTAAGCCAAAATAATAATACATTTTATATGTGGGCGTTGAATGTTAATATTAAAGGAGCTACAGGATATTGAAGTTAAACATTTGTTTACGAAAACTTCTAATAACTTTTACAGTTGCTGACGTATCGATTTGAAATGTGCTGCTGACGGGTATTGGGAGTGCCAAATTTAAATATCTTATCACTTTTCAGCTGTCTTATAGAGAGCGCCATATAGTGTATTTCTGATGTAAGAAACTTGTAGCTACGTTAATTGTAAATTTACTGCAATAAAAAATCGAGCTAAAAATATTTATTTTTTATACATATATGTCATTTTCAGCGAACACATTTTCTAATGAGAATGAAATCACATAATGTAATATGGAATTTTCTTGATGCTTATTTCTGCAATATAGCAGTGAACATATTTCATTTACAAAATTATTATGTAGTTTTACATCAATGTAAAGTTATGTGCAATTACAGACACATTGCTAACAGTGTACTAAGTACCTATATATGTACATGAATATTTCATCTACAGTTAAATAATAAAACAAAATGTATTTTCTTAGATTTCGAAATAAGAACTGCAATTCTGAGGAATTTATAGCCGGAATTTGTAACAATGGAAGTCAACATTCTGTTTGGAACAAATATTAATGAAAAATATGTGTGAGTTACTAGTTGCTGACGACTTTGTCATTAATGTGTCAGAGATGCAAAACTTCAGTGCCCTAAGGATTTTATGCATGATTTAGAAATTTTCTCGTTAGTAGCTCTTTATATATTCGATACGACAAAATATTATTAAGAAAAAGTTCTCAGATTGTGAGTGACTGCAAAATTTTAGTTCCCTAAGCCTAATTTAAGAAAATGTCAATATGAAATAAAAGATAGCATAGGTAGTGTAGTATGACACTGAAACTTAACATTTTCATCGTATCTTATAGGTAGACAAAGAACGTTTTATTTAGTAGTGAAAAAATATATATATTTTTTAATTTTCAAAGATTTCATAGATATGAAATCATGGCATATTTATGTAGGAATTGCAGTAGTCCTAATCTGTTTGATGTACTCTTACAATGAATAATTTGTAAAGTTGTTATTCTTATTGTAGCTATCTTTAATATCTCGTACTGTAGTGCACTTTGTTTGACATCCGGACATTTCAGGGATTAAACGTAATCAGAGGTAAGATTGTGCAAATGTCTCAGGACACAATTTACATATACAGGGTGTTTTTAAATGAAGTAGCAAAAACGAGACCACAGATTACTTAGGTAAAAATAAATCGATTTAATCTAACATACCCAAGTCGCATAATAAAAAAAGATACAGGTGTCAAAGTTAAAATTTTATTTTCGATATTTGTACCTAAATAACTTCTTAAGAAATCCAAATATTTACATAAAATTGGTAAATCGGGGTTTTTTGCGGGCGAGAAATTCAAATTTGTTTCTAATTTTGACGTCGCTAGTAGAGGGGGCCACTTATGGCACATCATGATTCTCTTAAACGGCAGAACTTTTTAGCTGCTTAGTGTATCCATTTGACTATTAAAACAATCGATTCTTCTCTCTGTTATATCTGAAAAAGATATAGTTTGTTGAAATCGTTAAGAGTAATCCTCGAAATAATCCTATTTGAAATATTCAGTGCACCGATTGAAAAAATACAGCAAAATGTTACTTGAAAAAGTTGTTCAGAACGGTAAATTATGAACACGTGCAAAATTTCAAAAAGATCGGCGTGCTTTGATAAAATCTTCGTGCTTTGTTGAAAAATGGTTTCATCAAACATCGCCGATCTTCTTGAAATTTTGCACGTCTTCATAATTTATCATTCTAAACAACTTCTTCAAGTAACATTTTGCTGTAATTGCAGCAGAAAAGGCGCTTTACCTAAAACCAAAACAGTTTTTATTCGGTGCACTGAGCATTTCAAATAGGATTATTTCAAAAATGATTACTCCTACCGACTTCAGCAAGGTATACCTTTTTCAAACAAAATAGGTAGAAGAACCGATTATTTCGATAGTCAGATGAAAACACTATGCTGCAAAAAAGTTCTATCATTTAAAAGAAATATGATGTGCCACAAGTGGCGCCCTCTACTAGTGACATCAAAATTAGAAAAAATTTGAATTTCTCGCCCGCAAAAACTCCCGATTGACAAACTTTATGTAAATATTTGGATTTGGTAAGAAGTTATTTAGGTATAAATATCGAAAATAAAATTTTAACTTTGACACCCTGTATCTTTTTTTTTATGCGGCTTGGAATATAGGTACGTATGTTAGGTTAAATCGATATATTTTCGCCTAAGGAATCTGTGATCTCATTTTTGCTACTTCATTTAAAAACACCCTGTACTCATTTTGTACATATTGACCATTTAATTCTGAAACTAAAATCACACACTACATAATTTCTATACGGTATGCAACTGAATTCATTTATGGGGTATCAGTATCACTGTAGTCCGCCAAGTAAGTAAGCTCCATAAAATTGGAATGAATAAGTTAGAGATTGTTATTTAAAAAATAACCACTGAGTTATAGACATTTCAACGTAAGATTTTATAAAACTCTAAAATCGATACAAATCGATGTATCTTAGAGATATTCGTAAAACTAGTTTTTGTTTTACAGTTAATATTCCTATTCGGATACTGTAATAAATTGTAGGTATCCACTTTGAAATTTAAATTTTGTAAAGCAGATTACTGTTCCGTCCGGACGGTAATATCAAGTAAAGCGAAATATTTGGAAATTGCGCATTTCTATTTCGCCAGCATCAGCAGTGCATTGGTGTGCAATAGTTAAATAAACAAACCCATAAGCGAACGAAGAGTTTCAATTTACTGAACAAACGCTGCGCTAGACGCATTAGCATAAAACACCGAAAGGCAACGCGGCGGCAAAATGGAATGCATAGAACCGTTTATACACTGTGCGAAAAACTAAGAATAGACTGAAAATTTGTTTTAATGACTATGTCTACACGCAAAAGTACATGCGAGAGGTACATGTCTACCAAAAAGTTCAAACAAATTAAAATTAAAATAATTAAGCATGGCATTCACTCTGCAAACTATAAATATGATCCCAAATTAAAATAGACAAATCATGCATGACGAAACAAATGATCATCAATAGTATATTATGTAATAAGTGTTGTAAAAACCATTTTACACACGAATGGAAAAGTTGCGCACGACGACGCGTAGCGACCACAAAATCATTTAGTTTTAGTGCTCCATCTGAATTGGTAACAATATTAATAATTTAATAATTTAAGAACTTCATAACATCAACAAGAAGGTATATATTGCAAACACGGAATTCCAGGAAACAACTACTCTGCGGGCTAATGCCCCGACCAGCATTGAATTACACCTGGAAAACCTATAGCAACAGCTAGAGTTATTTGTCAGACGCCCACCAGACATATACCGGTTTCGAGCTTATTAGCTCTCATCAGTATGCCATAGGTGAGGTATCCGACGAATAATCCTAGCTGCTTTCGTCTGTCTAACCCGACAGAAGGGACCATGAGTAGCTAGTTAGTAGCTAGTAAGCAGCTCATTAATCACCGAGTATATAATAAACCTATGGTCCTACGATAAATATACGCCATCCTGTTAATCTGAAAAAAAACTAGCTCTTAAAATTTGCAAGCCGCGTTTAAAAATTTGTATTCCTGTTGAAAATATTGATATTTTGATTTTGTCTAAAAATCTCTATGTGTATGTTCGAGTGGCCAGTAGCTTAGTTTAGAAAAAAAGTTAAATTTGGTAAATTGCTTATTTACTGCAGAGCGAAAGTTTATATATTTTTTAACCTTGGGGTAAAAATATTCAGATACCACAAAAGAAAGTTGCCGTTTAGTTTTTGAATTGGGTATATTAATAATTAGATTCTACCCTGTGTCTTATATAATATCCTCACGGTTTTATATTACGCAACTCTTGTTTCCTGCACGCACCGCTTATACCAATTATAAGAGAAACCTAAAAGACGATTTGAAATAAATTTACATATCTAACATATTGAGCTCAATACATTACCGTCATAAACAAATATTTATCATCTAGTGCGTTTTCTAGAAAATCGGTTATATTTTTGCTTGTATAGCCTCTAGATATCAGGTGTACCTCAGAGGCCGATTTAATATTATTTTGTAATTTATATCAATTATATTATGATCTCAAATGCCACTTTCTTGTGCATGCAGAAGATGGAAACATATATAGCAAGATTAATGTATTAAATTATCTAATAGACATTTGTACTACTATCTATTGCTAATATGCTAAATGGCAGTGACGTGCATAGAATAGAAGCATAAAAGCATTGCCTACCCTAAAAAAGTTACCAATACCACCAATACACTTGTTTTGTTAAAAAAAATCTACTATCTGCTTTGCTCTATCCTGTCTCAGTTGTCTTAAAACTCTATAATACTATACTATATTATACTATACTATACTATACTATACTATACTATACTATACTATACTATACTATACTATACTATACTATACTATACTATACTATACTATACTATACTATACTATACTATACTATACTATACTATACTATACTATACTATAATAATATAATTAATAAATTATACACCACTCGCCGCTGGCGCAAGAGGTAATTTTACTTAAGTTTTTCTATGGCGCTCGGCGCGCACTGCTCTATTGTGTATAAGCATCGTATTTAAAAAGAAAGCAAAGCAGTCTCAGCTGATTAATACAAATTCATATGGAGCGCTAAAGCACTGCTTGGCGGTAGTCGATCTGAGTCGAGCTGACCCGACCGATAACGAATATGCGAAAATGAAGCGAATTGGGCTCGGAATTGGGACGGCGAAACACTTTCAGCAGCTAGGATGTACAAATTTACTTTGCAAGACTTCGAGTTTAATTATTTTTTAGCAATTTTTAATGCAATATTTATACAAACTGATATTCTTTTTAATATAATAAAATAAAAAATCGTAGATATTGGCTATTGCTTAAAAAAAATCGAAGGATGTAAAAACTTTATTGATAACTTTTACAATAACTGACAAAATTTATGAACGAACTATAACTACTCGTATTTGCGGCGAGCCAACAAGAAAGCGGAATATTAATGATGTAAAAGTACATATAAGCGAATATTTCGAGAAATATTGGACAATATCAAAATTTCTGATCGTTATAATGAAATTAACCAACTGCATTTTTTTCGCCTTCTTGATCTAGATTCTTTTTCGCAATTCAAAGATAATTTTCCTGACGAAATATTTTTGGAGTTAAAGACAAAATATAAAGAACGATTTGATTTTGACATATTAAAAAACGAGTTGATTTGTTTATATTCTTTATTAGAATTTGCCGGCCTCAATGCCTATGAAATTATTAGATTTTACGAAAAAAAAAAAAACAGAATATGCCACCTGTTTCCGCAACTTGTTACATTAGCCAAGCTTGTGACGATAGCAGCTAGTAGCGCTTCGACAGAACGATCTTTTTCCGATTTGAAACAAATTCATACCTACTTACGAAACACTCAGGGACAAGAGAGATTAAGCAACTTAGCAGTTATTTCAATTCAAAAAGAATTTATGCAAGACCTAAAACAAAATACTCATTTTTATGATGATGTGTGAAATGAGTTTTTAAAAAATGACCGCCGTATTGACCTGATTTATAAAAAATAATAGTGTTTAATATTTTATAATCATTAATCTAATAGACTGCGTGCTCGACTGCGTGTTAAGTGTGTTTTTAAAAATACTTAGTTTTAAGTGTAATGTCCAAATCAATTATTGACTATTATACTGACACTGACATTTCCGAACGAGAGCATATTTTGGTGGATCATAGTAGTGAGTAATTTAAATGTTTGCCTACCCTATTGTAACTGGCATTGCACGCTACTGCTAAATGGTAGCTAGGGTAGCATGATGACATTACAAGAAGACGTCAAAGCGTTTATTATGACCAATGTAGAAATATACATTTCATGTTTATAAAATTTTACATGATATGCCTAAATCAGTGTAGTAAAAAAAGAAGAAATGCCAAATTATTCTAGCATCAGGTATACATAATTTTGAACAGCTAGGAAATCGAATGAATTAGTACCTACTTAATAATAATAATTAATCCACGCCAGTCTTAACAAATTCAATAGAATGTAATGGAATCTCTGGGAAAAATCGCCAGACACGCCACATACGAAGTATGTTTATTGTCTCCAATAGTGGCATTTAGCTTTTGGCGACGCCTTCTTGGATCCTCGAATTAAATATAGGGCGAATAAATATCGCTTCCACTCCAAGCAACGGTTGCATTGTGCATTTAAATGCGCCAGGCAGTAAAACTCAATACGGAATTGATGCAATCGACGTACTTTACGAGCCACTTCTTCGCCCGAGTGCACGGCGTCGAATTGGACGAGAAAAAAGCGGCCGCGCTCCCGAGCATTAACCTGATGCCGGGATGTAAATTGCGCTGTAGCGCGTGGGTGGTTTTTTTGGGTGCTGGAGGAACACGGGATTCCATTAAACGATTCGGAGTAATGAACGGTTTGAAGCGTCCGGACAAGTGGCTCGAATTGCATTTCGAATGCGAAAAAGTGCACTGAGGTGGGGCTCTAAAACGTTGCTTTGTATTTGATTGCTAATAATTAAGCAAAACGAAACAGCATCAAAAAATATAGCACCGAATGGTTCAAGTCGTAAAATCACATTGATAGTACTGAGATATTAAATAAATAATACCTATGTAATAAAATAAGCAATATATACTCGCGTCAAGAATTCAGACGTCTACGTCACGGCTGACGTTACACATTGTTTTTATTGTCAACGTAATTTTAGATATTTGGTCGCGTTAAAAACAATAATTTTTTGCAATTTAGTGCAACATATAATGCAAACTTTTAGTGTAGTATATAGTTTTATTGCTATCAGTTGCAGTTTCTTAAATAGTTTGATGAAAATATAATAAATTATTCATTTGTTCGTATGACGTATGTCGTCTGAATTCTTGTCGCGAGTATAGATTAATTTCATATGAAATTCTTGAATTTTTTTGTTCCTAATGTAGTGGTTTTTAGGTTAGCCGAAGATAAACATGGATTACATGAAACATAAGATCAGCTAATACAAAGATGTTTCTGTTTTGCCTTATTTGACTGAAGAAATATACAGGGTTAACTATGACTAAGTACAAAAATTGCAACCACGTGCTCAGGGAGCCCTAAAAGACAATAAAAAAGTCATTCCAGAATTTCAGCTCGATATTAAAAAAATGGGGCATAACCCTTTTTTCCTACGGAAAGTCGGCGCCTTTGATGAGTATCGACTGAGATGGCTTATGGCTTAGATCCATAGTTGACATTACATCTGTCAACAACTACCATGCAGTCGTTTGCAGTGTTTCTAAATGTAGAAACGACAAAAATTAACATTCTTATTAGTATTAATACCTGGTAGGTAGGTAACAGTTAATCCAGTTAGCTCCAGTATTTTGCATTCGTTTTTCATTATTTGGTTACAAACTGGTAAATCTACATTTTCACTCACTACCGATAAACACACTTCCCGTAGATACAGTTAGATACAATGCCTATGTATTATAACAAAATCGAAGAAAGGAATGAGTAGGTAGGTTCTAATAGATAACAGAAAACGTTTAACACCCGCGGCAGTCTTGTCCCATAACCTAGAAAAGCAAACCGGAGAACTATATTGTGGGAAAATATCTGTACCCGACACATATTCCTTTATTTATTAACTATAAAACGTTTAAAATTAAAATAAGGCACTGAAAACTGAAGAAGAACACAAGACTACAACGTAAACACAGGAATTAAATTATAACATGACAGCGAACCGACTCGACTGGACCGACTGCCGACTGTTGCATGACGGTTACTTGCTGGTTGCCTACTCTGATTCTCGCATTGGCGGTTAAATAAGGATTTAATATAACATCGAAAAAATTGTTTTTTCGCTTTATAAATAAGTTTTGAAATTTTTTGAAAAGAAATTCTGTTAATTCTTATTTTTTTCTATCCCCTCTTAAAATATTGGTACTTAGTCATAGTTAACCCTGTATGATTTATGAAAAAGTGGATATATTTAAAATGCATTGATCCATAGAAAAACAAATTACAATTATTTTATTGCAATTAACAGCTTTGAAGGGTCGAGTATTTAGTTTTTACCTTTTTGTTAAATGTTGTGTCTTCTTTAAATTGATGTTTATGATTTAAGTCAACTTACCTCTTACTCGAAAGTTAATACTGACTAAGACATACTTCTAAATATTATTTGGTGGACTGTACAGGTTTTTTCATTAGATGCATACCTACTAATGGAATTTGTTAGAGTTTAAAGCATGACCAAACATAGTCCAAATGAAGACGTTGTCAATGATTTGAAAACCATTTCACCAATTACACTGAAAAGTAGTTTCTAGGGCGGAAATTTCAAAAATAATACCGACAGTGCAGAGCGACGAAACGTTTGTAAATACAATTACATAGGCTACTATGAAACGTTATAGAAGATCACCGTTGTATGAGAAGTAGTTAAGACTGTAGAGCCATACCAACAAAAGAAATCAAAATTATTATATGGTTTCCTCTGAAAAATACATCTACTGAAGGTTTTCACCTTAGTTCGTGAATGATTTTCGAAATAGTGCCAAAATTCCATATTTTAACTTTGACATTCTGTAGAGTGAAGGACATTTGACGACTGTATGTTTTTATAAAGAGAATAAATTGATCCAAATTGTAATTTTTATTTATTTATTTTTTAAATGTGTTTTAGTTACCGTTTTCTTTGTTTTTTAAAAGCTGTAGTACACTGCTCTTATTGACCTTTGATAATATTGCGTCATTCAGATAACATTTGTTGTTGATTTGACTTGATGGTACTACTGAATTTATTTGTTCGTTTATTGGCCATTGTTGGAATCTACAAAAATTTTATGAGCAACTTTTTCCTTGCGCTGAACTGATCTCTCGAAGTAACCTTCTGCAACCGATGTAACTATTTTTATTAACCGTGATATTTAATATTTATAATATTTTCGTCAGATTCTGCTAAGCACAAGGTCGCGTAAAAAGTATCCTGGGAATTTTTCTACTTTGAGTAGCATCAAATATTCTGCGATCTTTTGTGGCATTTGACTAAACGCGTTCTTTCCAACATTTTCCATGTTCGTGAAATAAAAAAAAATATTATGTTATTAATAGTTAAAAAAAATGAATAGGCCCAAAAAAATTGGAAGATATCCTTTTTCATCGACTACCACAAACATTCTATCAGCTTTAGTTTTCGGTTCCGTTATAAGAAGCGATTTTCCAACTCGTGGATATCACCGACTTTTAATAGGTACCTCTTCTCTTCTGCATGCTCTAGGTACACAAAAATTAGAGGAACTTTCAGCAGCAAATAAATTTCATCATGAGCTTCTAGTAGAAATATTTCTAGACCATTTCTATACTTATAATATGTTGCTTGCTTTGTATCCGTCTTATTTGCGCTATACAAATGCAGCGACGCCAGAAAAGTTATTTATGTCAACGTTGTCATTTAAATGTATAGTGGCTTTTAACATGGAATAGTAGCTACAGAATGATCAGAAATTTTTCGGTCAAATATGCCAACGAGACGTTTTTATTGCACTTACTCGCGACATCTTTCTTTATGTACCATAAAATAAACTCCTGATGGATCTTCTCATATATATATATTTAATTCATCGGGGAAAATATCGGGGCTTGGGTTGACACAAAATTAAATTGTTGATTTAGTTGATAAGTTTCTAAGCGCATATTACCTAATGAATGCTTCATCTATTTTTTATATTCGTTTAAGGAAACGTGTTTGTTTAGATAAATAGTCTGTGAGCGATTTCATATAAGTAACCTTCGAAATTATAATATAAGAAAAAATTATATTATTGCCACTTCGATATCATCCCATTTTTGGAAGATTGTGATGTGAGTCAAATGAAACACCTTAATCAACAGTTCGAGAGAATCTTCAGAGTTTCAGTTCCAGAAACTCTGTAAGTGAATTTTAATATTTTCAATTCTGCATTTCAAAAATTGGTCGTTCTCAGTAAAATACTGAGATGCAATAGACAATTCTCTTATCTCATGAGAAATCAGAAAATCTGCCAATAGATTTAGATAAAGTATTGTGTTTGTAATCAATTACAATAATTAAAAAAATTATTGTTTTTGATTTTTAAATATATATCGCATTGATATTGAACATGTATGCAAAATTTGAAGCCATTTATAGAATGTATTTCTTTCGAACATTTCATTTGGTTCGATATTGGATATAGAGGGATGTAAAAAGTAGGTAATTCCGTTAACTCCATATTTTTGGAGGTCTGATAATTTTTTGTAAAACTTTTTTTTTAATTTTCGAGAACAATTTAATTTGTGAGCATGCAACGTTTTAAATTTCAGAAACAATTTGTAATGTTGTAACTTGCTCTAAAATGTTCTAACTTCTGAACATAGGGCTAGCCAGATGTGCTATTTTTACGTAAATGTTTTTTTTTATTAATATAAATTCGTTTATTAAGGAAAATCAGGAAAGAAACAAATTAAACAGAAGATTTATACTAAAATTTAATTCAGAACTGTAATTTTAACATACTACTTCAACATTTTAATTTAATAATTGGTCCATATGTCCACCTGCCTCTGAAATGCATAAACGTCTCTTTTAAATAAAAAATATATCTAATATTATATTTTGAATTACCTGCCGTTTTTGCTTAAGTTGTTCAACCACATTTGTAATACGCTTTTTCAATTTATCAATAATATCAATTGGTTCGGAATAAACGTCGTCTTTCATAAATCCCCAAACACTCAAGTCCAATGGACTAAGATCAGGAGAGAGTGGCGACCAGTGAATATCTGCGTTTTATCCGCATCCAATTCATCGATTTGGAAAAATTAAACTTAAATATTGTTTAACATTTAATTCAAAATGAGGTGGAGCACCATTAAGTTGAGTCGACATATTTTGACGAAAGGTAAGGAAATTGTCGAGCAAAATGAAAAAAATATTTTGCAGTAAGTTTAGATATGTCGCGGCATCCAAACTTGTTGGTAGGCAATGTGTAGGGTATCTGCAGCAATTAGTGTAAGTAACTAATCTGTTTCTTAAATCTCTATGTTTTTCCTTAATAAACCAATTTATATTGATAAAAACATTTATTTGTGTAAAAATTGTACATCTGGTTATCCCTATCTATCTGTATAAAATAAGTTAGAACACTTTAGGACAAGTTATAACATTAGAAATTGTTTCTTTCTAATTTGATATTTAAAAATGATGTTAAGAGCAAGTCATTCTGCTGTGATCTCTAACGTTGCATGCTCAAAAATCAAATTTATCTCGAAAATGAGGAGTTTTACGAAAAATTGTCAAGAATATATAAAACATTCTAAATAAGGCATTATAATATTTGCATCGTTGACAATAACACCCTCGAGGATTTCGTTAATAACAATAAAAAGTTTTAAAATGATACCTGAAAAGGTGGAAAGATTATAGCGAAAAACAATTTTAAAGGAGGTATTTTTGTATATAAGAAAGTAGGGTTAAATAGTCATATTTTGGCGCCAAAAATATGTGGTTAACGGGATGGCCTGCGTTTTAGTTACACCCTGGATAATTGTATATTTTTGTGTTTTTTTTCATCGCAACGAATAAAATTGAAACATGTCAAAAGCTTCCTAATTTTTCTTCTTAGTTAGAAGGATTCATGTCGGCTCCACTGACAAGAATAAAACTAAATACTAAATTTACCTGTGTACGATTCCCAAACTGTGCATGTGAGATAGAGCTGAGACAAACTGCCTAGCGTAGATTCTTGTGGGTCGCTCCTCTAATTTGCCGTCCCGTTGGCCCTTCACAAAGGAGCAAAGGTCGCCGCCGGATACTAATTCCGTGATGAGGTAGTACACATTGTCAGCTTTCTGGAAAAAAAGACAATATACATGCATGATATTCATGAAAAACCGATCATTTTAAAGGAGACCAATTATTTGTGCCTATGTAATTTATGCTATAATAGGTTTGTTTTTGCAGCAGCTAGAAGCGGTTTGAAATGCCCGTTCAACTATTTATTGGGTTAAATTAAATTGTAATGCGTTCTCAACTTAACCTAATGTAAGTGATATTGCAAAGTTCGAATAATATACAGAACGTTCTAGGACCTCAAAAAGTAATGTCAAAGTAATGTTAATGATCTTTGATCCTATGTTACTCCTAAGTTACGGATATTTAAAATTTAAATTTGTAAAGTTATTTTCATTTTGAATGTTTAAATTATGCCTTTAAATACAACATAAATTCAGTAGTTGGTAATATGTCATGTGTGCATATTTTTGCTATATCATAGGTACATCTACATGTTCCTCAAACGTCAGGGGTGAACTATGCTTGGTGGTTAACCATTCGTAGTTTTCATAGTAATAATAATATCTCTATCCCTCATTCTCATCACGAGGATTAGCCCAGAAGTCGAAGACTTGTGCGGAACACGCATTTGCGCCCCTTTGGGAAAAAAGCCATTTTATGTCGTAGTGCATATGTCATAGTCAAAGGTCGATATGCAGTCTCTTCCCGGAATCACTGGTTTATTCTAGGTTTGACCATAGCCTTCAGGCAAACCCCGAAATAAATTCCAAATTCGACCTTTGATTAAAGTATTTTTAGTCAAACCTAGAAATTCCTCACTTTTCAGTCAAACGTCGAAAGTAAAATAATCTGTTTCGGGCTTTGCCTACTCGATCCTAGAAGCGACTAGCAGAATCGGGCAAACGTCGATCTGTAAGTACTATACTTTTAACAGGTTTAAACAAGTGCGGTGTTCCCATAAATTATTTTCTCATTTCATTTTTGGACATTGAGCGTGCGGGTGTGTATGATTAAAGATGAGTGAATCAAACAGTGTTGTTACTGAAAACGTGGATGAAGCTTTCAGCTTTAACAGTGAAATTTAAAGAGAAAATTACTAATTTGAATAAAGATAAGTGTTCATTTCATACAACAGATGTATGAGCAGATTATCTGTGAGGTAGAATCGCCTAAAGTAGCTATAAAGAAAACGTCTTTACAGTATCGCCATCTCAAACGCTATGATGTTGTGTGTTTTGGGGACGAAAAAATTGATTATCATTTACAAAAAAATATACAATACTATGTTACAGACAATGAGTTATTCGACGTCATTGAACGCGTTCATCTGGAATGTGGTCATGGTGGTAGAGATCTCACAATGAAAGTCTTGAATAAAAAGTATGCAAATGTCACAAAAGAGTGCGTAAACTATTACTTGGATTTATGCCAAACGTGTCACAAGATCTAACGTATTGTGCAATTCTAAATGTCAGAATTCATCACCATGTGAGAATAAAGACAATTTTTTTATTTTAATTACATATGATTAAAACAATAAACATTAAAATTAAAAAATGTCGTTTTATTAATACCTAATCTAACAAACTAAGCCATTCTAATACCTAATTGAAGATTGACTGGTCAAACCTCGATTTCATGAAATTGAGTTTTGACGTTTGCCTGATCAAATTAGTCTCTCTTAGGTTTGACGAAAATTCTTTAGTCAGAGGCCGAAAAATTTAACTGTTTTGGGCTTTCACTAAGACTTCAAGTCAGAATTGAGGATTGACTAGTCAAACTTAGGAGCGCCGGAGCTTCGAGGTTTGCCTATAACACATATACCAATTGCGCATCCACCATTTTTGTAAAGATTATCAATATACAGGATGATTTAGTCATAATGTCATTAATTTTAAAAGATAGAGGAAAATGAGTACAACTAGGGCTTAACAAAGGGATTTAAAAATAATTAAAGCATATTTACGCCGCAAAAATATTTTCAAACCATTATTTTAACCTCATTTTCAGGCTGTCATTGACCGCTGGCGGCAATACAACTCAGTCTTGGCCTGACGAGATGTTGCCAAATTTAAATATTTTACTATAGTACCTACTTATTGTAATATGCAATAAGTATGTAATTAATGCTATAAATTATTTTTTTTAAGTATACAATTAACATATTAAGTTCCAACGGATCAAAATAAACCATTGACATTCATAATTCATTACATAAATAGTGAAATAAAATCCAATACTAACTAGGTTAAATTATTAAGAGAGGCTGAAACGTTTTTGTACTTAAATACAAACAGTAATAAAAAACCTCGTGCTGTCAACAAAAACAGTCCGGGACAGACTTATTTAGTGATCAACAATCCGGCCATCTCATGTGTTGTCCTACCATAGTTAGGTCAACAAACTTGTTTTTAATGTCTACTCAATGACAAGCGCTGCAGAGCTGCAGAACCGCTAAATAATAACAGAAAAAACAATTAAATTTGCATTTTTTTTTTGTAATCAATAGGAAATCATGAGAATTGTATAATAAATGCCAACCGCAGTAATCAGCACCGACATCAGATAGGCAGTAATAGGGACACTCGGCACAGCTAAAAAGTTGGCAGTTCAAATTCCCGTAAAAAGTATACCCATTTCAACAAATGGGTATATTTTTTACAATGATAGATCTTACTTTTAATAAACAATACTTTTAGTTAACATGTAGATATGTATTTTATGTGTGACCCGAAGTCTGGTATTCTTTTGAAGGTAGATTATTTTATTCACTATTGGTTAAAATGGCGGAGGCGCCGTTGATATACCTACATGGCGTTCCATAATGAATTATACATAGAGATGATATGTATCGTCATAATAACGTGATCTGGTTAAACTCACCTTAGTCTAAAAGTTGACAGTAAGCGTAATTGCAGGTTATCAGAATCAAAATTTTATTTTCTTGCTGCACACATATTATTTTCTGATATAACATTTCTGTTTCCATCAAAAGATATACTTTCTTAATGTTCCTAGGAATTGCCGTTTTTGAGATATTTGTATTTAAAAATTAGATATACATTCCGGGAGGTCCATTTTTCATGGCTCGCCATTGGTATCTCGGAAACCATACAATATACAGGTTGGTTCAAATTAGAAAAAGTTGCGCCTTTTATGGCCATTAAAATAAACCAAAGAGATCTAAAATCTACTGCCACTGCTGAAACACAGTAAAAAACTGAAAATACTAGTTTCAGAAAATACCATCTAGCGTCATTATTTCTCAACAGAAAGAGCTAAAATTTGGTACAGATGGATAAGAAGAATATATGAGAAATATATTTTCTTCGAAAGAAAATTTTACTGTTATTAGTTTTGGCTATGTATCATTCAATTGTTTTTTATTATGAGTGTCATATTGGAGCTTTCAGTTTTTACAATGTTTGAGCCATGAAAAACTGACCACTCTGTATATAAGTATAGATACTCTTCATCAAAGTAGCCTGCAGATAAACATAGAAACAATGAAAAACGCTTTCAAAACTAGTTTGTCAGTTTTGTCATTTAATTAGTGTTAAAATTTATATTAATGTTGAATATGTACCTACAGAGTTTTTCATTCGTAATATCCCGTCACAACAAATTTTCTAATACTGAAATGCGGGACATAATATAGGTACGTTAAGTGTATGAACAATTTTTTCAAAGACATTCTTTTTGCAGATGAAATAACCAGATCAACTTAAAAAAGCATTATTCGTATGTTGCAGATCAAAACTTAAGCAGGATGTTTGGTGTCATGAGATTTTAAAATCAATATGTAGTGTCTGATCATACAAGATCGTGTACTGCCCATATCTAAAAGGTAATTCTTATTTAAATTTCATGCGAACTGAACTTTTTGATGAGATGGAAACTTAGCTTTTAGACATCAGACAGAACATGTGCTTCATGCAGGACGGAGCGCCAGTTCATTATTCTTGCAAAGTACATACTTATTTAAATGAGTAATTTCCTCATCAATGGATTGAAGAGGAAGTGAAATTCGATGGTGATCTCGAAGTCCTGATTTAAATCATTTTGATAATTACTTGTGTGGCCAGTTGAAAACATTAGTTCATTCTCACCCAATTATAATCAACAAGAATTATGGGACCAGAGATAATGAAGGTCTCACAGTTTATGACAAATTAACCCAACATATTTTTAAAGCAAATTTGATTTTGATGTTAAAATAAAAATTACATTACGCTCAATTTTCTAACATTCTAACTTTCTTGTGTTGTACATTGAATATTTTGCATTTAGTATCTTGAACACGGTAATTCTATGCGTTTTTAAATAGATATACATACTACCTTGATGTAAAAATGATGTTTCTATCAGACAATAGCATACAGCGTGTAGCAAAGAATTTTTACTATTAAAGTTCAAAGAGTAAGTGACGAATTTTACAATGTATACCAAAAATTATGAGCAAATTTGAATTTCTCATGCAAAAGTATTCCAGCATATCTAATTTCGTCTAAATACATTAATATTTCAAAGAAAATTTATAAAAATTTAAAATGAAATTTTTATTGTCACAATATTGCTCGGTTTATCGATTTTTGGAATTATTAAATTTCAGTCAATGTGGATTTTTATTAGCACATTACTTGTGGAAAATATTTTACTATTTACAGATTGTGAAAATTGTGGATGATAGCATGCATATGTGTTAAATTTGCAATGTCTTCAAATGTATAATTTAAAATGATAAATAAAAATAAATTGTCAAATTCAACTTTAGAGGCCCGTAACTTAGTAACGAAGACTCGTTTACATCTCATTTTTTTATTTAAAATCTTGAGGTATCATTTATAGTAGCATTTGCAATTGAATTGATTTTACTATTAAAGGTGTATCTCACTTAACTTTAACCACGGTATTTCCTTGTCTCGTCTCCATATTTGTGTAGACGAATATTCGCAAATTCGTGGAATATTCCTAGTGAACCTTCGTAGTAGTGTATTTTCTAGTATATGCATAGTTGATTCAATTGCACAACAATGTCATTTGCAAAGGTGCAGATAAAAAATATATTGTAATTAAAGTAAACACTGCCCTTCACCTATAGCTAAAGCTGATAGTTCAAACACCAAAGAGTTTTTAAAGACAAAATTTAAATATTTAACATTACCTAAAATATGGCCATTGTTATAGAAGCTATGAGTAGGGCCGAGTTGAATATTCAAAATGATCCAAGTTACATTTGGAAATATGTTGAAAGTGACAAATGGATACCCTAACACTATGTACTTTGGCGATTCATGCCAGTAGTTTTTGTACAGTTTATTCAGACACGAAATTAAATCTGCCATTTCTTGATTCACATCACTTGCTTAATTTAAATAAGTTAAGTTTGAGTGTAAGTGAAGCATTTGAAAGAATACATTTGAAAAATAAATATTCATCTGGTCCTGACAGAGTTACCGCAATATTTTTTAAATATTGTAGATGTACTTTGGGTCATCCGATTTTTTTACAATTTTAATATGTCTATTGAGTTAGATATTTTACCAGCATTTTAGATGGATATCTGAAATATCCTAATTTCTTAAATCTGGTGATAGAGAGAATATATGGCACTATCGGCGCATTATTATTTAATCAGCACTACTTAAGTTATTGGATAAGTTGGCGGCTCATCACTTAACTTAAGCTTGTAAATAATCATACATCAGTAACATGGTTTTCAGGCTGGTAAATCTACAGCAACCAATCTGCTTTGTTTTCAATAATTTCAATGCTTTTGAGAAGGACTTAACAATTTTAATTTATTTACATAGACTTCTCAAAGACTTTCGACAGGGTTAACCATGAATAATTGTCTACAGTCAAAATTTAGGTTTCGAATGACATTGACTGAGTAGATTTCTTACTGTTGTCGCCCAAGAGTAAAAGTTAGTAATTATGTCTCCAATGAAATTAATATTTGTTTTGGGGTGCCACAGGGGTCCTACTGTAGACCGCTGTTGTTTAAATTCGTGATTATAAATATTAATTTTTTACTGTCTGCTGGTAGGTTAAAGATGTATTGCATAGGCGATGATGTTCTACCTAGATAGTAACATTTTAAAGTATGATCTAGACAATGTTTATAAAAAATGGTCTGTGTCCAATAAATTATTATTAAATATTGGAAAATGTTGTATAATCTCAATTATGGAGTTGAAGAGATTGATAGATGTGATATTTGACACAAAAGTTACAGAAATAATCTTGATCTGCAAATATAGTACTTAGTTTTGTGATGAGTAACACCAAACTATTTTTGGCATATATTTTGAAAGTACTTTATTGGGTCCTGGTGTGTTTCTCTTTGGATTGTGCCTCAATTGTATGGTCACTGTTTTATGGTGTTAAAAATATTCATATTAATTTTGTCAAGTACCTATGCTAATAATTTTAGTATTCTTAACAAGTTAAACTTGGTTTCCGTTAAAAAACAACGTTTTCAACTTGTAACAATTTTATTTAAAAAATCTTATATTTATATATCATTTTTTAAGTTTTGAAATAGTAATTTTGTTTCATGACGCTTCCATTGATATATTTTTAGAATTAATTACGTAACGAATTTTACTATAGCACAGTGTTTCTCTTTTTAACGGGAAAGATAAACATACTCTCTGTCGTTGGCACAACCAATGTATTTTGTAGATTTTTGATTGATAAACGTTCGGTTCGGAGTAACCCGAAAGTTGATTAAAAAACAGTTCATGTTAAACTTTTATTTAATCATTTCTACATAATATAAAATGCCAAGAAAAAAGAATGTATTGCCATTCACAACAGATGGATATAAGGTGCGTTTGTGTCAAGCGAAGAACGTACCTAGTTCGTCATATTTATATGGAGTTTGCAAGTCTACATCGAGCCACTCCATGGAGGCTCGCGGCGATCCACTTTCTGTCGATTTTTATTACGACTTCAAAGCGATTTGGCGCGTCTAGTAGAATGGGGTTGTGGTAGACTCGTGCAGAAACTCACGACGTGATAGGTGTACATTTTAAATTTTACATTTTTAGTAAATTAGCCATTCTATTTTTAAAAGTATGATCTAGTGGAATATTAATAGGTGGGAGGCGTCAACGATTACGACGTGTCATCATTGGGTACATGTGTGACAACTCATGGCAAGAAATTTTTGATGCAGCGAATGTACAAGAATTTGTGAGACCCAAAATATCCCGTATTTATAAATAAGGGTTAATGGCAGTACAAATATTTGTTGTTTCAATACCAAATATCTTTATTGTATACGTAACATCATTATGTCTTCCAGAAGTAGTAGGTCACTGGAACAAAACTTATGAATCGAAATGGAAGTAATTTATATTACAAAAAAATATCAGCTTAGATTCGCACAACAAATATAGAATTACGCTCCCCTTTTTATTCCATTGACAAGCGGGGGATATTGGAAATACAAAATTAAAACAAGCGATTGGGTCTTATCGAACATCCTCCTTTTCTCCGCTGATGAGCTCCGTCGTCTTCGACGACGAGTGTACGATTACACGGAGTCCCGAGGGTCTTCCAGGGATCACCTTACGCACCGCTGGAGCGGCTTCGAACACGATTTGATTAATCCACCCATAAAAGCATTCGAAGTCAGCTTGCGTTGCAGTTATATAACCAGCGCCGAGTAGGAACCAAACCGCAAAGAAGTCACGAATTTTTAATATTAATATATTATTACTTATTTTCACTGTCGTAATTAGAAAAAATTGAAATATTACGCCAGAACTGGTTATCGCTGTCTCCTTTTGGAAAATGGGAAAGGATTTTTATATTGGTTTGAATTGTATTACAGGGTAATATTTCAACAATATTGGAAGGATGGAACTGGTGGCAATAATCACATACCTATTAATTAAAATATTAACATTAATAAATTGCCATGGAATGTAAACAAACTCACGCGTTCGAAAATGCAATATTACTGGTGTGACGTCACACGACATTCAGCGCGGTTTGTATTTCCGTAGTAGGCGTAGTGTTACAATTTTGGTGATGTAAACAAACGTTTGTTTTTTGTGTTTTTGTGGTATTTTGGTTATAAATAGTGCAAATACTGTGTAGGTAATGCTGTGCAAATTCCACGATGACGGAAGGGTGCTAACCCCAACTTCATTAGTGCAGAAATACGGGAAGTCAAAGCAAGTAGGTGTCTATTTTACGCTTTTAACATTACCATAGTTATGAGTAGTGAATTTATGTATTGTTAATCGTAACTTATATCTTTGTTTATAATATAGATCAGCTTGTGAAACTTACGGCGACAATGCTGTTGGTTACGTCCAGATGTAGGATTTTACTTGAGATATTTATAAAATTATGATATATATGATTTCGCATTAAGCTACTTGTTTTAATTTGAAAAATAATAAATCAAAGTAATGATACACGATATTTAAAAGTTACTATTTTTTTTTAATTGATTTACTACTGATATCATTTCACTTTAAATTTAAAAAATCCTTATTTATTACTTTTGTTGTATGTTTATGTTTTCAAAATAAAACAGGTAATTTAATGTGGTGAAGTCAGATAGCAAAATTTTATAAATGGATCAAACAATAATAATAATATATAATAATAATATTTAATTACCATTCACCATAATTGCATACAAGAATATACACCACTACAAAGAGCAATAATTGAAAGAAAGAAAATAAATATAGAGAAATCCCATAGAGGGGCAAACCTGTGCGTGGGTATTTTTTTTTAAATTACATACCAGTAAAAGTTGCAAAAAATAGTATTACATATAAATGAACACATAAAAAACAAACTAAAATAGTAGAACTAAGTGAAATGTTTAAATTTTTTTAAAGCAGATAGTAAAATAACAAACAAATAAAATAATATTTACAACTAAATGAACATAAAAAAACAAACAATTTAACACAAGGAGTCAAAGCAAACAGTAATAAACCAGAAAGTAATAAAAAAGGGTATAACAACACTTTATTATGTATAAGATTCTTTTGTAACAAAGTAAGTGATGGATAAAAATCAATATTATTTATAAAATTTTATATGCCTGTTCTAGGAGTATTTTTCATCCATTGTTTTAACTGTGTCTTAAAACAAGATATCAAACATATTTGCCTCAGTTCTCCTGGAATTCGAATATAGCATCTAGGTCCTAAGTAGAGGTAAGCTCACTGAATCGTATTTTTCAGCTCTGATTATGACACATTTCATTAATTGTATACCTTGTAGCCTTGACTATATACACTAAGACTAGTCAATCTAATGGGAGACCTTGTTGCCCTAAATGGGAAACCAACTCTCGCGTGATGGGAAACGAATTCAAAAAGTACGTTTACGCTTGGGCTATTTGCTAATAGATGGCGCAATATTAGGTACTAAAATGACATGTATTTTGATATATAATTTTGAAAGCTCCTCCCATCGAAGATGATTGGTTCATACATATTATGTTATGTACAATCGTTTGCAGTAATAATGACACCCTTTAAATTGAATTTTGCTATTTCTTTTGAACTGCTCACGTATTTATAATGAAATCTACTTTCAACTTTTAACATTAGTAATTAGTTGCTTCACTTACCAATATAGATTTAATGAAATTTCTACTCAGAACTTCGAGAAGTTCAAAAACTGTTTTGAGAGAGTCATTATTATTTCGAAAGCTTGTATGTACTTAGAATTTATAACTTTAATGACATTAAATAGGATTACTGTTTAATTTATTATTAAGTGAATGTGTTAGTCATGAAGAAGCAGGAAGGAAATAAATGGTATTTTTTAAAATGTAATAAAACTAGATTCCAGGAATAAAACTTTTGCGCAAGGCGAAAATCGACTATAATGATAGATTTTGAATTGTGATAAGTAATTATAGTAATTCCATCACATGATTTAATAATAAAAATATTATCATATTTACAGAAAACAAACAAATTACAGAAGTGCAGTTATCCAGTTTATATTCACTTTCACGTATCAATGAAAGTCTAAGCTTAAAATATATTAACCGCCAGATAACACTTTTATCATACTCCTCCAGCTTTGGTAAATTCAAGTGGAAAAGTCATTCAATACCTACGTGTCGATAAAAATATACAGGGTGGGTCATTAATAAGGGGACATAGAGGAGGAGTAACATCATTGAGAGGAAATATGAAGATATAGCTAAAAATATCTTAGTAAAATATTCCTGTGGAAAAAGATATAAATATTTTTATTTGTATTTTCTTTTTTGTAATAACGCGAGTATCTCTCAACTGATTGTCACCAAATTTGGTAGTGAAACATTTTTAAGAAAAATAAAAATAATTTATGTATTAAATCAGTTTTGCCAATAAAGGGCGTCGTACTAACAATGTCTAATGATGAATTTTTTCTTGTTTTTGTTGACAAAACATTTTGATTCGGTTGACTACAAAATTGTATCCGAACATCATTTCTACGTTCTGCTTACATGACTTGAAAAATGCTATTGAAATTTCATTCCAAAAATTAGTAGGTATCAATAAGTCGTTTATTTTTTTAAATATCCAGAGTAATTTTGGAAAAAACTCATATTTGAAAAAATTACCTACATATTTACTTTTATTTACAAAATTTACAACAGAGCAACAGAGCTCTAAATACAACTTTGCCCTTGAGCAAACTCTCTCTACCTCTACTATATGTCTTAATTAATTAAACTAATTATTACAGCTGATTACAGTAAATTTTCAATATCCCACTTCTATGCAATTTTCTAATGCTCCTAAGAGATTTCCTCACGTCGAAAAATACATGTGGTTGTTTTAGATCAGTTTTCTGGAAAACGGTAGGAATTTTGTTAACAAAAATAAGATAAAAATTTTCATCATCTGTCATTGTTAATGGTCTATCTGTTTTAATAGATACCTACTACATAAATTATGATTACTTTTCTTAAAATATGTTTCTCTACCAAATTTGATGACAATCGGTTGAGCAGTCCTAGTTATTATAAAAAAAAAACGAAAAAAATAATGTAAACCTGTATCTTTTTCCATAGCAACATTTTAGTAAGGCATATTTAGCTATATCTACATATTTTGCTTCAAAGATGTCATTCCTACCCTGGCACATTATTAATGGTTCACCCTATATAATACTTATAATAATAAATACATTTTGAAACGCATTCTTTTCTGTGAGACCTGTAAAGTTCACAAATTATTTTTACTAAAAACATTAGCGCATGTAAATTTATTTTAATTTGCATGCGCAAATGTTAAATTATTTGAATTTTTAAATAAATTTAAATTTAATTGAAAAATTACTATTCAAAGAGACTACAAAATAATATTTGTTTCACATCATCACAAAATTATACTTAGACCAAACATTGAAAAAAGATTTGTATACTTATTGTTTTATAATTTTTACTAATGAATTTTTCTTAAAAATATTTGATTTTTCGCAAAATAATAATGCATCTTATGCAATAAGAGAAAGCCACACGATAATCTGTAGTTGTATATGTCTCTTTATAGAAGTAGGTATATCGAATTCATTTGAATTATCTTAATATCTTTAAAGCAAATAAAATAGAAACTGTAAATTTTGGCATATCGCTGAAAACTCTTTTTTACAATCTTATTTTTCTTTTTTTTTAATTAATTAACAGTTCATAATTTTAATACTCTAACGCAATAACATAAACTGCTTATGTTTATGATCTGTGCTGTGGATCTGTGCTTTGAATATAAATATATTGCCACAATCTTATTATTTAGGCAGCTATATGAAAAAGGGTCACGCGGCCACGCCCTCGAAACGCCTTCGCAGTTTTTTTGCAGATTAAAATAGTAGCGCTTTATTTCCTTCGTTTGAATAAATGCGTATTGTTACACAGTACGACATCTAACAGGAATTATGATAACTATATAGGTTTTTATTAAGGACTGACTCTCTTGGTGTATATACTCAAGCCTTGTAGGTATAGTCATCAATAAGTTGTAATTCGCATAAGTATGTTGATAATCATTGTAAGAATATAGTTGCCTGATGACAAAAACCCGAGCTTCTTCATAAATTATGAAATTAGAATGTCTTTTCGGTTTTTTAAATATTGTTTTTAAAATAAGTATTTGCATAACTTCCCAGTTGTGAATAATACTGTTATATGTGGCACTCCATACTATAACACAATAAATTATATAACTTTCCGCTAAAGAGTGATATATAGTTTTAAGTTGTTCACAAGTATGGTATTTTATTAAAAGTTTAATTTTATATAGAAAATTTCGCAATTTATATGCACGTCCTATTTTAAATGCTAATTTACATATACACAAAATTGTACACGTGATGTAAACAGTTTTACTGTAAATGTTTGCCGCCAACAACTTAAAATCAGTCTTTTTTTAAATATAAACTAAAAGGAACACATCAAATCTTATCAATATTTATTGTGAATAATTTGCTGCCTGACCATGCTAATTTTTTCTTTAACATCATCTTCTGTTAGCGACTTTAGTGCCTATCAGCTTGCAGCTCGATATATAATTGCATTGCCACCTGCAAAGCATACCACACTCCCCTTGGACTCTAAATGAAGTAAGTCATTTATATATAAATTAAATAATATGGGCCCCAAGAAGGTTTCCTGTGGCACTTCGCAATATATCGTAAGAAATTGGCGGATCGTATTGTCGATTCTGACACACTGCTTCCTGTTGGTGAAATAACTCTCCATCAACCTATAAGCAACTCCTCTAAAACCCAATGCATGGGAATAGATTTACCAATATTTTTATTTATTTTACTACTAATAATTGCATCCTATGTTGATTTTCCATCAGTAAATCCGAACTTACCTTCATTGCCCTACACCACTGTGAAACATTTTTTATTAGGCGTTGTACGTGCCCATACATAATGGCATATTGCAATACTTTTTCCATTTGCCCGGTAGGATGCACTCTCTGTGTTCATTTTACAAGCCTATTTTGCAACTTTATTCAATGCCAATATCTTTTAAGACAATAACACTTCATAATATCATAAATTAATTCTTCTAAGCGTATGTACTGCGTTGTCCCAAAATGGAGATACAGATATATGGGGCGTGGCCTGACTAAAATTTTAAATACTGTTTTTAGGTCTATTTTTCCTAGAAATTATCTAGGACAAACGTCATTTCGATTAAATCATTCATTCTTCTGCACATATTTGAAAAAAATCATGCAATTTCCACATTCCCGAAATTAATTACGTATACCCACAAAAGGTGTAATTAGAACATATATCTACAAGAAAGATACTAATGTAGATGTAGTGAGAGATATATATCTCTCTCTGGTTAATTTAGAACTAGATAATATTCAGTTATATGACCCCTTGTTAATGTATTATCTGTACCAAATTCGGTTTGCAGATCAGAAATTAAAAAATTAAAGCAGTATATTTTTAGAAAATTTTCGAAGAAAATCTAAAGAAATTAGTATCTATATTTGCAGTGCTACTAGATATTACCAGGACATCTTGTATATGATAAAAAGTGAATTTTTAAAATTAAATTTCATTATGCCATGCTTTTTCGCTAGTTAATTTAGCTAGATTAATTTTAATTTTGTATATACAGGGTGAGTCAGTCATAATGTCATTCATTTTAAGAGGAGATAGGGAATAATGAGTATAATGCGAATACGCGATTAAAAAAAATCTAAATGCATATTTACGCCGAAAAAAAAAATATTTTCTAATCATTATTTAAACCCTCTTTTCAGACTGTCACTGACCGCTCACAGCCTTGGTTGTTAACAGCTCACAGTTCAACTCGATGTCGACGTGATGCAATGTTGCCAAGTTGAAATATTCTTCTAGTATCTACCTACCTAGGTTTTAGACATCACAAATAAACGGTTGTACTGACTATTTTAGAATATTATTTTTTCTTGCTCAGTTCAACTTCAACCAATGATAATTTAAAATGTTAATATCTAATGAAATCAAATAATAATCAAATAATCCTATTAAAAATTGCAAGTAGTGCGGTCTACTCAGGTTTTCCGGTAGAAAATACGGTCCAATCAAACGATACCCGTACACTCCTGCCCATATGACAACAAATCTCCTCTGAAAGCTAAACCGACAAGTAGCGTGTGGATTTTCCTCTGAGCAAATGTAGCTGTTGTGACTGCAAAGAAATTAGCTTATTTACATTGAAATCACAAAACTCCAACGTATCTAATAATAAACCAAGTAATAAACCATTTACGTATATATATAAAGCTGTTTACAGGCCTTTTAGGCCCAGAGCTGTGTTATTCTCCTCCACTCCATTCTGTCCTTCGCCTTTCTTTTCCAATCCGTTACATTTTCTCCCTTAGATCTATTGCCACTGCCTCTCTCCATCGCTTCCTCGGTCTCCCTCTTTTTTCTTGTAGTTAGGTTTACTCCCTACTATTTTCTTAACTGCCCTTTCATCCTCCATACGTTCTAGATGCCCTAGCCACTGCACTCTCCTGGCTTTTACAAATTCGTCTATTGTTGGTGTCTGGTACATTCCATATATTTCCTCATTATTTCTCCTTACATAGCCTTACTCTGTCCTTTTACCACCTAGAATTCTTCTTAAGATCTTCCTTTCCCACCTTAAAAGGTTTTCTCTTGACTTCTTATTGAGAACCCAGGTTTCACTACCATACAGCGCTGTCGGTCTCAAAATTGTTTTATACATTCTAAATTTTACTCGTCTGGACAGATTTTTTGATTTCAATAAGTGGTTGACTGCTGCCGAACTTCTGTTTGCTTTTATTATTCTCCTATTTATTTCTTGTTCCTCATCACAGTTAGCTGTTATTAGCGCCCCCAAATACACATATTCTTGAACTTCTTCAAACTCCATCTCTCCATGCTCTGTTCTCAATTTAAAATTTGTATCCTTTTTTTGTTCTCCTATTCTCAGCAGCTTACTTTTCTCTTGATTTATCTGCAATCCCACTTTACTTGCTTCCTCCACACGTTTTCTCGTTACTTCTTCTAATTCCCTACTATCTCTAGCAATAATGGCCACGTCATCTGCATAACTTACTATTTGGTGACTTTTAAACAATATGTGTCCTTCTCTGTTCAACTCACTATCTCTTATGACCTTTTCTAGTACTAAATTAAAAAGAAGCGTTGAGAGTGGATCTCCTTGTCTCAGTCCTGTATCAATAGTAAAGCCTTCCGAACATTCACCTTTTATTCGTACTTTGGCTTTAGTATTTTCTAAGGTCATTTTCAATAGCCTAATCAGTTTAGTTGGTATCCCAAATTGTTCCAGAATTTTACTTAGTTTATTCCTTTTGATCGAATCATAAGCTTTCCTGAAGTCCACAAATAAAACCATTGCTTTGATCCCATACTCATAGCATGTAGTCAGCATTTCCTTCACCATGAAGATTTGGTCCGTTGTTGACCTTCCCTTTCTAAAACCTGCTTGATACTCCCCTATTTGTCGTTCTGCTATAGGTTCTATTCTCTGCTTTATTAACGTTGCCATAATTTTATACCCTATATCTAACAATGATATACCCCTGTAGTTTCTGCAGTCTGTTGCATCTCCCTTTTAAGATTAGTATAATCATAGCATCTCTCCAATCTTAAGGAGTACATTCTCTTCTCCAAATCTTTCGGATCATTTCGTATATCCTTTGTCTTAAATTCTCTCCTGCGTACTTAATGTTCTCTGCCGTTATTCCGTTTTTCCCTGGACTTTTGTTATTCTTTAAAGCTTCTATAATTATATCTATTTCCTTTTATAGGTTCTTCTACTTCCCTTCCTCTTTTCTTCCCGGTATCATCTCCTCGTGCACCTCTTCTTCCTTACACTCTCTTCATTCAACATATCTGCAAAGTATTGCCTCCATCTTTCTCTCACTTCTGTTTCCTCTCAATTAGATTGCCACTTTCATCTCTCACATATATTACTTCCTTCTTTATCTTTTTCCCTTTTTACTCTCTGTAGAAGTTACGTATTTCTTTCCTCTTATAATGTTGCTCTATTTCCTCTATTTTCTTAACCTGCTCTGCTCTCTTCTTTTGTCTAAACACTTTCTTTGCCTTTTGTCTTTGTTCCCTGTATTTTTCCTTATCTTCCTCTTGTAGTGACTGAAGTGCTTTAATTCTTAGCTTATTTCTCTTATCCTAAACTCTTATACACTCCTCATCCCACCATCTTTTCCTCCCTGCACACTCTTTTTTTTTGGAATTACTTTCTCACTTGCTGTTTGTATGACATTTTCGATCTTTATCCACTCTTCATTTATATTTGCTTCCAATATCCGTATGTTTTCTTGCAAACCTTTCCTTATCTCTTCTTCATACTTCTTTTGGTTTCTCTCATTTTGTAATGTCGCCATATCTAGTTGTCTTTTTTTCTTTTGTAATCCTTTTCTTTTAATGGGTTTTTTTATCTTCAAATCTATCCTTACTAGATAGTGATCCGAGTCTATATCTGCCCCTCTGCATGACCTAACATTTTTTATTAAGCTTCTGTGATTCTCATCTATGCAAACATGATCAATTTGATTCGAATATGCTCCATCCGGAGAGGTCCAGGTCCCCTTATGTATGTCTTTTCTCTTAAAGAATGTGCTCATTATTTTCATGTTTTGTTCTTCTGCAAATTCAATCAATCTGCGCCCATTGTCATTGCTCTCTAGGTGTTTACTTTCTGTCCCTACTATACCCTACTTTCATACATCCTTTCTCTCCCTATTTTTGCGTTTGCATCCCCTACCACCATTCTTACTGTGTTTTTATTCAGCTTTCCGTAATTTTCTTCTAGCTTCTCATAAAACTCATCTTTTTCTTCTTCTGTTTTTCTTCTGTTGGTGCATATATATTTAATATTTCTATGTTTATTTCTTCTCTGATTTTAATCATACATAACCTATCTGAAATTGCTTCAAATTTAGCAATTTTATCCCTCAAATTTTTATTTACTAAAAATGCTGTTCCGTATCGCCTTGTTTCGCCTCCGCTCGTAAAGAATAAATAATTTTCTAATTCCCATGTGTCCGTCTCCTTTATTTGCGTCTCCTGTATCGCTATTATGTCCATTTTGAATCTATTTGCCTCTCTTTCTAGGATTTTTAATGATCCTTCCTCATTTAACCCTCTTACATTCCATGTTCCCATTCTCATTCCTCTTTCTTGATTTGTGTTTTCTTGCTTTCCGTCTTTTCTGTCTTCCCCTCCTAACTTCTAGCTTCGTTCTGTATTTTTGCTTTCTGTTTCTGGTTCTATTTATGTCGTTTCCTTTTCTCATAACCGTGTCCATTTCAAGCGATCATTCTATTATGCTGAGTGATATAACTAGTTTTTTGCTTCCTTTTTTTCTAGCCTGCTTGCATCATTATTCCACTTCCAAACCTCATTATCAATTACGAGTTTTTGATATCCTACTTTTGCTACCTTTCCTTCCATCCTCACTTCTTTGGCTTTTATTCTTAGTTTCCTTTGAATTTTCCTTTCTTTTTTGCTCATATCATCGTTAATATAGACTTTGGCAGCTCCTATCTCCTTTAATTTACTTTTATTTTTCATTATCCTTATCTTGTCCTCGAAGTTTTTAATTCTACTAAAAATACATTAACTCCTATTTTCGTTACCCCTTCTGTACCAATCTCCATATGCATTGACTTTCTTATAAACTCTTCTATCTGTCCTTTTAGCTCATTCTGATCTAAATTTTCTCTAATTTGTAGGCCTTGCACCACTATATTTTTCTTCCTTTTCTCTTTATCTATACTCTCTACTCTTTCTTCTACCTCTCTCATCTTATCCCTAAGCGCCTTATTTTCCTGCTTCATGTTCTCAATCTCTCCTCTGAGTTGTCTTATCTCCTCTCTATATTCTTTCTCTTCTCTTCTCACCTCTTTTACTTCCTGTGTTAAGCATTCCAGCATTCGCAGCACCTTTTCCATGTTGTACTCCATATCCCCTTTCTTTACTGGCGAACGTGCTAGTTTTTTGCTGCAATTGAATACCTCCGCTACTTTTTCCATACTTCTCTTTCTTTCCCTCATCTGTTCCACTGGCATCACTTTCGGTTTCTATTTCAATCTCTTCCTTTCTTCGCTCGGGTGTCCTTGTTACCCTTTTACTGACCACCGGTTTTTCCATTTTCCTTAACATTTCTGACACTACTGGTTGCCTATCTCACTTGACACCAGCTCGCTAACGCACCCCAGTTATGTTCTTCTGCAATACGTCTTTGCACTACTGGTTGCCTACCTAACGCGCGTGACAGAGCTGTCCTCGTCGACCGATCGGAGACTCTCTGTCAATCACTGTAAGCAACACTGAACCTTATTGATGACCTACTTTCACTAACCTACGAAAAATTTCTGTCTTTCTTTTACTTTTACTATGTTATTTTCTAATTTTCTTATTCGTCTGCGTGCCCCTTTCCTGCACCACCAAAACTCACACTATTTGTATCCCAAAAATAACTCGGCACGGTTCAAATTTGACTTTAATGCCGGAGCACTTTTGCGACACGTACATACACTAAAGCGATCGAGAATCTGTCAACCATTTACGTACATTACATAAAAAACCCATACTCAATGGATAATTTATTAAGAGAAGCGTTTCGTGTTTAAATACTAAGTAATAAAAAACCTGATAATCTTATGCTCATAGGTTATCGAGAGTGCATCTTGACCTACCGTATTATTAGGCCAATAACCTAGTTACCTAGTTTTTGTACTGTTATTTAACGACAAGGAGTAAACATTTTTTTAAAATCTAGATACATGAATGAATTTGCCTTAAATATTGATTTATTTGTTAATAAAAGCAGATGTAGATAATAAATAAATGTTTTCGAATGTTAGGTTATACAGTTTAATAAATTCGATATTACGTTTTCACTACGTTTTACAAATAAATATAAATTTTTAGTATTACTTGTAAGTACAATTAATTATTCAGTTTGTAGTTAGGTACATCTAGCCTAGATATTTATTGTTTTTTAAGTAATATGGTACTAACCTGTTTAAAATGCCAGTTCGAGTAAAAACTGCACTCATCCGTGCGTAGCAATAAAATTAATGTCAGTTAAAACAGTCTCTATCACCCGACACAGTTTCACAGAACACTTATCGCGAAGGCACTTACACAAAGTTCGCGGCATTCGCATTTCGTAAACATTCTCCGTGTAACACTACCATTTCCGCATATTCGAAATTTGTAAAATTATGCATTGTGAATTTACGACGAATACGCGAGACCGAAATAAACAAACCACTGCTTACTGCTTGTATTCTCTCCATCCCCCCTTCAAATGTGTGGCGTGATCTACAAATTTGGGGGGAAAGAAATGCGGAAAATGCAGAAAGTGCTAAATGGGGGTAACTTTGAATAACACGCGAAAGTATTAGACGATATTATGTATGTAAACATGATGTGGCAATCACGATGCTTAATCCGGCATTCGATTGGCGTACGGGTGCGTCATCAGAAAGTTCGTAGCGCACCAGAAGCGTCGTGTTATCGATTTTTATAGGGTGATTTGTTTATTTTTTTAAAGGTCGAATAAATTTTTTTTTTGATTTTCTGCCTTTATTAGGTCTCCCGAATACGTGGTTAAAATTAATGACATTATGACTAACTCACCTTGTAGATTGAAATTAACCTTATCTGTTCAGTTTTGAGATATTTCTTAGCATACGTAGACATATATGACCCTATTGATGAAAATTCTTATGAATTTATTTAAGGTACTAACAACAAAGTTAAAAAAGCAATAATGAACAAATTCAGTTCATTAATTTCACTTGAATATAATTTTATAAGCTTTTTAGAATTAATTTGAATTGCTATTACGTATTTACTTAATAAAAATTACACTTATGTTTAATTCAATGTATATTTTAATGAGTTTTGAGTACGTTTTGCCTTATTATATGTACAGCTGTTAAGATAAGATTTATATAATTGGGACAATATCTTGATGATTTCAGTCTGAGCGCCTGTGACCTTATTTGCTTTATTTCGTTATTTTTACTGCGTTACTGCCTTCTTACCCCGAAGAGGCTCGTAAATCTAAATTAAAACAGACGGCACATATGCGAGTCACTAACTGAAGACGCCATCATCAGAACCATAAAACTCTTAAACGAGATCGGCGATGTGTATTATACATTTTCGGGGTCTGCTGAAAAAATAGAGCATCCCGTCTGATATTGATGTGTTCGCGTTACGCTGCTCTCACGAGATTGTCATTTATGGGGGTTATTTCTTGCGTGAGCAGGTGTTATCGCCGGTAATCGCGCGGATGGGGAAAGAAATGGAGCCGCGTTAAGAAATTCATGAAGGCGTATCGATATTGCTGTCAGCAGAGCGTGTTATTCGGAGTTATTCGAAGTGAGTTTCAAGAGCGGCCGAGTTACTTCCAGTAAGTAGGGCGCGGATGAAACTCCAGTCTTGAACGAAGATTTAAGCTGTTTGCACACTTTTGTGGCGCGATATTTTGATGGCGCAGCAATAAAATTGCAAGTGGGGCTATGGCCAAATATTGTGAAAAATAAGCTTACATATAAATGAATAGTGTAACTTAAAGAGTGGTATTAGCATTTTTAAAAATTGCAGAAATGTGTATTTATATACGGATTGTTATTTTTATGAAGTTAAACTGGAATTTCTGCTACTGCATCTAAAAGAAGTGTCGGGTCTTAATTGCGACAAAGGAAGAACTTTAGCCCTGTAGAATTGACAAAAATTCTATATGCGAATCTCTAGATAATATATATTCAATAGATTTTGTTGCAGTGAGAATTTAAATAATCATTTATTTATTGTAACATTGTAAGTTTTACCTTACATCAAAGTCGACGACTATAAGACTTTGTTTGACTCCTTGGAATGTTTGTACTTGTTGTATGTGACTAATATTCCCATTTTGGGTGATTTTAACATCCCTAACTTACTAAATGGTTGATAGAATCAACATACTCTTTGCCTAACCAATTTTAATATGTTTTTTAACTTCACTCAGTACAATTTCGTACTAAATACAAACAATAGAATTCTCGATTTAGTTCATTCCAACTTAACATGTATTGTTAACAAAGTCAATAAAATTTTGCCTGTTGATGTTCATCATCCCCCTCTTGGTATAGATCTTACAGATCCTCAATAATAAAACAACAAATTTTTTGGTAAAGAATTGTCAGAAACAAACTGGGAGTTTCTTACTTTACATGCCTCTGTTGATATTGCAGTTCAATGTTTTTGTGACAAATTCTGTTATAAAATCACGTTTACCACAACTAATTGTAATTATCCGGCCTAGTTTAACAGGGAAATTATTAACAACGTAAATTTAAAAATAAGATGTGAAGATCTTCATGAGTTCAAACGCTTGCGTACTCTTATTAAAACTCAAACTAATGACGCATATAAAACATATATATGCTCAGTCTATTGCGGATTATATTAAAACTAATCCAAATAAATTCTGGTCTTTTTTAAGTAACAAAAATAAGTTATCCTTCCTTTCTACCTCCATAGTGTATAACAATGATACTCTTATAGACATTGTAAACACTTTCGTTAAATTCCTCTCAGAGTCATTTCTGAAACACAACATGGTTTTATTGCAAGTTGTTATAATGTCAAACCTTCTTTGTAAGACACAATACATCTTTGAGGCCCTTGATATGAGGTAGATATCAGGTAGATGTCATCTACACCGACTTGTCTAAGGCTTTTCATAGAACTAACCATATAATTCTCCTAAAAAAACTTGAATCCGATTGATCTGCATCTCAACCTGTATATATCCTACTTTTCCAAAAGGTTCAATATATCTAAATTCATGCGTTTACGTCAGAATAATTTGGTCAAGTCTCTGGGGTGCCGTAAGGTTCAATACCGGGTCCTATCTTTTTGATTATATTTATCAATGATATTATTGATAATATTGATGTCAACAAACTTCTGTACGCCGACGATCTCAAGATTTTCGTAAAAATTACTTAACTTGAAGACTGCATAGCTATGCAGAATAACCCAAACATAATTAAAGAACGGTGTATTTCAACTGAATTGTCATTGAATGCCAGTAAATGTAATATGCTATCCAATACATCCCTATTTCTACACTTGAAGCTTTTAAGAACCTGGGTGTAACTTTGATGATAAGTTGACGTTCAATGAACATATACACAAGATAATAGCTTCTGCATATAAGAGTCTTGGACTTATTATTCGAAACTCTAAAGATTTGATAAATATCGATACTCACCAACTGTTGTATCTGACTTTCGTCCGGTGTAATTTAGAGTATTTAGTTGTAGTTTGGGCTCCTGTATACAACGTGCACATTATATCTCTTGAGAAGGTCCAGCAGAGGACTATGAAATCTGCATGTTATTACGTTGACAATGTTTTTGTGCTTAAAAGTACTGCTGTTACTGCAGCGATTCACGTTGACTAGCCTAGTGTCCCGAAGAGTAACCACCATTAGAATAATATTAGAATATCTTTAAAGTATGGTTGTAGCATCTTTTGTTCTGTTAAATAAAATAATATAGCGATAAATAAAATTTGAATCCAACAATCAAATGTTTCCGTTAGTAAAAGCAAGTTGAATTCAAATGTTATTTATCTATATAAGTAGCTATACAACATTTGATTGTTGTATTTGCGTTAGTAGAAGCATGTTGGATTCAAATTTTATTTATCCTTTTATTTAATAGAATTGTTTTTCTGTAGCATTTTGACCTGAAACCAACTACTATTCTGAGGCCACAAAACAAAATGGGTTATAAATTTTGTTCCAAACATTATTATCATGTTATATGCATACATAAGCATTCTATTAAATGCTTGTATATATTATCATTTACTAGTAGTTTTATTATTATTCTAAATTGTTTATATTTATAATTGCATCTCTCGTAATGTGTCAAAAAATCATAATTAAAGTAAAATCAAAACTGTTTTATGTTACAAAATAATATCTTTGTTTCTGTAATAAGAACATCGTTATGGTAACAAACTTGGGTATATCTAATATTCATATTTATGTAAGTAAAATTTTTCTCTTTGTTTGTCAATAATTGTTAAATAAACTTATTGTCATTAATAGAAAAAATATATTTTTAAAATATTTACAGTATTTTCAAGTATGAAAAGTAGTGATAAAGCTATTTTACATTTTTATGTTATAAGGACCGCCATATCGTTGCTGTATGTAGGTATAGAAATTCTCTATTGAAACAAATGCCGCTTCAACTTGTCCCCTTGAAAGCGTTTTACTTTAATTTAAGGAGGACCTCGCCAAATTTCGGTTACGACGTCGTAAACCAGGGACGGTTAAACACCTCTCAATAAAAGTGCGTCGCCTTGATTGCCGTCATCGTCGGTACGCAGTGCCTTCGGAAGTGGCAGAGATCACCATCGTCTGAATTGTGCCCGCCGCCTTCACCACGGCGTTGAATAACCGGTGAGCTGCTTTTATCGGCAGTAAAACGGGAATGATCGCGTTTCAGTCGACGTGGGAATATCAAATGAACATTAAATTTTATTGATGTGGGACAATCCCCCTGTGGGAATTAAAATGAATGAATACTAAATGAATCACGGCTATAAAAAATATTTTGCAGATCTAGATCCGGCCCGAAATACCAGACATTCTTATCAGAAGTGGGATCAGACGGAATCTCTGTTGTTTTTGCTTATACGTATTTTTTATCTAGCACTAGGTCGGCAGATCTTTTCACATTCGTCATCATCAATGCTTATATATGACATAATCAACAACAAAATCCTTAACATGAGTAATAGCATTAGTTAAGAAGAAACGAAGTTAGTGTGATAAACAGGAGAAGAGAAGTTCCAAATTTTGTTGCATTCCTATACGCATTCCAAATAAATTTTGATTAGCAGATTTTGCAGTCGATAATTCTGTTCTTTTAAATACTAATTAGCATAACATATTTACTAACCTTTGTACTGAAGAGTGTGTTTATAGTATAATTAATGTCTCATGTTCCAAACATTTCCAATGTTTATAAAAACTTTCCATTGTGGTACTATTGCTATTATTAAAGCTGTTAAAATGAAGAAAATATGTCATCACTTATGAAAACAGTTTGGTAATAACACTGAATCTCACTTTTAACATTTTTAGAAGTCGTACTAAATTTCTTATACTTGAGAATTAAAAAATTTAGAACTTATGAAGATGATCTGAGATATACCTAATCCAAAACAGTTTTGGCAATTTATAAATAATAATAATGTCATTTAATGCTATATATTTTATTGTTCATAATGGTATTCTATTAAACTGAAGGTCTGGACATATGTAACTCTTTTTCTCACCAATTTATATCTTCCTTTAATGAGGCAATTATTAATAATAATTATAATTCATTACAAAGAAAGCCGCAGAACCAGATAATTTTATTATAGATTTTTTGAAGAAATTAATGCTACTATTTTTTAATAAATCTTCTTTTGTCACTTTTCCAATATTTGAACAAAAGGAATTTTATTGAAAACTACTGTCGGTATCAAATTTGTGTATTGTAGGCAAGCTATTTCTATCTATTATCCATGATTTCCTATATTATAATGTTGCAAATTTAATATAGAACGGCTTTATAAAATATAGATCCACAAACACTAATCTATTTATAATAATGCAAACTATATTCTTAGTCAATTACTAGACAAATTTCAGTAAATTTTTTGATAAAATAAATCAATAAAATTGTTTAATAAACTTTACCCCGTCGGGATAAGATGTGGAGATGACCAAATTCCAAGCTTTTTTATTAAAGACTGTTCTATGATTTTTTCTGCTCCATTGTGTGCTTTATTTAATCCTATTGTGTCTACAGCTACTTTTCCGGAGCAGTGGAAATTATCACGAATTTTTCCAATAATAAAAGATGGCAATTCATCTGATATATATATATATAACAATTGTTTGGTATATATATATAAAATAAAATTTAATTTAAAATTCATTGACTGGCTAAAATCACTTTTGTCTTTTCATATATTTTCAGGTATTAACAATATTGTGTGAAACTAACTACTCGGTGGACAAAAGCCACAACCTGCGTTGAATTACACCCACAATATCTACCCATATATTCCTTATTATTAGCTTTTGTAACATTTTTTTACTGTTTGAGAAAGGTATTTTAAGCTAATATGTATCAAATCTCCTACAATTCCTACCAATGAAATCATATGCATGCTCTCTGATACCAAACATCTAGGTATGCTAATGAACACCCACCGACAAAACTCTATTCAATAATTATCTAAAAAATGTATTCTATTTACTAACCTGATATACTCTATAATTATATGGAGTGGGAACTCGAAATTCAACCACAATAGATGAGATCTGATCTATTTCTGCATTTTTTTGGATTGCTTCATCAGGTGGCCTCCTTTAACTTGAGTCAAATATCTAACTATAAAAATTATTATTATTATTATTTTTTTTTATATTTTAGTAGGTCGTTATGATACTTGACAGTTAATCAGTTTGACGCTGTCGACATTATTTAATTTCATTTTGACATTTAATTTCAAATAATTTTAATTTATTGGTATAATAATTTTATATATACTTAAGAACTAAGAAATATTAATATATTATTTGAGTTCAGCCCTAAATAAATGTTTATCTACTTGCAATAAGATCTTCCACAATTTGGTGATATTTTTTCTCGATGTATTCTTTAGAGAAATCTCTCAAAAAATTTTGCTTAAATTATTTATGTTTATTGTTATTTCTTTTCTTTTATTGTTGAAGTGCTCTTTATATACTTATTTGATGCGTATATTTCTCCTTTATTCTTTACTAATTTTATGGGTAATATTTATATTTAAATAAGCTTGTAATTTCTGAAATGTAAATTTTACGATATTTTAAAGTATACTCACTTTCTACAGAACTAGTCCTGTAATTGAATAATTAAAATTAATAATTTTTCTTGGTTTTTATGCAAAAAATGTAAATTCATATAAGTATCCATAGTGTAACTGTAACACTGTGTAACGTGTAACTAAATATTATAAGGGAGTAACTATATAAACAATAAATATCAAAAATAAAATAAATTAAATTTTCAAAAACAAATGTTTAGATTTATATTTAAAACAGCTGTTGTTTCTTCAAGCATTTGCTTTTCTTGAACATAGGTATTTTTTGGTAGAATATATGTAACTGCAAATTACACAAATTGCACCAGTTATCTCGAGGTATGTAATATTACGGCAATTTTACAGTAATTTGTATAAGTAACAAATTGTTATTTCACCATATACATCACTAAACCACTATAAAGAAAGTTGAAAATCCAGACACTTAACAGCCTTTCACCTTTTGTAAAAGTAAAACCACATTCCTTATTGAATTTTGTTGTTTTGTAATATTGTTTCATGAAAAATAAACAAGACAAATAAATGCTGTCAGCAGCAGAACGGAAAATGTCCCACCGGCCTTGAAACTTTTACTTTCTTCGTCGACGTGTAAACATATTATTTTCTTTCATTTGTCCGACATCTTGTAAATATCCGTCTATTTTTAAAGTCGTCAGAGAGGCCCGACAGGCGAATCGTTTTAAGGGAGCGCGGAAAACACTTAAACGTACAACCCGGAACTTCCGAGGTGAGCGTAGAAATTTACTTAGGAGGAAAGTTTGCGATTCAATCGGCTGTCGGCTCGACGGCGATGGGGAAGTTGGGAAGTAATTAAAAGCCGGAGGCCACGGATCTTCACGAAATATGGCCCCATTCAAGGCCAAAGCAATATTGTATGTTCTCGTAATAAAAGAAAACTAGAAGAGTAAACATACGTTTTAAAACGATAAGTTCATGTTTGGCTGAGCATTTCGGTATAGCTTTTAATTTTCACTGTTAGTGCTCCGTAAAAACCATGTCATCAACATAAGAAAACGGAAGCGTCTTAATAACATACTGAATAACACACAATTCTACATGGTGTTTTATCCAGAACACGTAAGCGTAATGGGAGATTATTCATAGTAAAAATTGAGTGTCAAATTTCACACTGAAATAACAATGACGAGTGTAAAAAATTATTTTATCTGGTGCGGCTTCACTGTAAATTATTCACATATTCATCTTTTCTCATAAAATTTATAAAAATATAATAAAATTCATTTGTTGCAACAACGTAATATAAATATTAACTTCATTTCAAATATTGTTTTTTCGCGATTTTTTTGGAAAAGGTTTTCAACATAGATTAGAATATAGATTTCGAATATAGACGGCCAAACGTGTTAGCGTGCCGTGCCGTGCGTCGATCTACATCCTGAAGGACCCTTCTTTCGTTACTTCGTTACATTGTATTTAATTTTTTTATTTACTTTAATTCATACAGTCCATTACGTTTGTATGACCATAGCGTCACATTATGCGAAAGTGGTAAAACGTTATAACAACTACTGTAACCTTTATTAACGAGCTACACTTACGCGTTATTTTTCATAATTTTAGCTCTTAATCATATAGTAACAATATAATGCATCTTTGGATAATTTTGCATAATATGTACTCTTATTGAGGAACTAGAATTTAAATATCATCTAGGAATCTAGCTTACTGTAGATCCAATATCCAATCCAATATGTACAGGACGTTCCAAAATTAAGGGGTAATTATTCTATGTCGAAAAATATTATTTTTTCTTCATATAAACTTATAATTATTTTGTCATGTGTTATTTCTTGAATATTATAATAGTATGGCACATACTGAAATAATTACTGACCATTTTGTACATGGACTTCAGCAACAAACGACTACACATGTATTATCAGCATTTTATTTGTTTGGGGAGAAGGTTTAAAGGAGTGGCATCAAAGACAATAGATGAACATCGTATAAAGATTAATTGTAACCCATTCCCATTCCTCCATTTGTTTTCATTCCTCATCTCACCTTTCATTACTCCTACCAACCCTTCTGGCTGCCACCTCATTGCTCATTCTCAATAAATATGTAGATTTCTCAATATAGTTCAATAAATAATCGTTTTCGGACCTCGTGCCTCTTACAGCTTTTGATGACAATTACAAAAAGTACGGCAGATACTCAATTTTCATCACAATCGGCGGCCTTACTCTCATAAGAAATGTGCGTGATCCTTTGTCCTGCTTGAGATAAAGTAAATAGTTTGTTGTGTCTGTTATTATAATTCGGTATAATTTATATTGTAGCGGATAACTTTATGAAGACAAAATATAGATTGTATTTTACCTTGGAATTCAAGATTCTGCATGCAAACGGAATAACTGACTTAAAAAATCATCGCTGAACACGTTCTTTTAGAGTAACGTAAGACATACATCGGACATATTCCTGTTTTGACCTAACAATAGTATTAATTAAAAATGCAATGCGCAATGTTGAAAGATTGTGAAAAGTACGAAGAATAAAGCTTCTTATACGCATTTGTCAAAAATGCTTCTATATGCTTTAAAAAATTAAAATTAGAATAAAAAATAATTGTCAGGTCTGCTGATAGCCTTTCATGAATTTATAGGTTGCTATTTATATTTCTGGTCTTGGTAACAGTAAGTGTTCCCAGGTGCCATCTGACCTTTCCATTAGAAACTTGACATTGTTGAACATAACCTTCATCAAAATATATTGTCATTTAAGCGCGACTAGTTGTTATGGAATTAACTGGTGAACATTTTCGTGCGATTATTTTTCATAACATTCGGCGTGGATTATCCAGCCAAGAGTGCATCGGTGAAATTAATTCTTTATACGACGATAAATCACCATCCTCACCCTCACGCATAGCATCGATGTTTTCTGGCGCAGAGATGGAGGCATCTTTGGGCATTAGTATGACAACATCAATATGATATTGCACATTTGGCTAAAAAATGGCGTAAAAAGATTTTTTCGCGTTGGATCCCGCATAATTTGACAGATCCTGAAAAGAAGGCTCGTGTCCTCCAATAAAAGTTGTTCGCAGAAGAAGCACATCGAGGCAAATGATTGCCCGTTCCTTCGGCATTACCGGTCACGTGGAGACGGTGGCGTTAGAGCAACATAGGACGTTCAATTCTGAATGGTACACGACCATTTATTTGCCAGAAGTCTTCAGAGAAATTCGAAAAAAGCAGAAGAAAAAGCGAATCATCATTCTTCATCATGACAATGCGAGCATATAACAGTTCTTAAGTATATCTCAGAAACCATCATAGCCAGTGCGACAAAATTTGGTATACAGACACTAAATGGCGCGTAGAATCTGATAATAATATCAATTCTTATACAGGGTGTTCCATTTTTCTGGAAATCGATTTAATTTTGATTTTTTGGTAGTAAATTCCGCTAAAACTTATGTTTAAATTGAAATACACTTAATTATGAACATATTCTAAAATATAAACATTCAAAACTTTTAAAATTTAATATAAAAAACGCCTCCAAAAAGTGCCCAAATTTTATTGTTTTGTCATGTAAAATGTGTATAGCCTTGAGTCACAAAAGAAATATTACTAATAGTAGTAGATCATATCCTAGAAATGATTGATGATAAGTTTGTTGTGTCTACATATTTCAGTATTTTATTTATGTTTCTGATGGATAAAGTAGTATGTTGAAGAAGACTCTACATCTGTAATATACTAAACAATGTACTACAATTTTTGTATTTCATATGATACAGAACTAAAATAAAGCAACTGATCTTTGTCAGGAAGAATCACCTGTAAACTTACTAGACCTAGAGGTACCTATCACATAGTCACTTAAAGCTAGACAGTAATTATTGTTTTTTGTCTTTCAGGTATGTGTGTGTAGTGCCACAAATTACATTGAAACCATAGATATATTAGTAAATGATTGCAACATAACAATTCATAATATCGGACACCAAAAAGAATAAGCCAAAAATATCACACTGACATTTTCTTAGAATTAATTCTAAACATGGATATGGATAATATTATAAAGAAGTCTCTAACTCACTCTTCAAAAGTAAGCCCTCAATAGCTTCTCCATCTGAAACTAATTAGGTAAAGATAATTCTAGTCTTTGCGTAACTGGGTTATTTCTTATAAATTTAACCCCATAGTTCTTGAAATGAAGTGGATAATATGTAACATAAATATAAGAAAATACAACTCGTATATTCAATGTAAAAAGTGAAAAATAACTTACCTATTAAGTACTGATATTTGCTCTTCGTCTTTCCTCTCAGTTCCCATTAATCGTTACACATCTCATACTATCAAACTTTTTACTGTATGAATGTAATTTGTAGCACACGTAGCTATATGCCTCGAAATTTTATTTGCATTTGATATATGTGGTGTAGTTTTTGTAACAGATATATTTTTGTACTACTGGAACTGAAGCTTTCACTCAAGGAATCCATTAGATTTTTATTTATGATTGTTTCTACGCTTTAAAACATTTTTACCACTTGTTGAAGAGACATTATTGATTATTTTTATTATTTCCAAGTCTAGGTTAAGTTTTACATATCATTAGAGCTCGGGCTCTGCTGCAACTTCGCAGCATAGCAGCGATATTTGTGGCAGCGAGATTCAAGGGTACGTGACGTGTTCATAAATTTAGTTTAGTTTATTATACAATTCAAAAAACAGTGTTTCACAGATTTTCAGAGTATTCATGCCGGGTAAAACTCAGCGCACGCGTGCAACTAATAACCTCAAAATTTCATTTTTTTAACATAACTAGCATTATTACAAATACGAAATACGTACGCACATTCAATGTACCTTGTGGCGTTACGCATTTATAATAAAATTCCAACAAAAATACTCATACTTGCTTTGACAGTTTCTGTCACTTTATGTTTTGACGTCTATCCATGTGGTTGTTGTGTCTGTAAATTGGACTCAAGGCTATACACATTTTGCATGACAAAACAATGAAATTTGGGGACTTTTCATAGGCGTTTTTTTATTACAAAATAATTTTTTTTTTGGGACTTCTTAATCAAAATGTGATCATAATTAAGAATATTTTAATTTAAATACAAATTTTACCGAGATTGACTACCAAGACATCGAAACTAAATCGATTTTCTGAACACCCTGTATAAAAAATAATGCCATCATCGAATTCTACGCGGTAGAATCTAGTGCGCGTTCTATCTAGTGCCTGCATACCAAATTTCGTCACACTGGCTGCAATAGCAGCTGAGATATTCGCATTGAAAGTCTTAGAGGGAACACCCGGTATATGCGACCTTCCACTCAAGTTTAAGCCCATTATCTCTTTTATGCGGATGACACTAAATTATATGGATATCCGTTTGCTTCACAAAACGAAATTCAACAAGATCTGAATACACTGCAAAACTGCCAAAAATAATAATTATAGATATGTTATTGAAAATCATTAGTTATCTACCCAGTGTGACTTAGAGCTGAAGATTTAAGTGGGAATCTCATATTTCTTCCGTGGTTAAAAAAGTTAATATAATTTCACAGCTGTTCACCATCCACAAAGAACAAACTGTTTTCTACTTTTGTTTGTCCAATTTTGGAATTTGCAGCTTAGTTGCTTGGTCTAGGTACATTGCAAAAGATATAAACATAATTGAACGTGCACAGCATCAAGCATCTAGAATACTACACAATCTTCGCGATTTAATGTATGAAAAGAGACTAAAGATTATGAATACACCAACTCTTTACAGAAGATGTGTGGGCAAGTGACTTATATCTTAATAATTTATTCCGTACAAACTTGAATATTTTTGTTTCCAGTAGAGACACAAGACTTAGAGGTCATAGACATAAGTTGTCATATCCTTCCGTACCACATCCATGCAGCTTTCATCGTCCTGTCGTGTGTTAAACGTTTGGGACAATTTACCTGAAGAAGCGATTAGTACTCCCACTGTGAAGAGTTTCAAAAACCGCTTGGATCGCTTCTGAATGTTATTAATTAATGTTTATACTTTTTTCCTTTTTGTTAATTATTTATTTTTCTTTTGTATATGTATTATAAATACAGAGTGTATACTAACAACCCCTAAAAAATACAGTGAATGATTCTCTCTGAGAAAACATGAAAAATTTCTCATGTAAACATAGGTCTGGAAATGTTTCATTATGGAGATACAAGGTGTTGAAATAGAAATTTTATTTTTGATTTTTTTTTAAATAACCTTTGCAAAACAAAATTTTTACACAAGCGCTTAAAGGGCGCTACGTACGCTATTATTATTTATTTCAGTTTGCCCTAATTTTTTGACAGAAAACTTCTGGGATTTTTTATATCTTATTCTTACACCTTTTCTGAGGAAAAAAGGTACTCTTGTTAAAGATCGTCAAAACTCCGTTTTCAAGAAAATACGGCCGATGTGAAGCTGGCGTTTTTATATTTTTTATACAACTACTCGTTTGTTATTTTGTATTTTATTCTTTTTCAATCTTATTCAAAATCGAAAATACAGTTTCTATTTCAGCACCCTGTATCTCCGTAACGAAGCATTGTCTATCTTCATACGAAAAATTGTTCATGTTTTCTTAAGTAGAATCACTCCCTGTATTTTTTAGGGGTTGTTCGTGGACACCCATATGTAATTAGATAGCAAATACTTTGTTAAAGGGCAAAATAACATTTTCCTTTGCCCAAATTCAATTGTAATATATAATAATAATATTTTTGGAAGGTAGAAGAGAATTTCTATCGTGAAACATGATAATACTAATATCTATATTAGTATTATATTTCGTACCCTCGCTGCACACATTTAAGAAGTTAAGGAGGAATGAGAAAGAAAAAGCCTACATCTTTCAGATGAGGTAAAATAAGTCCGTAGTAACCCACGCCCGTAGTTGCGTCCCCGGTGTATACGCCTCTCTCCGTCAATGCCAGCCGCACATACTCCCGCGTAAATTCAACCCTAATCTATTCCGCTCAGACTTGTGAAATATTTGCTGGCCCGTTCCTCGAGGAAACAGACCCCGAGCCGTTAGTCGGAATTAGTTTGAACTGACTTGCACTTTGGGCGGCGTGCCATTCGCATTTTAGTAGATACGTGCACTGCGAGGGTTGTTGAGCTCCGGTTGCAGTATATTTTTCTTAACTTTCACTTATAATTCTGTCAACTAAATTTTTGCTTTTGGTAAAATTGGGTGATTTATGATAGTTACATTCTTTTACAAAATATATCTAGTATTATAGTTCTTCATTATTGTTACAATGGATGGGAGGATAAGCAACCAGTAATCAAAATATTTTAGGGAAGTATGCAAAAATCAAAGAAAAAGTCTACAAATTTCACCAACAACGTTTGGCTGTATATTAACGACTATAAATAAATACGATCTGCCAAATAAAAGCTTAATGTTTTTTATTTTTGGGATATCTATATGTCATATTATCACTTCAAATATTAGCAAAATCGATATACCGGGTAGTAGTTTTCTTCGGTTGTCATCATCTTTTAGTGGTCAAAACTTTTACAGTAGTTGCATTTTTTTAAACGGGCAGTAATATTGTATAATAGATCGCATTATTCTAAAAAGTTGTTTTTTGAGAAAATCGTCTACAGAGATTCTTGAGAAATCCAAGACGTTTTTACATTTGAGAATTTATTATTCTCTGGAGATTAATTTGGCATATTTTTGAGTTTGTGACGTTTTTTAAATAAAAAATAGATAATAAGCAAAAATATTACTCTACAACTTATATCATCAATAGCCGAAGGATATATGGCATATCACTGTATAAATTTTATGAATTTTATTTAAGCGACCAATGAATAAACTAAAAAATAATAAACGTTTTTGTCCACGATTATATTATAACGTATACATTATTCGTTTGGTTGTTCAAGTATAATGATGTACATAATGCACTATAGGAGTGATGAATGATTATTCAATTGTGATTAATTATTAATCACACTTCTATAACCAAATTTAAATTCTTCAGTGTAACAGTATCGGCAATGGACTAACAACTATTTGCCTATAATTTATAACACTCACCTACTGCTCGTGCCTTAACCTTCACCCTACTGAATTACAACCATTATTATATGCTAGCTGAATAATATACTATTATTTTATATTAATTGTTTTTACTGCATGGGTTAGAATTTCTCGAGCCATTAATAGATTCTGCCAATGCAAGAAATATAATCTAATTAAAGTCGAATAAATATTCGATTAAAAATAAATTTATTGTGATGTGCATTGCCCAGTCATCATATAAGTTTCACATTCATTGTTTATTTGCTAATAATTAACAAATGTGGCTATGTGTTAACATTCTTAATTTGCATTTGTAGAATGTTTCAATCTTATAGTTTAATAGTCCACAACCACTTGTGGAGAATCTTCAGGTGTAGTTCAATGCTGGTTGGGACATTAGCCCGCAGAGTAGTTTCTTCCTGGAATTCCGTTTTTGCAATATATCGTTATTGTTAAATCACGATATAGGTTGCTAGCTTTCAATGGTTTTATACTGCGATGTAGAACGCTTCGTGTCTGCGAGTTGTTAGTATGGTATGGCATAGTGAATGGCCTCTAGAGGTACCTGTACTACTTCGCGTTACTCATGGTCTCTACTGTCTGGTTAGACAGACTTAAGACAACTAAGGTTATTCGTCGGTTATCTCACCTATGGCCTACCGATGAGAGCTAATAACCTCGAAACCGGTATATATCAGGTGGGCTTCTGACGAGTGACTTTAGCTCTTTGCTATAGATTCTCCAGGTGCAATTCAATGTTGCGATTGAAGTTGCTAGCTTTCAATGGTTTTCTACTGTGCTGTAGTTTTGTGTCTATGACTTGTTAGTCCGGCATGGAGTAGCAAATGGCAGTTGTGCTACTTCGCGTTACTTATAAGCACGTTGCTTATCTTAGAGTAAGTCATTGTATTCCATCTTATGATTAACCAGAATAATTTTTAGATCTATTAATCTTTTGATATAATAATTTAAAGATCTTATAACTTAATGATCTATCTATTAAATTTCTTTTTATTGAATTTTTGCTAATAGGGAAAATTTAGCAGATAACCAAAGTTATCTTATCGAATTATATTTTTATGGATTGAAAGTCAATTATAACTGAATATTTAAATAAATTTATCAATTTTCTAACTGGAGATACCACAATTACACCGTGAAGGTGAGACATCAGATGTGAAGCTAAGCTAGATTTGCAGTCAGCTCTGTCGACTATCACCAATCCCTGTCATTTCTACCACCAAGATCCATAGTGAGATATAAATGTGCTGAATATTAATTTTGTTAATATCTTTATTTAATTTATCCATTCCCAATCTATATATGAAACGGGGGTACTGAAGGAGATAGTAGCTTCTTGTTGTTTTTTTATAGGTTGTCGCTTAAACTAATATCTAAATTTGTTTATCTCCCTCTCTTCAATGCCTCAAGTACTTGATTCTTCCGACTGCTTAAATCACAAATCGTCGACCCCGGCTTAACACCTTCGTCATAATAGCTGCCGTTCGCCAGTTACCTGACACAAAAATGTAGGTAATAATGAGCTATGATTTATTTTTAATTAAAAAGTTGGGTTGCTTCTGATTTTAATTATACAGGGTGAGTCATTAATAATGATATATAGCTTAAGGGCAGATTCTTAACGTCAAAATAAAGCGATTGATTCCAACATGCCTTATTCAATTGTCGCTCCTTTTCATTCTACATAGTGTTAAAATTGAAAAAAATGTTTTCGATTTTTTGCTATATTTTTAGAACGTATGGACCGATTGTTTTGAAATTTTGTAGTCTTATGTTTTTGAGGTAGCAATTACGAATATACAAACAGTGTTAAAGTCACTACTAGGAGGCGCTAGTTATACTGTACTGTTGATGTAAAAATGTGTCTAACTTTGTATTTTACATTATTGAATTTTTTAATAAGAAACTATTGATCTACCTTAAATTCTAAATAGAAAAGGTATACCTGTACAAATCGATGAACACAACCGTTTTCCAGAAACAGACGATATAAGTTTTTGAGATTCGGCGGGAAATAATTAGAATTTTTTTTCCAAAGTAGTAGGCGTGGAAATAACAAGTATACAATTGTCACTACATTACCATATTGTTTCTGTCAATGCCACTCAATTCATAGATCAGGCAGTAGTGTTTTATATAGTTATTTTTTAATTTAACAAAATGCCCCGTCATAGTAATTTTTTGAACATTGAAATGAGAAACAAACGTGATATGTGTATATGCCCAAGAAAATTTTTGTGGTCGCCGTGCAGCAGCGGGGTACTTGGATATCGAGATATTAAATAACCGGATCATATACTATTTAAGAGATTAGGTGAAACAGGATAATTTCGCCCGAAAAAAGACGTTGGAAGGTCAAAAATATTAAGAGCGGACCAAGAAGATTATGTTTTAGTGCGAATTGCTGAAAACACCCGTACAAGCACACGTCAAGTTTCGGCAGCTACTGGCATCGGTCAGTCTTCTGTTAGTAGAATACTCCACAAAGAAAAATTATATCCTTATCATTTACTCCAGTTCAACATTTAACGCCACATACCCCTCTAACTAGGTTACGGTTTGCACAGTTTCTTGGCCAACAACAAAATGATGACCCAACATTTTATAATAAAATATTATTTACGGACGCCACATTTACCCGACGAAGTATGTTTAATTGGAGAAATAGTCATTCTTGGGAACTAGAAAATCATCATCTGCCAAGAGAAGTACATTTTCAGTAATATTGTGGGGCTGTTCGTACTACCACGTCCACTTAACGGAGAAAATTCTGGTGGCCGAGTGTGGGCCGGGTGACTGTGGCCAAGGTGTTATCGAGGATCCAAAGGCTGGCTTGCTTAAGTATTACAGGAGCAATGAGGACAACCCCACCTGCCGCCCTGGAAGTTTTGCTGGGGTTGCCACCCTTCCCAACATGGATTGTAAAAGAGGTCATAGCGACCTACCTGAGAACAAGGGATGCAGGCTGCTGGAAGGCAGAGGGTCGTGTGGAGGGTCACGCTTCTATAGCCTTAAGGGCGGAGAATGAAATTCCAGTATCCGCTCTGAGGGTTATTGAAGCAAAGGATAAACTAAGGTTGAGTAGGAGGTATACCACTGTTTTCCCTTCGAGAGAGCAGTGGGAGAGGGCCGAAAACATGTTTTGGCCCTCTCGGGATCCCGAAAACGGGATCTCTGATATGCTATACAGATGGATCCCGAGTAGGGGATGAGTTTTCTGTAGCAGGAATTCTTTTCGCTGGGCACACACTCCACGGTTTTCCAGGCGGAGTTTTTTGCTATTTTGATGGTAGCAGGCAAGGAAAAAGTAAGGAATTGTGTGGAGGAGAAAATGTTCATCTGCTCGGACAGCCAGGCTGCACTCAGGGCTCTTAGCTCTTCGGTGACTAGATCTAGTCTTGTCCAGGAGTGTGGAGATGCCCTGGAGTCACTGGCCAGGCAAAGGGAGGTGGAGTTGGTCTGGGTTCCTGGCCATAAGGGAATCCCCGGTAATGAGACGGCTGACTTGCTAGCTCGTCTTGGATCTGGGGCACCGTGCCAGGGACCTGAACCCTTTTTGGGAATTACGCGAGGTAGTATGAATAGTGCCCTTAATAAATGGGCCTATCAAACACTAGGAGGGAATTGTAGAAGGAACGGGGGATGTAGACAGGCCCATGACTTCTTCAATGAACCTAATAAATCTAAGACGAAGTGGCTGCTGAGCCTTAGTCGAAGGTCCCTGGACCAAATGGTGGGGGTCCTGACAGGCCACTGCAGACTCAGAAGGCATTTGAATTTGATAGGCATAGAGGATAGTCCCTTATGTCCGGAATGCGGCTCTTGGAAGACTAAAATATAGAATCTTTGGCACCGAGGAGCTGCAAAGGGAAGAGATGAGGGGCCTACCATGGACCAGGATCCTGGCGTTCATTAGGGCATCGGGTAGGTTCGAGGAAGGCCGAGGGCGAATAGTGAAGGGGTGATGGGATGCCAGGGTAGGCAAAAAGGGCCCACGTGTGGCCTACTTGCCAGGCTAAGGCCGCCCGCACTTTACTACTACTACTACTAACGGAGAAAATTATTTAAATCTTCTAATTAATGACTTGCCACTGCTTCTTGATGATATTCCTTTAAAACAGCAGAACTTATGGTTTTTGCATGATGATGAACCTGTACATTACCCCCGACAAGTTAGAGAATATCTTTTTGTCCGCACCGTTGGATTGAACGCGGCGCACATAGCCCTGATTTAAATCCGCTGAATTTTTACTTTTGAGGCTATATTAAATCTTTAGTTTAAAAAATCATTATTAGTAGTCAAGAACAACTGTAGGGAAAGATTCAAGAATCGGTTAATATCTCAGTGATACAAAATCGAACTTTCTGAATGGGAATGGGATGAGACCAATTGCAAATGAAAGTTGACATTATTCATAAAAAAACCTTGAAGGGTTTTTTTAGTTCCGTGCGAAATTTTTTTTACACGCATTTGAAGTTGTTGATTTTGGAACGCTGTCTAACAAGAAACGATTATTGAAAATTTGATATTAACGCGCTTTAGTACTTCATCTAACCAGTTTTGTGATATTGGTATCATACTATTGTTAAACTCAGAATTCTCGTAAGTAGGATCGTATCCAATTGTCTCTGCAGCATTTGTAGATACTACGGAGGTTACATCTGGACTTGCTGGGTTTGGTATTGGAATAAACTCTGTATGTTGTTTAGGTAATTCTGCATATTTTGTACCAACATATACCATGATTCCTCTATTACATCTGTTTCTTCCTTTAATACTATTTAAACACACATAACACTGTGATTTAACGTGTTCACCTGAGAAGATATGAAAATGCAAAATAAAATTAATATATTTGATGTATAATACATGTTTTGTACATATATGATATAAAATAAATTTAAAAAAAATATCTGGATTGTACCATAACACTGGAACACCAAACTGCATTGACTTGCTTTTCTTTTGTGACCACTTAATTAAAGAACCATTGCAAGTTCTGCACACTTTTTCAGGTACTCAATCTACATTCTTAATAACCTCTACTCCAAAATACTGTAAATACTCTAATATTTTGGCACCAATTTTTTTTGTCTATTATATTTTCCACAAACATAACAATAATATTTCAAATGCTGCAAACATTCATTCCGGCTATGCGCCATCTTCAGTGGTTGTTTTCTTGCTAAATTGTCTTCGTACGTTGTTGTCAGTAGGTATATATAGATTGTCAGGTAATATAATTGTGTGCTTGTATATCTTTATTGTTTTTTTTTTAATTTGTGCGTTACTGAGTTTTATTGCCTTATTGTCTTGTTTTTTGTATTGAATTCCTCGACCCCAAAAGCAGTAAGATACCACAACTTTCCAGGATAATAAAAATAAAAAAGCATTATTTTATCAAATTTTCAATGATCTTTCCTTGTTAGACAGCATTCCAAAATCAACAACTTCAAATGCGTGTAAAAAAAATCTCGCACTGAACTAAAAAAAAACCTTCAAGGTTTTGTTATGGATAATGTCAACTTTCATTTGCAATTGGTCTCATCGCATTCCCATTTTGGTTGTTGCACTGTGTATTATCAAGCAACATAGAACTTTATTCAATGTCAGACAAAATTTAAAGAAGAAGCTAAGAAAGTGCATTGAAGTCGCTGGTGATCACTTCGAGGATCTTTTATGATCAATAATTTTTAAGATGTGCATAATAAAATTTTCAGTTGTTGTAGTGTTCGTTTTACTGTTAATTTAGTTTTCATATCTTAAGACTCCCTAATTTTCTATTCTAATTCCCGCCGAATCTCAAAAACTGAAATCGTCTGTTTCTTGAAAACTGTTGAGTTTATCGATTTGTAACAGGTTTTATTTATAACTGAAGGTAGTTCAATAGTTTCTTATTAATAAATTCAAAAGTATAAAATACAATAAGTTAAACATATTTTTACATCGACAGTACAGTATAACTAGCGCCCCCTAGTCGTGATGTCAACATTGTTTCCATATTCGTAATTGCCACCTCAACAAACATAAGAGTACAAAATTTCAAAGCAATCGGTCTATACTTTCTTAAAATTTAGCAAAAAACCGAAAACATTTTTTCAACTTTAACCCCCTGTAGAATGGAAAGGAGCAACAATTGAATATGGCATGCTGGGCTCAATCGCTTTGTTTTGACGTTAACAATCTGCCTTAAGGTATGTACCATTATGTATGACTCACCCTGTATAAGCAGTGCCTTGATGAATACTTGTAGAGCACAATGAAACAGAACACCATGACAAACTAAAAATAGCGTAGATACTACGATTTACCAGAAAATATTTCTTGGAAAGATTTATTGATTGATTAAAGGGCTGCTATAACGCGCAATGCGTCGTTGTCACTAAGCGCTTGACGGCACACGTTATATTCAATTTTAAGCGTCCTCCATAGCACTGCTATCTCCAGCACAGCAAAGGCACTAAATTCAGTCCCTCATCTAGCACCGTACATCTTCCCCTCCATAAATGATTTCTACTATGACTACTCCATCCCAGGCCCTCATGTATTCATAATGAACACCTTCCGGGTGACTTACGATTCCAGTATCAGCAATTACGCATTCTGCGTGGAAGGCCGTTTTGGCCGCCGAAAGCCCCAAATTAGATAAACGCCACCCGCGGCGCTAACATATTAAGGTTTATATACGGTTTGCAGGGGAAACGCTTATTCATAATAATTAGCCATGCATTGTGTGGGCGTAGTTATCGCGTGCGTGCGATTACTGGAGGGTTGAGAAATTTTCAAGTTCGAGGGCCGCGAACCTCTGAAGTTTCAGCGAGTAATACAAGAGAACTTGTTAATACATTGCGTGACTACCCGCTTTGGAATGGAAACACTTCACAATTCTTTGATGTTCTTAACCTCCATATGTAAACCAATTTGCTTAATTTAACGAAAAAATATATGACTATATTCTCTAACAGAGAAATATGGGGTGAATCAAATAACTTTCTCATTATGATTTTTTGCTTAATTGAAGTAACATGAAAAACCGAAATATTGCTAAAAAATAAATGAATATAAAATTTGACGGCCATGTGAATAACATTTACATGCAAGAGACAGTCGTTTTTAAATATAATTTTTAATAGAAAATAAAGTAAAAATATTTGGGGAGTGTGTTTCTGTTGATGATTTGCTGTTAATAACTTTGTTCCTTCAGTGAATCAGAAAAAGCTGGAAGAAAATCATCACCGTTGGATAGTTTTTTATTTGAATCAGTTGAGGAGTTATTCCAATATGCCTTTCAATATATTTACAAAATATTTTTATATGTCTGTATCAGTAAATATTGTTATGAACTTATTTGAGATAATATTTCCAACCCCCCACACCAAATTATTAAAAATTCGACAAAAATTCGTAAATGTTTCAAACCGTTTGCAGTCACTTGTGAGAACATCAAATTCAAAATCAGAATTGGGTGAGTGCTGCTGGAACACAATTTTTGATAGATACGTTGACAAAGATTAAATAAATTAGCAACTATAAAAAAGCCAAATATTATAGTGATCAAATTGAGAAGTATAAAAATGACGGTAAAAACTATGAAATGTGGCCAAGGAAATAACTACAACAAAAACAGAAAAAAATCCCCAATACAAGGAGATAATAACATCTTACTGACAGATCTAAAAGAAATAGCAAATGAATTCAACAAATCCTTTACGTGTATTGGCAAAAAAACTTGCTAGAATAATAATGGCAAATAATAGTACGATATATGTACAGAGATCAACACCTAATTCATTAGTTTTTTTACCCATCAACTGCTTGAAAGTTAGAAGTATAAAAAATAACTAGCCACCTGATTTGGACAACATAAATGCAGAGACTATACGTTCATAAAAACATATACAGTGGTAAACAGATAACAAGATTGCATGCTCTTTGTATTATTGCTTCAATTATAACCACATAATTGCAATGTAGTGTTTTTTATTGCTTGAATGTTTCTGTATGTTGTGATTTATTTGTATTTTTGTTTTTATTTAATTTTTTTGCATATATTATGCACTCGAAACAAGATCTATTTGGCTCTTATCTAATATTTTTCTTTTGTATTTGTATTGGCTGATGGTAGCCGAGCGGCCAAGACGGCGACGAATAGTTGCTGCCAGGGAAGCACGAGCGGCCGGAACTTGATTCGAATCCAACACGGGGCAGAATTTTTCTGTCCTACCCATGGATGTTTGTGATTGTAGGGGTGGAGGGTAGTGTAAGTAGGTAAAAAGGGCCAAATATGGCCTAATTACCAGTAAGCTTCAGTACCTTTACCTTTGTATTTGTATTACCTACTGATTGTATTATATTTAAATCTATTGTATTTAAGTGTCTATTACAATGCAAATAAACGTAAAGCCGATAACGAATGGTGCGCGGTAATATATATCTTTGCAATGACATATATTCCTACGGACAAGTAAACCGCATATATATAAATAAGTATATAGTATAGCGTCAATGCGTAGCGTTCGATGCATTTTAATAACAAGCGATATTTTTTTAATATATCAGATAAATATTATAGCTCACCATCCGTTACCGGCTTAAAAGTAAAGTAAATATCATAGATATTATTCATAGTTGCACAAAAGGACGCAAAAAATATAATATTAAAAAAATGATTTTCATTTTAACTAGGTATATTCAGTAATATATACTTTACTGAAAGAAAATGAAAATTGTACAAATTATTTAGAAAATGATTACTAGTACTGTGCTTAAACTTTTTTTACTACAATGAAAAAGTCACACCAACGAGCGTTATTTTATCGTTACTTCAACTTTCTTGATTAGGTATACTACTAGTTTCTATAGTCTGCAATATTAGTTTTTATTTATAGTAAGGCAATTCGTTTCTTAATGTACATATATAGGTAGCGGTAATATCAGTGCGTGCGTATGATTACCCCATTTCCTGCACAGCATTTGACTGTATTATTGATGTTGGAGACATTAGAAATCTAAACGACCTTTGCAAATGTTTTATTAAATACCCTACTTATACTTATATTTTTCGCCTCAATTGGGATTAAATTTTCTAATAGAAGTTTGTGACAGTAATTCTGCTGTGCTAAGCTGAAAAGTCAGAACAGATATTTCTATTTTGGAATAAAGTTTTCTTTCATTATTAGTTAAATTAAACGCACACATTGACGATCTATGAAAACAGACACAACATTTTTAATTCATAAAGTAGAAAAAGACTGTAAGTACTACAAAATATATCTAGGACAAAATAATAAATTGGACGTTAGTTAGGACCTTTTATTTTATCACGTTACAGACATATTGCTACGAAAGCTCACCTACCTTTTTAGTTGGTTAATTATGTTCCTGTTTTCGTTAGAATTTATAATTGAAGCTCACCTACGTCGTTAGTTTGTAAATTACGTTTCTGTTTATGTCAGAATTTATAATTTTTGTGATGCCTTTATTTTGACGTTTTCCGGAATATTCCAGGCTATATTCTATTTGTTTCTCGACACGTCCTCACAAACTTCGAGAACTCTAAAAACCTATATAAGCAGACGATTTTCGGCCGCTGCAGTCAGTTTATATTGAGCAGTCGAACGCGAATGACTGAAACGTCAAAGTAAAGCATTTGACAGTTGTGAATTTGTTGAAGCAGATTTCTTGTATAATCAAGAGTGACAATAAAGTTGTTTGTCTACGTGACGTGTTTCAACGATAACCTAATTTAGAGGTTACAATATTTTACTTTGCGAATAAAAAAGAGAAATGGAAATTAAAAATAAGAAGGAAGAAAAATAATATTTGATAAACCGTGAAATTTATTAACACACTGTATACTATCACGATAAAGTATTATGCTACAGAAAATATTAAAAAAGGAAGGAACTATGTTGAAGAAAAAGTGGTAACTGTTGTGTAAAAATTACCTGTAGCATCATAATCTGAGTTAATGGTAAGAAAAAGTGAAGCAATGCTTGAATACTACTGATTTAGAAACTACTCAATATTACTTTTACGAAATTAATTTAAATCCAAAAGATTGCCTAAACTCTTTTTAAATATAAGATTTTTAAACATATTTAAGATTGTATTTTTTCACCTTAGACTAGAACTAAAGTAAAGTTTCTCCATTTGTGGATTAAGATGAAATATTAGATAATTTAAAATTCAAAAGAACAAACATCAATTTTACTGCGTAATATATAAAAATAGGATCAGAATACGCCGATTATTATGGACCTCTTTAAAGGGTCTGTACAACGCTTCACCAGATTGATTAGATTATTTTTAGAATGTATGTTTTTTAATCTGTAGAACTGGCTTTTGAGGTTTGTTTAATATTTGTATTGCTAGAAGTAAATCTGAGCAAGCATTAATATTACCAAAATTCAATTTGAAAGCATTTTTTACACTAGGTAAGTCACTTACCTGCATCGTTTGGTAGAGAGCTGCTATACACGGGTGGTTCAATTTTGACATAATTTTCGCCTCTCGGCACAGGTTCCTGATCACATAGTCTTCCTTAATTTGATTAATATCCATTATTTTAATTGCAACCTAGAAATAAAATATTATATTTAGTAAACTGTATTACAAAGGGAATGGACATAACATGGCCAATAATCCAAATAATTTAAAATATTCTATTGGTATTTTCTTAGCTACCAATACAAAAAATAAAATTATTTAAATTATACATTATTATTAGATAGTGTTAATATAAATAAGTTGTGTGAACATCGAAATAGTCGTTGGCTTACAAACTTTCATAAAAATTTACTTTTAAAACTATTTGATTGTTTACCTTTACTACTTTACTTGATTCGAATTGTAAGAAAAATTCTTAAATATAATATTATTTTCGAAAATTATTAAGACGTTCAAATTTTATGCTCATATACCTTTTCAATACTCAAGTAAAATGTGTAACAAAATATTAAAATTAATTGTTCAAAAGCATAGATAATAATTACTAAAAGTATCAAGTGTCTTTCAATCAGGCATAACGTTATACATGTCCTATATGTTATTCGTTTAATAAGTTATAATTTTATGTAGAAACAGTAATATTGAAATTCAGGATTTAGTTATATACCTACACATCTTTTTGTAAGTTTCTATACTATTATTAATATGTAAGATGTTTCTGAAAGTTTTTATATATTTTTAGGTATTAATAATATTGTGTGAAACTAACTACTCTGTGGACAAAAGCCCCAATCAGTGTTGAATTACACCCACAATATCTACCCATACGTTCCTTGTTATTAGCTTTTGTAACATATTTTACAGTAATTTGAGTCAGATGTCTAACTATAAAAATTATTATATAAATTAAAATTATTCATTGATAGGAATTGTCGGAGATTTGATTTATATTAGCTTATAATACCTTTCTAATACAGTAAAAAATGTCACAAAAACTAATAACAAGGATTGGTAGATATTTTGGGTGTAATTCAAAGCTGCGCGCTGGTTGGGGCTTTTGTCCATAGAGTAGTTAGTTTCACACAATATTATTAATATCCACAAATATATAAAAACTGTTACACAAAGAGTAAACATTATTCAAGTAGGTATGCCATATTTAATTCATTGACAGGCTAATGTCACTTTTGTCATTGTCGATATTTAATTTCAAATAATTTTAATTTATATAATAATTTTTATAGTTAGATATTTGACTCAAATTAAAGGAGGCCACCTGAAGAAGCAATCCTAAAAATGCAGAAATAGGTCAAATCTCATCTATTGTGGTTGGATTGTCGAATTCCCACTGCCAAAAGTGAAGTTAGATAGTTATAGAGTGTTTTCATTAAAGCAGGTTAGTAAATTTAGATAGATTAATTTCTTTAGATAATTATTGAATAGAGCTTTGTCTGTGGAATTGTTCATTAGCATCCCTAGATGTTTGGTATCAGAGAACATACATATGACTTCATTGATAGGAATTGTAGATTTGATTTAGCTTAAAATACCTTTCTAATACAGTAAAAAATGTTTCTGAAATATGAAAATGTCATATTACGCAAATTATTTTTAAGGAATATGAGTCCAAAAACGTTTAGTATAAGCTACCGAATGATAAAAGTGCATTGCAAAAACTATATATAAGGTGTCCGGAAATAAATGCACCATAGACCAAGAGTAGATAGATCTCCTTGTAATTTTGAATGTCGTCATAATTTACCATTCTGAATAACTTTTTCAAGTAAAATTTTGCTGTATTTTTAGCAGAAAAGGCTGTGTACTTGGAGTACTGAATATTTCCAATATAATTATTTCAAAACCGTTACTCCTAACGACTTTAACAAAATATACCTTTCCCATATAAAAAACGTAGATGAATCGACTGTTTCGAGTAGTCAGATGGATACACTAAGCCGCAAAAAAGTTCTGTTATTTAAAAGAAACATGATGTGCCATAAGTGGCGCCCTCTACAAATGACGTCAAAATTAGAAACAAATTTGAATTTCTCGTCCCTAAAAACGATATCCAAAATATATGCAAATATTTGGATTCATTGAAAAGTTATTTACAAATATTGAAAATTAAATTTTAACTTTCACATCCTGTATCTTTTTAACCATTAATTTTTGATTAAGGTAAGTTTGGCAACACCGCACTATTTTGTCGTCAGGGATCTAATCTTGATCTATGTTGGATTTATTTCGGGACACCCTATTATTATTTAATGAGTGTACCTACTGGAAAGGTCTAAATAAAATCCGGCAGTATACATATTGTAGATTATCATAATCTGATAAATGAATAGTTAATTTCTTATTCACCGTGATCGAAGACAGAGCTTTTTCAATTAAAATTATTAATTTTCCGACTACTCTTGCTTTTAAGACAAATAGCTAAAAAGGAAAGTCAAGTTATAAATCTCTAATTTCAGATTTCAAAAATTGTTCAATGTATTTTAGATTTTTGTTCGAAAGTTTTTTTTTTCTTGCAAATTAATGATTGTTTCGTTGATCTTGTATGATATACTCATCGTACAGTAAATAAATTAAACGAATTCCATCTAACTGTGATTCCCATACAAAACGAGCAAAAATGCAATTAAAGGCCTTTATGGCACAATAAAATTGCTTTGTTTGTCCTTTCACCGGCAATCTCGATCGGGGAGATGTTTTTAATGATTAATAAAGCTAATAAAGCCCATATCTGTCGAAAGGTCCCGCACGTTAAATAGCCAATATATTTTATTTTGCAAAAGTATTTCTATTTAGGGGGGCTTTTTATACGGCAATTAATGTCGATCGGAAATTTATTGCCCGATTAAGCTTGTTTGATTAATTTGATTGAATTTATTTTTCGTGCTATTTGAAGCGCGTGGGAAGGCGCGCGATGCCAACAGAGGAGAATCCGACTCTTCCACAGTCTTCAATTATTGAAAACCGACAAGTCGCCTATTCCGTTTATGTAAAATTTATGTTTTAAATAATTATGCTAAGATAGATCAATGTAGAACATACTTTTTGTTTAAAACTTACAAAAAAAATATTTTTAGCGTCAAATAACATTTTTCCCTCAGACCCCTTCCAATTTCGACTTAGTCTGTATATAGGATTACCGGAATCGTAATATTTTGATGTGAAAAATCTAGTGTCTTCATGGGCCACTACATATGGACCAAAAACAGCTTAGGTTGGCAACCTTTTATTGTTTCTAGCTGTACAAGGATCTACCATAAATTTTTGTAATCAAAATAATCTTATCCATCTAAAGTTGCATCATTTTACAGCACCAAAGTTTGTTGTTAAGTCCCTGTGTATAAATGTCACTTTTTGACAAGGTTAGTCCGGAATAGATGACCAAGAAGAAATATTTTTAACGGAAGTTTGAGTTTAAATATTGTTACGGAAGCTTACCTATCTTTTTACTTTGTTAATTATGTTCCTATTTATGTTAGAATTTATAATTTTTGTGATGCCTTTATTTTGACGTTTTCTGGAACATTCTCGGCCACATTCTATTTGATTATCGAGACCGCGGAAAACTTCTAGAACCCTAAAAGCATATATAAGCGGATCGGTTTCGCCGCTGGAGTCAGTTTATATTGAGAAGCCGAAAATGAGTGACAAACGTCAAAGTAAAGCGTTGGCAGTTGTAAAATTTGTTTGAAGGTTAGTTCTTGTATAATCAAGAGAGACAATAAAGTGTGGGTGTCTACGTGAAGTGTTTCATTTCAACCCAACATAGAGGTTACAATATTATAACGAGAAAAATGCTCTGGTATATTTATATATAGTGTATATAGTGCCCATAGAATACACCGAATACAATATATCTACAAGTAAACATGGTACAAAAATTTTACAAAATTTAAAATAGTAATTACATACCGTGGGGGGATGGCCATACCATTATCGGATAAAATTGGCCGTAGTAAGAAATATGTTTTTGTTTAAAGTAACGACAAATAAATAACTTTGTAAAGTAACATTTTTATTAAGTACGTATGTATTAATATCTTAATCTTTATTTCAGTTTTTAATCGTCTTTCCAAAGTTTTTCTTGGAATAACATAAGCTATAGATGCATTTCTAATGGAGGAATCATTTTTAACAGCTTCGATGATACGGAGAAGATTCTCTAGCGTCCATGAACCTCTAGATATTCAAGGTTGTTTTATGTACTACCTACTTGTTGGGCATCTGAACAAATAATAGATTGCTATGGAAATCTCACCCAAAATTAAGATGGCCATCTCATTCGATTTGCCAGAGAGGGATGGTCATCCCGATAATTTGTAGAAAAAATACTTCTAAGAATTTTTACTTGAACATTTAATTTCAGTAAAATAGCTGATACGAAAAACCGAAATACAGATTGAATATGTAACATCTCAAAACTGCTTTACTTGCCTTTATTTTTCACACGGTATTGCAGTAAAAACAATACAATTAACAACACAAAATAGATTTCATTCAAGATATAGTTTTTATAAATTTTATTTTGTTAATTTAAAGTTGTATAGTATTTTGCATAAAAATATGTTCATTGTTTTTAGAAACGGTATGTTGTTAGAAACAATAGTATTGTGTTAAAATTAGCAATATGTATAAATAAAATATTTTCATAAAAACAATGAATTTATTAATTCTAAAAAATAATGTAACTCTTTATTTCGTTAATTTATTAGCCTTATAATTAAAAAGAAAAACGTCTTGGACATATTTAGTGGCAAACCATATTTATACTTATATGTATGCACATTTCTTAGAAACAAATGGTTTGTTAATTTCAACAATTTGACCTGTAAACCTAAAGATCTGTCTTAATTAAATAAAAGATGTATATAAATTTTTCAGTCAATGTTTAATCGCCTTTTCAAGTAATAAGCTTGGATTAACAAAATTTGTCTATTAAATTTAACAATATAATTTACTACTTATAATCATCTTAAAAATAGTATGCTTAAATTTTTTTTTTAAAATATTTACTTTATCCAACAAAAATATATATATACAAGGTGTCCCGAAAGTAAATGCAACATAGAGAATAGATCCCTTACCTCAGTCAAAAGTTGATGGTCAAAAAGATACATGGTGTCAAAGTTAACGTATTATTTTGGATATTTGTAAATAACTTTTTAAAAAATCCAAATATTTGCGTACATCTTGGAGTTCGGAGGTTTTAGGAAGCGAGAAATTCTAATTTGTTTCTAATTTAGATGTCACTAGTAGAGGGCGCTACTTATGGCACATCATGCTTCTTTTAAATGACAAAACTTTTTTGCGGCTTAGTGTATCTATCTGACTATTGAAACAATCAATTCTCCCACCTCTTTTATCTGAAAATGGCACACCTTATTGAAGCCGTTAGGAGTAACCGTTTTTGAAATAATCCTATTTGAGGTATTCAGTGCACCGAATAAAAACTGTTTGGGTTTTAGGTAAAGAGCCTTTTCTGCTAAAAATACAGTGAAATGTTACTTGTTATTCAGAATGGTAAATTATAACGTTCTCAACAAAGGATGGCATTCATCAAGGAGGAGGACTAAGTTATTGTTTTCATGGATGAAATAATAAAGAAATGTTCAGGTCTAAGCAAGAAAATATATATAGGACACAGAAAGATGCAACGAGTAGGAATATCAGAAGGAGCGTTTGCAGATGACGTAATAATAATAACAGAGAGTAAAGAAGATCTACAGAAAAATTTGGGTATATGGAATAAAGTACTGACGGATTATAAAATGAGGATAAATAAAAACAAAACAAAAGTAATGATCATAGGAAGGGAAAATCAGAAGTTAGATATAAAAATAGAGGATGTAGCAATAGAACAAGTAAATGATTTTAAATATTTAGGAATAGCAATAGAGAGCAGTGGAAAACAAGATATAGAGATTAACAGTAGGATAGAGAAAACGATGAGATTATATCACTCAATGAACAATAGTTTCATAAGTAAGAAGGAAATATCTAGTGACACGAAAATTAAAGTATTTAAAGCGATATATAGACCAATACTAACGTTCGGCTGCGAGTCATGGGTACTATCAAAGGCACAGAAAAGTAAAATCCAAGCCACAGAAATGAAATACCTAAGAAGAGCCAGAGGGATCACAAAATTGGACAGAGTCAGAAACATAAAAGTAAGAGAAGAACTTAAAATAGAATCAACATTAAAATACGTGGAAAAAAGACAATTAAGTTGGTGGGGACATTTGCATCGCGTGGACGATAAAAGACCAGTGAAACGGATATGGGAGGCTAAAATAGATAAGAGAAGGAAACGAGGAAGACCAAGGCAAACATGAGATGTAACTATTGGATCAAGATTAAAAGAGAAAGGAAAGACATGGATAGAGGCAAAAAGGATGGTAAACAATAGGAAGGAATGGGCTAAATTTGTACATGAAAATTAAAAGTAGAACAAAATTTTGAAAATACCCTACACCATCTAATGGTAAAAGGGATTCTGATTATATATATATATATATATAAATTATAACGACGTACAATTACAAGGAGATCGGCAAAGTTTGATGAAACCGAATTTTCAAGAATAGTTTCATCGAAGCACAAAGATTAGGGTATAGGTTAAGGTATTTTTCTCATTCCTTTCAACATGAATACTTCGATTACTGTCAACTAGCGGATCGGTCGGTGGTCGAGCGGTTTAAGGCGATGTGGTTAAGGCAGGTTCGAATCCTGCGGCTCGTAGATCAGCTGTATTTGTGGAGTGACACTTTCTCTACGGATATGGTATGGTGGAAGAGCGTTGGCTTGGATCAATGTGAAAAATTGATACCTCTTGACGTTTGACCATCCCTCTTATTAATGAGGGATGATATGATATACATAGGTATTTCATTTAAATCATATAAAGCGATGTAGATATATTTGAAAAAAATGATTACTATAACTGTTTTTCTATCTTCAACCCTCTTTAGAAAAGGTTCTTTGGATAGAGACAAATGCAGTTACGTTATATTTGAAAAAAATATATATTTCATGCAATGCTCTTATAAAATTACATTACCTTATCTAATTACTATTTACACTGCAGAACATTTCATAATTTCTTAACGATAATTTTTTAAAATGTTTGATTCTTTAGGCAGTTTATCTTTTGACCTAGCAACATAGTTTCTTACATTTACAGTAACCTTTAAAATCTTCAGAAGGCCTATTGTAATGTCAAAGAATTCGCTTCACTCTACACAACGTGATTATTCGAGGAATTAATCATGCAAATTTATTTTTGTCACAAAACGACGAATTCAAAGTGACGCTCAAAAGGGGGAACAGCGCATGGAGAGCCACAATTTTTTGTCAGCAAGCGCTCGCGTGTTCATTTCAAGTTGGTTTGAATAAAGGGAACTAATAATAAATGAAGCTTTTGTGCGATTAATAAACCATACGAGTTTTATTCCATTGCGGTACTCGCAATATCATAACTTAATAGAGATATTATATTTCTACAAAAACTACCAATGTTGATACCAGAGGGTTTAATAAATTACAGATTTAAAGTCATATCTTGTTATATCTATGCAGGTATTCTCCAATGTGCAAAAGTAGGTCGTATATACAGGGTGCGGCGCGTAAGAAAATTAAAATACAGCTTCGTGACATTTGTAATAGAAAAGTCTCATACAAAAAATTTTTGCGTGTTTGTAAAAAAAGGTCATCAAAGGTCAAAAGGTAAAGGTCATTTATTCAGCGAAAATGAAAACCCATCCTGTGTGATTTATTGAATACCTCGGAAACCTCTTTATGCAATCTTATTTAGGTCAGTCTAATCTAATACTAAAAGAACTCATGAGAAATCTGTGCAATCAGCTGATGTTCTCTTTCATTATTAGTCAGGTCAGTATTCACTTAATTATAGTTTAGCATCCACCTTGATATTGCTTTAGAAGATTCTATTCAAAAGTTTTTATTTTGTAATTCTACGATAGTAATACTGTTTATCTACTCCTATTAATTTATATATTAATTATTCAACTGCTTTTGAGCAATTAATAGTATCAATAAACAAACAGCGTGAGTTTTTATAGTGAGTTATTGTAACTCACGCTGGGTTTCTACAATGATAATTCGGTATGTAAATAGTGTACCCAGTAAATTCTTGGAAATTTTTAAGCCAATAACTACGTTTATCGACGATATTATCATTGAGGGGACTAATGTCATTTGATATTTTAACAAAATAATTTTGGCGTTCTCAAATCAATTTCTAATAATAGTCCTGAAAAAGATGTTATAGTCGTAGATAAAGTATAGTATTCAACTTGCGGTAATGGTCATAACTCACGCAGATGAAGTTTGCAGCACGAGCCGCAGGAGAGTGCTGTAATTCATCAAGTGCATTACCGCTCGTTAAATAATATACTAATGTTTATAAAGTAAAAAATAATAATAGCGGACCGAAAACATTAAAAGTGCAATTATTATTTTTTAATTTGCTTAAATTTTTAGTTTGGCATAAAAATATTCACTATTATGGAACATATTTGACGTTAGTGTATGGTGCAGCCGGAGAAATGCGTTCGCGGGGAGTACGTTGTACCGGGAACGATGGTCACAAGTCAGCTCCTAAGTGCACATACAATGCTATGTTGTGTTTAGCGACAGGGAAATACATACTGTTTGCTATTTTAAGTGAACTTTAATGCTGAAAATGTAGTGTTGGAAAATCTTGAAGAAGGCCCTACACATAGTACACGTTGACTCGCACAGCAAGTAGGAACTTCCCCTCGACACTGCATCTTAAGGCGCCAGCTGTTGCACCTTTATCATCTGCAATCTGTTTGAGTTTTTGTAAATGGTTTTTGCTGTAATATACCACTTAAGTAAACATTTTCCTGCCGTGTTGGAGAGGTGAAGTTTCATATTATCCATATATGTTCCGATGAAAATTCTTACGCGATTAGGAAAATTGATATACTTGAGAATTAGTATTTCTTTGAGGGACGATTAAATAGACCAAAATATGCTGACTTTTTAAAGAAATGATTGACCGAATTATTGGACGATATGCCATTACAAGTTTGGGCACGCACTTTGTTTCCTCAAGATGGTGCTCCTCCACACACTACGCAAACAGTAAGGAAATTTTTGATTCTACAGTGATATATTGAACGCTTTCATCCTGTGCCATGGCCACGTTGGTCATCCGACTTAACTTCAATGGACTTTAATCTTTGGGATCAATTGAAGTCATTGGTTTACAATTCGCCATTTACTACGGTGAAGGAATTGCGGCGCCTCCTACTTGAAGCTGAAGGAAAATACCTGAAATTTGGGAATTATTTATTAAAACTAGCTGCGTTGGTGTTACTCTTGTATCCACGCTAATGGGAATTAGATTTAACATCGATCCCAATGCCTCTTCAATTCTATTACGAACTGATTACAAACGTCAAAAGTACCAACCATTAGATAGGCCTCCTTGTTTCTATATACCTAACTAATAGTATGGGTAAAATATAACGTACAAAGTGTACTACATTTTAAATGGTCACTTTTTCTGCTCAGTTCCTTCAATGCAACAAAACTGACGTTCTATTCAGATATTATGATAACAAGAAAGCTACTGATACTATTGTGGAAAATAACTGATCTGTGGACGTATGTCCGTATACATATGTCTAATACTTCAGATGGAGGAAGATTTTAGCTGTATAGTAAATATTGGTGGTGTAATTCAATGGGCAATTAGTTTGCAGAGTAGTTATTTCCTACAATATTATCAGAAATAATTTTATGTAGTATTAGTAATACGTCTAATAGAGTTATGATATATATTTTTGGATAATAACTATTTTATTGGCTGCAGAGGTGGAGGGTATAAAAAACATGTCTCCCTAACCTCGTGAACACACATAGTCACTACTATTGATCAACATAAGACATTACAGAATTGTCAAAATATAATAAAACTTAGTAAGTAACATCATTTTTTTATTGTATAATTTTGTAAAATTACGATGAAGCATGTATCTATTGGCTTCATTTTATAAGTATAAATAATATTTTATGCAGAATTTAATTTATGGGAACGTTCCTATTGCGACATGCATACATTATGGCATATTACGAATCAAGACCATGGAGGCCGGCAGGATTACTTTCAGTGAGGTGCATCTGCATCTACACATTATAATATTATTTAAAAAGATACAACGCGGAGTAGTAAAGCTGCATCTAGCAACCATTCGTTATTCCATGCTGGACTGACAAGTCACATACAGGAAGCGTTCTACATCGCAGTAGAAACCACTGAAAGCTGGCGATCTTTATCGCGATTTGGCGATAACGATATTTATTTATTTATTTTATTTTATTTAGAATACACTATTCTACAGGTAAACATAACTAAACAACAAGAGGGAAAGTAAAAAATAAACACTAAGTAAATACAGTAAATCATAAGAGAAAAAAACACAAGAATAGAAAAAGTTATTTTAAATAAACAGATTTAAGATCATTAAGGCTGCAAGAGAAAATATCAAGCTGAAATCGCAGATCACTGCAGTTATACATTGTATAAAGAAGCGAATGTTGCTAGATATTGGTACGAGGTGTCTTTAGAAATATTACATTATCACGGGAATGTGTTCTAGGACAATGGAGACTAATCATCTCTTCTAATCCTTGACAATCTATCTTATTATGTAATAATTTAAATAAAAAACCACATAATGATATTTACGCCGTTACGCCTTAAAAGGCTAGTCATCGAATGAGTTAGAAGCAACTCATTTTGAGAAAATCCCACGGGAGGATAAACACCAGTATACATTTGAAACTTAATAATTTTAAAAACTTACGTTGAGCGGATTCGATCCTGTTAATATGCACGTTATAGATAGGATACCATACCAGGCAAGTATACTCAAGCCTAGAGCGTACAAATGTATTGAAAAGTAGTTTAATAGTCTCAGGTAGTGTTGGGAAACCGAGTTATTTCAATAACTGAGTACTGAGTATATAAGTGATTTCAAAAACCGATTGATAACTCCATGGTCACTTGAATTCTCAGCAGCTGACATATTACTAGTTTTGCTGTTTACCTATAAGTACTCGTATAATAATATAAGTGTTTTTCTTTAAGTTTATACTTTTTGTATAGGTATATTTATATGTCGAGGGAGCTGAACACTATTCTAAAATTAGTTTTGTGCGAATCCAGTTATCGAAATTTATTTTTTCAAAATTGTAACCTCTATCTATACATTACATTCGGTTAAAATTGCAATATCATGATGGTCATTTCTATGCTTATTCGGTTTTTCGTTGTTTGTTACAAATATTGAGCTAGAATACACAAATTGTAAGTGAACAGTAGGGTTGCCACCTGTCCTTTACTTCAGAACAGTCCTTAATACAGCTTCTGTATCGTTCCGTCTTTACTTTTACTAGAAATGTCGTTACTTGGGGGAAATGATTAAATTCATATAAAAATATAATTATCGGAACACAAAGAGACAAAAAATAGTTCAAATACGACGTAAATTGATATACACAACTCCCTGCTATTCGACAAAGCAAAGAATGTCCTTACTTGAGAATTTAAAAAGATAAGATTGTTCTTACATGCGCATATGAAAAGGTGACAAGCCTACTTAGTGAACAGTAAAAAAAAATCAAATAATAAATAATTCGTTACATCGTTACTCATGTAACTGATAACCGAGTGATTTCGGTTATTGCAATAACCGAATAATTTAATTATTTTTCACTCGAGTGATCCTACTCTACACTAGTCTCAGGCTCAGTAAAGTCACGACTACAACGGACTATAAACCCATATGTTTTAGATGCATCAGATATAATAGACTCAACATGACTGTTAAAAGAAATTTTTTTATCAAAAATATATGTTGCAAATACGGAATTTTAAGAATCAACTACTCTGCTGACTAATGCCCCAACCAGCATCGAATTACACATAGAAAATCTAAAGCAAACAGCTAAAGTTACTCGTCAGCGGCTCACCAGACATATACCTATTTTGAGCTTATTAGTTCTCATCAGTATGCCATAGGTGATGTATCCAACGAATAACTTTAACTGTTTTAAGTCTGTAACAGCAGTTGTTTGCATTTACCTTTATTCAAATGAGACCAAATAACTAAAAATGTGTTCTCAGCGTAAAGCTGTACAGTGTGCCCCAGTTTCGTTGTAATTGCAGAGTACTATGGAAACTACAATAGATGGAAGGATGCGGTTTTTGCACCATTGGACTACTTTTTTGGGAAACTGCCGTAGTCAGAACTTGTATCTCTTGTAGTTTCTGAGATACCCTGCAATTACAACAAAATTGGGATATCCTTTACAGCTCTATAAAAGTTTAAAGAATAGAAGTAACCTCATTATTTCTAGTCTTCCCCGCCTATCATATTGGTACACATTGGTATATAACAGTAGACACATCGGGTTGCTCTGGAAAAATCGGGAAACCACTTCTCAAAACACTACGCTGAGTGCAGTAACTAATATTCTGTAAACATTGATTACAGTAATTGTTTTCTGCATAGTTTCTAAACCCTCTTTTATCTAAATTAAAGCTAAGCCACGCTGTATAGTTTTTTATTTATTTCTTCTGTATTGTTGGATCCCCCTCAATTTTCAGGTCACGTGTTGCTGACACATAGGAAATTACGCAACACGGCCGCCCCTTCTGCTAATTTATATTTCGTACTGCTGCGGCCTATTAATAAATATATTTATCCAGATTATGTAGATGGAGGTCGCGATTACCGCCTCGTCCTCGTAACTTTCGGCGGTGCGGGTCGGAAACTCCGATTCCTCACGCGCAATTTGACGGGCGCTGCTGCAAAAACCTCATGCTGTCACGTTCGCTAAAAATAACCAACCGACGTTCGAATGCTCATGGCAGTAATCTCACTTTTATATTTATGATGTGATACATTTATTCTTTATAGTAAATTCAAGTTACCGTGGTTTAATTCTATAATGTACGGGGACCTCTGCTATACAGGGCGTTAAAAATAAGTTTGGTGAAACTTCATCTACACATTTTGTTGATGAAAATAATTGGGGTTTATTATATAACAATTTGTGATTCAAAGCTTAATAAGGGAGTTACATGGTGTTACAATTTTGTTTGACAACTTACGTCATAAAAATGACGGTACTAGAGCACTGTAATTATTGTTCATGACAACAATTAGTTAAAAGTGTTACTTAGCGTTAACACCCTGTATATGGCACATACTAAATTTGCAAATTGCAAAGATTAAAAAAAATAATGAGGTTTTTACAAAAAAAAAAACAGTTGAAAAAGAAAACTGTAAACAAAATACATATTTTAATACAAGAAGTGTTACACGAAATTGTGTATATTTCTACATATATCTTTGTAGATAGCAATGTGTTAAAGGTTTAACACAATTCAATGTTTTAACATAATAACTTTTGTGTGTAATATTTACACATTTAAGTGTTATTTGTATTATTAAAGGTGTAGAGTTTTCACATTTAAATGATAATTTTATTGTGTAATTCTTTTTTTCTAAAATCACAAGGAAAACAAAATATGCAGGGTGATTCACAACTTATTTAAAAAAATTGGAAATAGATGCGTCTTGAAAAATGAAGTCAATATCGTAAAAAATTGTTTGTAAAATAGTTGCAGAGAAAATGTCTGAAGTAGTATTTTCAATTTTTCATATCGTTGGCCTATTGAAGTCACTACCGTCATCGGAATACAGGCGATTTCGAATACTGAAATCCGCGTTTTTACATTAGTTTTTCAAGTGTCAAAAATAGTTTACGTGTATAGGAATTGATGGATACCGTTTTAACTTATGGTAGAGTAAGACAAAATGCTGCACCAGATTCTCATCTGTATGTAGAACGATTTCCGGGTAGAAATGTGTCAAATGCGGTAGTGCAACGCGGAGGTGACATTGAGAATTTGCAACCGAATTATAGAGGAGGTGGAAGTCCAGGGCATCCACGGTGTATTGCAGCAGCTGAGGAATATATTTTAGAGATTGTTGAAGAGAATCCCCAAATAAGTATGAAGCTCAATTATATCCGTACCATGTACAGCGTGTCCAAGCATTAATACCAAGTGATTATCCCTTATGAATTAGTTTTTGTGAATGGTTGCTGGAATTAAATGCTCAAAATCTCTCTTACAGCTGATGTGTTAGTTACAAATGAGGTCAGTTTTACACAAAATGGGATGTATAACATTCATAATTCTCATGTTTGGGATTTTGGAAATCCACACGCTCTTCAACGAGATCAATTTTCTTTAAATGTTTGGGTCGGGATTGTTAATAATCGATTGATTGGACCATTCATATTACCAAATCGAATGGAAGAGGTTCAGTATCTCGATGATCTAACTGGACTTCTGGAAGATGTGTCCGAACTCCGAAAGTGATTCGAGTACCTTAATGAAGGGGCACGATGGATTGGACGAGGAGGACCGGTACCGTGGCCGCTACGATCTCCTGACTTAAATACTGCGGACATGCTCTTGTGAAGATATTTAAGAAGTGTATTGCATCGAAGTGGACACTAGTGATTATTTACGCGAATGCGCTGCCAATAACTTATGAGTTCAAAACGTACAAGAACCGGAGAAATTTGTATTAGTTCGTAGAAACGGGGTAAGATGGGCCCAAATTTTTAACAGTTGTAACATCAGCTGTGATGGTAGTAGTCTGAGAATATTGCTCTAGGGACTAGGAAACGATTAATAGGGATCCCGGCGGTACCATAGCTTGGAGCTGTTCTGAATCCTTGTCAGTAATGTCACTTGGACGACTCTTTGTCCGATAAATTACAGGCGAGGTGAAGCCTCTGGGTAGGCTGCTTTAGCAGTCCCTTCTTGGAAAAATCTGGGACAGTAGACTTAGCAGAGTTAAGTAGACAAACATCATCACTCTACACGATCCTACAATTTCCTGGGTTCCCCTTTCCAGTCCAAAACTATCTCCAAACCAAAAAACAAAACCAAAAACCAAATCCCAACGACTTCTCCTAGTAACTACCTATTTTCCCACTCAATCTTTAGCAACTACTGGACGGGTATATTAACAAATAAAAGTACGCATTAGATCTTCAGAAATAACTTTGAAGCTGTTTCAGTTTCAGAGTTATTTCTGAGAAAGAGAGCGATATGTCTCGAGAGACGTCAAGAAATTAAAAGCGATCACGTGGCAACCAATCCGGAAATTGTGCAACTATGAACATGAGTAGTCTATACACATGGTTGAATGAGCGTTACTTCACGGCAGTTAAACATGGTTTGATATGGAAAGTCACTCACCTACTTATTTCTAGTTGTCATTTGTTAATCTAGAAGGAAATTTTTGTCTACATATATTTTGAACCTTCATGGGGTAGACTTCAACATATATGTAAGTGAAAATATTTGAAGAGCTGAACCTTTATGAATTATTTTATAAAAATGGTTCCTATAAGACTTAATTTCGAAATACAAGATGTTTTTGTTTAGTCCTATAATCTTATATCCAACTATTAATTGTGTTTATAAGAGCTATACCATTTCTTGTTTTTAATTTTAGCCGTTCATTTGATTTCTGCGGTGACTGAAAGTGGTGGCCTAAATTAAATACAAATTAAATGTCCAGGTCAGCTCTTATTTTCTCCTCTCCACCGCTGGCCTCGTAACTCGCCCCGATGGTTCTTGTTGGAAGCTCGTTAGCGCGATGGCTGCGTTAAGTCTTTTTGCCCGCCCGCAGCATCAACATTATTGCAGTGCGTTTCCTTAATTATATTCTAATAACGCGAGTTTTACATAATTAGGGGATGGCTGTGTTTGATGGCGCTCCTGCGGCCGCCCCGGCCCCATTTGCATTTCATCCTGGGTCGTTATCGTCCCATTTGGTGCGTGTGCTCAAATTTTTTGCGCGAGCCATTAAAGGGAGTTCTATCGCAGTGTCGGAGGAGTGATGGAACATTTCACATTTTAGTTTAGGTTAGGCTAGTAGGCAACGCCTACTGTTGACAAAAGACACTATGAGAAGTTGTTGAGGCATGAACTACCTTCGGTTTTAAGGCTAAGATATATGGTGTTGTCGTTTTTGTTTTCCAACTCAGACGTGACCGAACTACGCAAGAATGTGTCTATATTTTAAGAAGATAGTAGTCGGATAATTTTTTTTAATTTCACAATCGAAACAACAAAGTTACTATATATTTTTAGGTATTAATAATATTGTGAAACTAACTACTCTGTGGACAAAAGCCCTAACCAGCGTTGAATTACACCCACAATATCTACCCATATATTCCTTATTATTAGCTTTTGTAACATTTTTTACTGAATTAGAAAGGTATTTTAAGCTAATATAAATCAAATGTCCTACAATTTTTATCAATGAAGTCATATGTATGTTCTCTGATACCAAGATGTTTGGTACCAGATAACATACATTTGATTTCATTGATGGGAATTGTAGGAGATTTGATTTATATTAGCTTAAAATACCTTTCTAATTCAGAAAAAAAACAAAGTTACTCTTGTAAAATACAGGTATTTTATTAAAGTTAGAAGTTAATTGTATAACAACCATTACCAATTCTTGTTGTTTTACTGTTCAAAAACAAATTTTCAAATGATAATTATAATACACTCATGCAAATATATTTTAGCCATTAGTAGGTATTGATTATTCTCAGCAAAATATCTGCATTAAATAGGCTCCAGAAAAGTTAGTTGTTATAATAAAAATAATTTTGCTTAAGGACCTACTAGCGGTTAAAAAGTGCACAAGATCTTGTTAGTTATTATTGCCTATATTAGGTACTAACATTTATTCCTTGTGTAGCTATATGTTAATGAATGACAAAAGACAGGCAGTTCCTCCTTCCTGTTGTAATATCGGGCACAAAATGATTATGCATTCGTGCGTTTGCATAGATTAGCCACGATTACTACGCGCTAGCAAAATATCTAGCTACTGTTATACAATTTTTATTTGGCGCAGTTTCAAGCCTTTTAGCCATAAGTAAGTTGTATTTAACCGTTAAGTTATCTTGTTTACCTTTAGTAGAAGAAGTAATAGAAAATATGCACATGCACCTATTGAACGTATGAAGGTGCTCTATTGTTTTAGCACAATATTGATTTATAGTAGTACACTCATGTTAATTAAATAATTATTATTATGCTTGGTACATGATATTGTAATACTAATAAGAAATATTCCAACGATAATGCAGATTATCTTACCAAAAGCTTTTTATGAGCCGATTTCCCTGAGTGTAGGTTTGTTCCAACCACAGCAAGAATCGATTCCTAATCGTCCAGAACTATTCAGTCAGATCAGTTGTTAACGTATTTTCGGCGAATGTTTTGAACCAGTTCTCAATGGCAGTTGGAACTAGGGATGCCGATTCTTAATCGATTTTGTTGAAGATCGATCTTTTCCGTAAAAAGATCGGTTTTTTTAAATCGATTCTTGGACGTTACGATATATACAGAATCGATCCTTTTGCCTACTATTTCTAAGAATCGATTTCAGAAAATTAGACGAAAAAATAAAATTAGATCTAATTCGACAGACCAACAAGAGTCGCACTCGCACAAGTCAAATCATTAAACTACTCTACTATCGGAACTTGCGATAAAATCGAACCCGATCCTGTATTAATTTCTGCTTCCCGCGGTCTTGACTGTGGTCTCTGTCATCTTACATCTGTTCTGTTGTTCCGTATTCTGTCATTTTGGTATACATCCACATTTACTAGGTGTTCTGTGCATCCACAGAAATAAACTTTCATCCCACAGATTACGGAAACTTTCATCCACCTTTCATTTCACAGCCTAAACACAGATGTTTTGTGCCATGGTTCGTTGCCTCTAGCAATTTGTGTATGCGTATTATTAATCTCAATCAACAATCAACGCTATCATCAGTATCACATACCATATTTATACAGTGCTTTAATTCTGTGTATATAATATTCATCAAGAATTATGGTACGCTCAAAAAAAGTGAGGTATGGTTGAATTTTATTAAAACCAGGCATGGCGGCCAGTGTAAACTATGTAATAAAGAAGTCGAGACGGCAGGGAACACAACAAATTTAAGAAACCACTTAAAAAGAAGTCATAGTAGTCAAGGGAGCATTTCGAATGAGGTTATTGATGTTGCTGCTGAAACTGCCATCGAACCTGGCAGTTTCAGCGGCAGCTCTGACCAAGGATCTAGTAGTAGCAGAAAAAGACAGTTAAAAACGCCAACTCCAACAACAGCTTTGTTTAGTCCTAGTGATAGTGTTCATGTCCAACGTCAAAGCTGGCAATCGAAGATTGATGCATCGTTTTCCGAAATCACTTCCTTCCAAGGTAGAGTTATTACTTCTATAGAAAACTTAAAGTAATAGAGATTTTATTTTTTATTGCAGGTGGTGATAAGTCCCAAAAACTATGTAATGCTATAATCTTTATAATCGTGAAAGACAATCTACCTCTGAATACCACCGACAAAGTGGGGTTCCAATATTTTGCTAAATTAGCAGTTCCTCATTTTAATATACCTAATCGATCAACAATTACAGAAAGGATAGAGAAAAAATATGATACTCTATTTAGAACCATCAAACAGAGAATGACACAGGTGCAACACTTTTCTATAACCACGGATGCATGGACGGATACACTAAATAGCCAGAGTTATTTAGGTGTGACATTACATTATATTGAGTAGAGTATGTATACTGCCAGCGAGTAGTCACGTTTGTGCCAGGTCCCAGAAAATTTACTTTTTAAGGCATAAATGAGTATATAGTTTATCTATATTTGGACTTGAAGTTGACAAAAAAGTGATAACCGGTTGTTGGTGCAATTAAAAGTGAAATAATAATTAAATATTTGACAAAGAATTTGTTGCTAACATAAAATCTACAATCTAGTTGTACCAGAGCAATAAAGATGTCAAAACAAGGCAGCAAGTGCAATCTGAGTATCATAATATAAGTGAGGAATTAATTTTGAAAATATGCAAGCAACAATCGGAACTAATTGGTAAAAAAATATAAGAGAAATTTAGTAAGATGGAAGAAACAGTTAAGTTTATGGTAAACGAAATAAAATCAAATACTGAAAATATACAGCACATAAATGAAAAAATTGATAAATTGGAACAGACTAATAAACAGAACAATTTAATAGTTTATGGTGTTTGTGAAACCGAAAATGAAACTTCTGAAAATGTCGAAGAGAAAATAATTCGTTTATTTCAAAATAAGCTTAATATAACAGTTGCTGCTTCTGAAATAATGACATGTTATAGAATTGGAAAGTATCAAGGGATATCTAGGCCAATTTTAATTCGTTTCTTATCCTTAAAAACCAAAACAGCTGTCAATAAAAATAAAAATTATTGAAGAAAACTGGTTTTTCCGTTAAAGAAGATTTAACAAAGTCTAATGTAATGAAGAAGGCAATTGAAAAATATGGTTTTTCCAATGTTTGGAGCCAAGATGGGAAAATATTTGCTATTTCCAATAAGGCTAAAATTTTAATTACAAATACTAACATGTAAATTTCTTATTAATTGGCATGGTAGAGCTATAACTACAAATGTTCAAAATATCCTTATTATAGTTTTCTTATCAGTAGTTTTTATAATCGGCTTAATTTATCGCTCTCAGATATCCTTTTTTTTTAATAATACTTTCTACATGAAACAAACATATTTCTGTTAACTTAGAATTACAAATATTTTTATTTATATTATTACTGTATACTACTACACTTATAATACACTTTGCATAACTTTTGTTTGTTGATTAGTTAAAAAGGTATATGTAAAAACAATAACGATAATAAAAATACATATTTATGGGATCTGCACATTATATTATAAATTTGTGGATTATTTAAATGAATATGACATAATTGCCGACAATGAGGAAAATATGTTAGGAAATCTCATTCTATCGCATTTTAACATAAGATCTCTATATAACAACTTTGAAATTTTAAAAGAATATGTCTTAGATAATAATTTTGATATATTTACTTTATCAGAGACTTGGTTATCTGATGATATAAAAGATTTTGATGTATATATTCCGGTTACATTATTTTCAGACAGGATAGGCAAAAAAGAGGTGGAGGTGTTGCTGTATATGTAAGGAAATGCAGTTATATAAAGCAAATTAAATTAATTTCAAAAGGATCCGTCAGTGACATTGATAGCATATGGTTGTCTATGAAGATTAATGAAAAAATTGTAAGTATTGGATGTATCTATAATCCTGCATGTTCAAACTTTAAAGCACTGCATACATTGGATGATATCATAGCAGATTGTATAATTTCTTCAGATATAATTTTCTGTCTTGGTGACCTCAATATAAATTATTTTGATGTAAATAGCTCAGAGCACATTTTTATAAATTCAGTTTTCTCTAATTCTTTTAATTTAAACCAAATTATATCAAAGCCTACTAGAGTAACATCTCATAGCGAAACCTTGTTAGATCATATATGGACAAATACTCCTGATTTAGTTATAAATTGTGATGTTATAGAGTTGCCCCAATTTAATAGTGACCATCGATTGGTATATTGTTTAATAAATTTACCTATATGTAGAAAACAACCGCCCCAGTATATTTGCTGCAGAGACATTAAAAATATAAATATATTACAATTCGAAACATCTGCAAGGAGAGTTAACTGGAACCTCGTGTTTACCGATAACGACATAGATAGGAAAGTTCAGCATTTAGAAAATGGAATTTTAACTTTATTTAATCTTCATGCACCTATAAGAAAAATCAGAGTCACAAAAAATTTAATCCTTGGGTTACATCTAATATTAAACGCATGATGCGCTTACGTGATAACGCTCTCTCTACTCTGTATCGAGTATCGTAAATCTTTAAAAAATTTGAATGTTTCTAGAGAACAAACAGAAGCCAAGTGGATGTTTTATAAAGAAATGAGGAACTTTGTCACAGCTTCCATACGAAGGGAAAAAGCATACATTGAAAATGAATTAAATAATAATTATAGAAATTCACGGCTTATGTGGAAATCTCTAGACAAACTGAATGTTCATAAAAAATCCAAGTTGTTAGATTTACCTGATGATCTAAAACATCCTGATTCCATAAACAATTTTTCATAAACTCAGTGCAGAGAATGGAAGCTGACCCTGACACAATTGCTTTTTTCAATATTAATAAATGTGTAAAAGTTACAGATAACTTTAAGTTCAAACCTGTGGACAAAAGTAATACCTTGGCAGCTCTTAATAATATTACAACAAATGCTTGTGGTGTGGATAATATAACAGTAGAGATGTTAAAGCTGTGTTTTCCTTTCTGTGGTGATGCACTTACACATATAATAAATTTTTCTTTAAAAAATTGCCTCGTGCCCAAACGTTGGAAGCATGCGATTGTAACGCCTATTCCCAAAAAAGAAAACATAACTTCATATAATGAACTAAGACCGATAAGTGTACTTCCTACATTTTCTAAAATACTCGAAAGAATTGCATATAACCAACTAAAAATGCATATTGATAAATTTAATATACTTCCCTCTAAACAATCAGGCTTCAGAAGAGGCTTTAGCACTGCTACTGCTCTTACTGACATTGTTGACGATATGTTACAGGCAATGGATAAATCCTTAGTAACAACTCTTATCTTGCTGGACTATTCTAAGGCTTTTGACTGTTTAAATCATAACTTGCTCTTAGCTAAATTAAATTATTATGGGTTATCAACAGGTGCCTTGGAATGGTTCCACATGTATCTAACAGGTCGTCAGCAACAAACAAAAGTAGTCGTAGGTTCTGATTCTATATTTTCTAACTATCTTGATATTGTGAGTGGCGTGCCGCAGGGGTCTATTTTGGGTCCTTTGCTCTTTGTTATCTATACAGCCGATATTCCTGGGGTAATAAAGAGTAATATACATTCGTATGCAGATGATTGTCAAATATATTTATCATTCTGTCCTGAAAATGTTGAATTATCTATAAATCAAATTAATGAAGATTTGAGAAATATATATGACTGGTCTATCAGAAACGCGCTAAATTTAAATCCAGAAAAAACAAATGTTTTACTCGTTGGAACTGATGGACAGACCAATAAAGTAGATTTGCAAAACAGATTATTTTTAAACAATGTATCTCTGCCAATAAAAGATTATTGCAAAAGCCTAGGGGTCACAATAGATAGAAACTTATCATTTAAGTGTCATGTTGATAATTTAATTACAGCTGCTTATATACGTTTGAAATCGTTGTACAAATTCAAATACATTTTAAGTACGCAAGTTAAGTTGAAAATAACTGCATCTTTAATATTATCTATGTTTGACTACTGCGACGTTGTATATGGTCCTTGCTTGTCAGCACATGATACGCATCGCATTCAATTATTGCAAAATACTTGTATGAGATTTTCTACTAATCTAAATAGGAGAGATCATGTTACTCCCAGTTATTTTGAGAATGGTTGGCTTAAGATGAACATTAGGAGGGATATCCATTTTGCATGTTTTGTTCAAAATATTTTGATTAGAAATACTCCAGTGTACTTAAAAATAAGTTAACATTTGCAGTAGATGTTTATGACAGATCCAGAAGAAATCCTCTTCTTCTGCATGTACCGAGACACTCCACCTCCATATTCAAAAAATCGTTTAGTTATTATGCATCTTCTTTATTTAATTCAAATAGCTCATAAGGTATATGAGCTGAAATTGCTATCGAACATTTCAAAATTTAAATCGCATGTTAAAATATTCTATGATAGCCCAGTGTGAGATCATTTATATTGTCGGCAATATATTTCAAAATATTTTAATAATATTACAATTTTTACAATGTTATACCTAGTTATCAAATTTCAAGAAAGTAAAATACATATTTAAATAAACAAAACATTAAAAATTTTAAAATATTAGTGTACCTACTTCTACTATTGTGCAATTGTTTGTAGTTTAGGTTTATGTTATATCCTATGTATTACCATGTAGTTTTTCTGTATTGTATATTTTCAGGTTGGGCATAAGCAGCTTTAGCTGAGCCCCGCCTTAATAAAGTCATATTATTATTATTATTATTATTATTATTATTATTATTATTATTATTATTATTATTATTATTATTATTATTATTATTATTATTATTATATTTTTGAGGGAAAACTTCGAAATCTTACCATTTCTCTTGAACAGCTGAATGACCGACACACTGGTGAATGTTTAGCAGAAGAGATTAAAAAAGCCTTAGATGCATGGGATATTTCTCTTCATAAAATTGTTGCTGCAGTGACTGATAATGGCAGTAACATTGTCAAAGCGATACAAATTGTAGTAGATACTGGTAAACACCTACCCTGCTTTGCACATACCTAGGACTTGATCCCTCAAAAAGTTTGTGATAGCGAAGTTACTCGTCCTTTGATACAAGCCGTCAAATCCATTACTAGATTTTTTAAACAGAGCAATATTGCTTCAGATGAGTTAAGAAAAATTCAACAGGCTGCCAACACTCAGTCTTCCTTGAGACTTATACAATCAGTTGCTACCCGGTGGAACTCGACATTTTGCATGATTGAAAGATTTATAAGACTATCTGATATGGTGGGAGTGATTTTGCTAAGGTATAATCCTAAATAGAGTGAAAATTTAATTATTTATTTTAATAAAATTTTAGGTTACCAGATGCTCCTCCAATGTTAACTGCCCCTGAGATGTAAACACTTAAAGAAATTATTTTGGTTCTTAAACCTATTGAATCTACCAGTCGAGAACTTGAGGGTGAAGATTATGCAACTTGCAGCAAGATAATTCCTGCTGTATATGGTTTACGAAAAATCATTTCAAAAATAGTTCCCTCCACAATCATTGGACAGCAAATGAAGACTGCCGTTTTGACTGATCTGCAAAAACGATTTGGTCAAGTGGAGAATATGAGCATTCTATCTATTTCAACCCTGCTTGATCCAAGGTATAAGAAACGTTAATTTTAACATGTAAGTGAAATTAGATTTTCATTTTAGATTCAAGCGAATGTATTTTGAAAAACCATTAGCTCTTTCTCAGGCCATTCTAAAAGTAGACAATTTAGTGAAGTCTATGATTTCTGCTGAAAAAAGACAAGCCACAGACGAACAGAAGGAAGATTCACGAGAAAACAATAATTCGATTAAAACAAATGGTCAGTCCATATGGCAGTTTCATGCAGAATTACTAAAACAATCGAGCAACACCAAAGAAGACGAAGGCATTACTTCTGAATTAAAACATTATTTACATCAGAATCCATTGGATATGAAAACTGACCCTGTCAATTTCTGGTATAGTCAAAAAGAAGTGTATCCCTATTTGTCACAAATTGCTCTCCAATATTTTACTGTGCCCGCGACCTCTGCCCCATCGGAGAGGCTGTTTTCAAAAGCGGGAAGAATTTTGGAACCCACTAGAAGCAGATTGACACCAAATAAACTGTCACATTTAGTGTTCATGAATTCCCTAGATATTTCTGACTGGAAAGGACTTCTTTAAATACAAATATTTTGTTGTTTTTTTTTTACCTGTAACAGGTATTTTGTTTTTATTTTTTCAGAATATATTTTTTTGTTATACACGTGTAGTACGTTATTTATACTTCTATAATAAAAATTATTTGTTTAATTTTTGTTTAAAAATTCCTGAAAAATAACATAACCGCATGACTAGATTTCTTTGTGTGGCATCTATTGGCCAATGCATATTGCATATAAGTAACTAAATATAGTCAAATGTGTCAATGGGCGAACGCTAGACTCGGCCGCAATTTTGGTGTTGCGTTCGGCCATTGACCAATAGATCTCGGTCATAAAGAATTATAAAACTGACTGTTATGTTATACCAACAGAAATACCAATTTTAGAATCGATTCTACCAAAGAAATCGATCTTTTAGGAGACGATTTTCTTCTTAATCGATTTCTTACTTACCGATCTAGATCGATTCACGAAATCGATGTTTTTATGTAAAATCGGCATCCCTAGTTGGAACAGACCTAACGAAATTATGCAAACACGGAATTCCAGGAAACAACTACTCTGCGGGCTAATGCCCCGACCAGCATTGAATTACACCTGGAAAACCTATAGCAACAGCTAGAGTCATTCGTCAGAAGCCCACCAGACATATACCGGTTTCGAGCTTATTAGCTCTCATCAGTATGCCATAGGTGAGGTATCTGACGAATAATCCTAGCTGCTTTAGTCTGTCTAACCCGACAGAAGGGACCATGAGTACGCGGTGTAGAACTAACTACATCTATCGGCCGTTCGCTACTCCATGCCGGACTGAAAATGTCACAGACACGAAGCGTTCTACATGCAGTAGACACCATTGAAAGCTGTCGACCTTTATCGCGATCGGCGAGAAACGATATTTTGCAAACACGGAATTCCAGGAAACAACTACTCTGTGACATTTTCAGTCCGGCATGGAGTAGCGAATGGCCGATAGATGTAGTTAGTTCTACACCGCGTACTCATGGTCCCTTCTGTCGGGTTAGACACACGAAAGCAGCTAGGATTATTCGTCGGATACCTCACCTATGGCATACTGATGAGAGCTAATAAGCTCGAAACCGGTATATGTCTGGTGGGCGTCTGACGAATGACTCTAGCTGTTGCTATAGGTTTTCCAGGTGTAATTTAATGCTGGTCGGGGCATTAGCCCGCAGAGTAGTTGTTTCCTGGAATTCCGTGTTTGCAAAATATCGTTTCTCGCCGATCGCGATAAAGGTCGACAGCTTTCAATGGTGTCTACTGCATGTAGAACGCTTCATGCCTGTGACATTTTCAGTCCGGCATGGAGTAGCGAACGGCCGATAGATGTAGTTAGTTCTACACCGCGTACTCATGGTCCCTTCTGTCGGGTTAGACAGACTAAAGCAGCTAGGATTATTCGTCAGATACCTCATCTATGGCATACTGATGAGAGCTAATAAGCTCGAAACCGGTATATGTCTGATGGGCTTCTGACGAATGACTCTAGCTGTTGCTATAGGTTTTCCAGGTGTAATTTAATGCTGGTCGGGGCATTAGCCCGCAGAGTAGTTGTTTCCTGGAATTCCGTGTTTGCAAAATATCGTTTCTCGCCGAACGCGATAAAGGTCGACAGCTTTCAATGGTGTCTACTGCATGTAGAACGCTTCATGCCTGTGACATTTTCAGTCCGGCATGGAGTAGCAAACAGCCGATAGATGTAGTTAGTTCTACACCGCGTAATTATAGATGTTAATTTGCATTGGATTCATTGGCACTTGCAATTGTGATATGTGAGTATTAAGGGTTTAAAGTTGTTTAATAAGCTACTGGCTTTGTTTGAAAAAAATCATAGAAAAATAGAACATTATAAGGTATTCTATTGTTTTCTTTAAAATAAAAGTTTTATAAAATTTAATGGTTTCTTAAAAATTAATACAATTTTGTATAGATAAAAAAACAGACTTTTCTAAAAATGTAAAAATTAATAGCTTTCTTTATAATAAAAAAATTAAAATTTAATTCTTTAGGGAAAATTTTTAAAAATTAATATATATTTTATTGTATCCTCTTGTTTGACCTGAAGATAAGGTGCAAAATTTGACCTCAAAACCGGTCGTCACTATTGAATAAAGGATTGTGAGTTGACAGGACTTTTTTCCATTCGAATTAAAAAAAAATTGACTCAAATTTATCAATTTTGAATTTAGTTATCTCGGTTATATTTTGTAAAATGATTTATTTCAATGCCTCCTGTCATCAGTTAAAATTAATACACCACTTTCAAAATCACCTTGTATAAAACAACTTAAAAAAGTCCCTCTCTATTGAACCATTTAACAAGGACAATTTATGTAAGTAATTTAATTCATTTTATATTTAAAATGCTAATAAATAAAAAATCTCTCCTTTAATTCCTTTTTGGCGCACCCTAATTTATTTCCTTAATAAAGATGCCATGCATTTACCCCAACAACTGGCTTTACAATGAAAATTCTCGGAACATGAATGAAAAAAAAAACAGAGAAAGGGTTGAGCGGTTTTGCATACATCAAGAGAGATTACAATTTAAAAGTAAACGGCCAATAAAAGTAATAAATAGGAACTTTACATAACAAAAGGGCGGCTAATGGACGTTTATAACGGGCCCGTCTTTCCAGATGTTCCAATATTTATATTCAAATGGGCGATACCATATATTCACATTTTGCATAAAAATAGGTATTATGGCCATAATATTTTTTTTCTAAAAAAGCTTACAAGTGGGTATAATTTCTATCTTTTGATGTTTTTTTATTGCCTTTAAGTGTTTTTTGTTTTGTATATTTAAGCAAATATAATTGTTATACAAATATACGCACGATAAAGCATTTTTTAGTGATGCGGTTATTTTAGAAAATACAACTTAAATAATCCATAAAAATACGGGTCATGTATATGTAGACTAGTTGTGGAGGTGTTGCACTTTAGCAGTGTGCAATTTGTTTAGAAAATACAGTAGAACCTCTATATTCGGCAACCTTTTAAAAGCGGTCACCTCTAAAATTGTCGAAACCAATTATATGGGAATATCCGTACTAATGACCCCCCTAACAGGGGAACCCCATAAAACGATCATTGCAATTGCAAAGACAATTTTTTTCATAGAATACCTGTAATTAATTGTACCTCTCATTACCAATCATAAATTTTATTGGCAAATATGTACAAACATCATTCGAGTCTTTGTAGAGTTTTATAAATTCAAGAAGTATTTCCCATAGTTCATTCAAAACCCTAAGCGATAAAGACGCTGTAGATTTATATATTTTTTGTTAGTTTATGTTCATCTGTAATTTTGTTACAATCATCGTCTCTTTAAAAAGTATGGTATTGGAAGGACGTAAGTTAATTAAATTATAACCAAATCCGATTTAAAGAAACTCTTTGCAGAAGGTTCCAATCCAAAACAAAAGACAAAATTTCCCAAAACTTAAGGATTGGCTATTGACCAAGTAATTTACAATAGGTTCTGTAAAGCTGGAAATAAATATCTCACTATATCTGCACCTATATTACAAGACAAAGCGTTAGAAGAAGCGAAAGTTAGCTGATGTTGACCTGAGTGTTAGAGTCTAGAAAACAAAGCTACAAGTAAATATTAAAATACTATGCAACAAAAATTTGTACAATTCTGATGTGGTGTACTACGTTTTTGCGTCAATAGTGTCGGCGAAAAACATGGTATTTATAATAGTTGCCCTCCGTTGGTGTGTACAATTTGTGAATTGAACATTCAAATTGCCCTCATCTTGGTTAAGATTGTTTTGATTCTTCCGGATTTCTATTACTTCTCTGTAGACTATAATCTTTCTCTCACACTGGAATCTTGGTTTTGTTCAGGTCTGGTGCATGCCCTGTATCCCCCCTCTCTATAGTTCGGAAGCGTTAAGGACACTGTTGTTATTCCTTAGGTGGTGTTTGTGCTCTTTCAACGTAGTGCTAATGTGTCTTTTTGCCCAATGTGAATTTTGCCACATGTATATATATATGGAATGCTGGTTTTAGAAAAGGCTGGTCCTACCTTCTTCGAAGTGTTGTAGACGCTATTGTTTCCCTGCTTTCTTAAAAAGCGGACTGTTTTATCAGTAGTGTAACACAAATATACAAAGCGCATATTATGCATGTTATATGCATTTGTTGAAATATTTGCATATATTTTTAAAAATTAGATAATGTGCATAAAGTTCCTTCGAATTAAAAGAATTTAGACATACATAAATGGTAGGCTTTTGGAATAGATCGGTGTACCTAGAATATATGGTTCATAAATTTTATTTTCAAGAAATAAAGGACGACTGAGAGATTAATTCGTCCCGTTCGTAGAAGAGAAACGTCAAACGCACGAACAATGTATTTTTAATACCGCATAAGGTTGAAAATGTATTGTTTCAGTTGGTATGCGCATGCACCTGATTGGAAACCTGATTCTGGTGTTTTGCGAACAAAGCTATCATTTTTTTCTCATATATTTTCAGGTATTAACAATATTGTGTGAAACTAACTACTCAGTGGACAAAAGCCCCAACCTGCGTTGAATTACACCCACAATATCTACCCATATATTCCTTATTATTAGCTTTTGTAACATTTTTTACTGTTTAAGAAAGGTATTTTAAGTTAATATGTATCAAATCTCCTACAATTCCTATCAATGAAGTCATATGTATGTTCTCTGATATCAAACATCTAGGTATGCTAATGAACATCCACAGACAAAACTCTATTCAATAATTATCTAAAAAATTTAATATATTTACTAACCTCTGGAGTGGGAACTCGAAATTCAACCACAATAATTGAGATCTCACTTATTTCTGCGTTTTATTTTGGATCGCTTCATCAGGTGGCCTCCTTTAACTTGAGTCAAATATCTAACTATAAAGATGATTATACCAATAAATTAAAATTATTTGAAATTGAATGTCAAAATGAAATATCGACAACGTCAAACTGATTAACTGTCAATGAAAATCATAACAACCTAATAAAATAAATAAAAATTAATAAAAATTTTACCTTTTAGGTATAGTTTTTTCTCATATATTTTCAGGTATTAACAATATTGTGTGAAACTAACTACTCAGTGGACAAAAGCCCCAACCTGCGGGTAGATATTGTGGGTGTAATTCAACGCTAATGCTAATTTTCATTATTTTGATAATGTGCATATCTATGCGCAAATTACCACTTATACAGAGTTAACTATGACTAAGTACAAAAATTTTAACCACGTGCTCAGGGAGGCCTAAAAGACAATAAAAAAATTATTTCGGAATTCTAGCTCGATGTTTTAAAAATGGGGCAAAACCCTTTTTTCCTACGGAAAGTCGGCGCCTATGTCGATCAGTCATCGTCCAAGATGGCTACATATGTCAACTACCATGCGGTCGTTTCTCACAACGTTGCCGAATGTAGAAACAACGAAAGTAAACATTTTTATTAATAATAATACCTAAGTACCTGATAGATAACAGTTAATCCGTTTAGCTACAGTATTTTGCATTCGTTTTTCGTTCCTTCGTTCCAAACTGCCAAAACTTCATTTCCACTCATTACAGGTCCGTCAGAATTACTCGCCACAAAATACACACTTCGCGTAGATGCAGTTAATAAATTGCCCATTTATTTTAAGAAAATTGATTGAAAGAAATACTAACAGAAAACTTCGAATACATCCGTGGCAGTTTTTCATTTAGAAAATTTTGCCCGATAACTAACTCTCAACTTGCTCTCAACTCTAGAAAATATCTCCATGTACGTTTAAAGAAAATTGTGGAAAACTGCACATGTCCCAAAAGATCGCAACTATCCATTATTTAATAAATAAAACGTTTAAAACTCAAAATTTTCACTACAAACGGAAAAGTAAAATGACACTGTCAACGCAACCGTCAGTCTTCGGTCCGCCACCACCGAGAACCTAATATTCTTCAGATAAATATTCTTATGGCAATCAATATAATCAATATTATATTCTTTTGTGTACAATCGTGGGTTCTCTTCATCCTAGTATTGTTTTGACACTTCCTCCGTGACACGGGGTTACACGCACATAGCACTTGTCAGTCGATATAAACCTATGCTGTGTTGTTGGTTGCATTGTTTCTAATACAATACTCTCCAAATGCCAAACAGCACTAGTGGTCAGAAAAGTAATATTACAGAGCACTGTAAACGCCTTGGAAAATTTAAAATAATAATCTACAATATTATTATATGCAAACATGGACGATTCTTGTTAATATCGGTACTATTATTAGTATTATTATTATTTAATTCTATAATAAGTTAAAAAGTGGAACGAGCTTTAGTGTACTTTGCGCTAATGACCTACAGATGGCGCCAGCATTGGAAGATCCGTCAAATGTCGCAAATATTTTGATATTAGTTTTCAGTATTTGCTTTTCGCACATTCAAATTCGTGTAATCGCGGAAATTACGGATATAGTACTAATTTATGGGAAGGGCGACGAAAGTGCATATCGTGCAGCAGCAGAATATCAAAGACGTTTTCCAAATAGACGGAATATGCCAAATCCTCGTACATTTGTACGAATTGTACAACGTCCAGGAATGTTGTTTTAAACGTGTTGGAGTTTTAAATACGTATGTACCTAACTAGAAAATAAAGAAGAACCAATTTCATACTGTTTAATATTCCTTGAAACTTCTTTTTTACTTAGTGACATAAAAATAAAGCATGTGTAAACTACAACAGATATACCTACAGAAAAAAAGTATAATATAATTTATGAAATGGTCGAGGGAAACCAAGAGGTCCCCAGCAAGTACAACAATTTTTACAATGACAAGTTATAATGTAAACAAGTTAGAAAACAGAAAATAATTCAACTTTCTTGAAATCTCCAAATATCAGTCCTGGAAGTATCGGTAAGGTAGGTTTTACTCTCAGTGCTACCATATCGTGTTTCTCATTAAATAATCGAGTATTTTGTAAATAAAACTTTCTTTAAAAGCGCCGTAAATCGTTACACGTGGCAACGCGGTGATCTGTCACAACCTTTGACAACTTTGACTATGTCAGAAAATACCTAAACTCGCAGCTGATAGGCGGCATAGACGCCGAGAAAATAGGTGTTAATAAGGTTTTGAAAATAATTTTTTGCGCTTTATAAATAAGTTGGGAATTTTTTGAAGGGTCATACCGTTAATTCTGATTTTTCCTATCCCCTCTTAAAATGTTTGTACTAAGTCATAGTTAACCCTGTATTTTGTATCCATATTTATCAATAAATTCCTGTATAAGTTGTTGCCAGATATCTCTTGTTTTCCTTTTTAGAATATATTAATATGAAATTTGCTGTAAAACATGAATATAACACAGATATAGTGGTTTTTATACTTTCACGGCCGCTTCTAACATTTGATGATAAATAGTGATTTTCCAGATTGTTATGCCATGACCTCGTTAACTGGTCGCTAACAGAAACAGAATTAAAGTGCACATCCCTAGCATTAGCCGGGATTCTTAAACCTGTCGGTATCCCTGGGCCCGCCCATATATTGTTATTGTTGGTATTACGACTGATACGGCGGAACCGTTCCTCGGATAATGGTGGTATTCCGAGACTTCCCGTAGCCGCCTATTTAACTGGTAGATGTTATATTTTAAGAAAACATATATTCATAATATAAACATGTTGCCGAACTTGTTTAGTTTTTAAGAAACAAGGTGTCAGCTTTTATTAAAAAATAAACGATTCTTTATTATTAAAAGTTTTTTCGCGGAATTTGATGAAATTTACTATGTTTCATATTATTATAAACCAGATTTAAAATAATAACTCTCTGATTATTTATGGTAAAAATAATTGTCAGCCACTGTATTCTCTCTCAGCTTAAATAATTAAAAATACTTTATTGCCCTTTAGCTCTTATATCTCATTTAATTTCTATTAAGTAAAAGATCGATTCTGTAGTTTAGTATAGTGAGTAAAATTTCTTTAACAGAAAACTGGTAGGAAAGAGGTCAACTCCAAAAGACTTGTTTATTTAACTGGTCGCATCCCATGCTTCCAAACGTTTCGCCTCTCTTCATTTTCGGCATCTTCAATGGTGACTGCGCAAAAGCTTCACCGCGACTGAGCAAGTCACCTCATGACGCCTAATGCTAGGGACGTGCACTTTAATTCTGTTTCTGGCAGAGACCATTTACCGAGGTCCAGGCAAAACAACCCGGAAAATCACTATGTATTAAATAACACAATAATAAATAAAACATGAAAATAAAATTTCTGATAAGTTCTAGAAAAACTACTTTTGAATGATTATATTGACAATATACAAGTATAATTTATTAATATCTTGTAAATAGATTTGATATTCTATTTTTAACAATCTTCATATTAAGTAAATATTATTAAAAATTCTATTGATGAAACCAGAGCCAACGTAATTAATAAAGATATTATATAAGAGAGGGGCGTAGTCAGTATTAATGTGCATTTCTTTTGTGGTAGGCTGAATCCTAGTTACGGCCTGACATGGCAAAAGAGGCTCTTCTGCAACCCGAAGACGGCACGGTGTAAAAATCAAACAGGCATCGTCACCAAGTCCCGGAGTAAGTTTTAACGATTCCCTAGGGTCGACCTGCGACTTCCAGACTGATAATCGCCCGGAATTTGCCGGATTCTTTATTTACTTCCCAACTACCGTCATTAGTGACTATTGTAGCAGGAAGCAGCGCCGGTGAAACAGCTAGTTTCTGGCGCTCGCTCGGAGCACAAAAACTCTCCTTGGCAAACTTCTTACTTAGCCGGAGCAGTGCCGGTATATGGGATTGTAAAGCGCCAGCTTCTTGCCCGACAGATTAATAGCTTTATGGATATTTGCAAAACTGCGATTAATCGGGCCTTTATTTATTGCTGCGCTGGAATCTTCTCTTATAAATACAATTTATATGGCTATTACAAATAAGAAAAATTTATCTGAGTGCTGTTATTTCTTACTTTTTACTGAGCGAGTTATTTAATTGTTTCCGACTATCGATTATGTAAGTACTCTATATAAATTTAATTGAGAAATTATGCGTCAGCTGTCATAAACTTGGAGCAAAATCTACATATTTTTGTGTTACAGTGTAGAATAAAATAAAAGCTTATAAAATAAATTACAGGAATAACAAACTATGTGCATTCAAGCGTAAGAATAATTCCAAACGTCACTTTATTTAATGTACAAATATGATGAACAAGACGTTTTTAATTATGTATATATATTGTTCGGTCAGTGGTCGCGCGGTTTAAGGCGTCAGTACTTGAATCGAGGTGACTAGATCGCTGTGGGTTCGACCCCCGCAGCCGGTAGACCGTATATCAGCTATATTCCACAAACCTAGAAAAAATATAGACTGCGTCGGTTCATGATATAGGTCATGTGACAGATGCCGCGTTTTCTAGGGACCTATGGTCCAGAAAATGGATATTTTATTTGCTTTATGTTGGCGGTTGTGCAAATATGATGGCATTGCAATCTGAAATTAACTAACTTGCTGTCATTTTAAATGTCATTAAAGAATGTGACATGAATGTGACCAATAACAATAAACAAATGAGCCACACGCTACAATAAAACCAACGTAAATTGGCATAAAAACCAAGATTTGGACCTTTTAGGGCAGCCATGAATTTGCTGTCGCCAGCAATATGACACTGGCACAGTCTATATTTTTTCTAGGTTTGTGCTATATTCGTAGAGAGATTGGCACCTTCTCTCTGCGGGTATGGTAGGGTGGAAGAATGTTGGCGTGGGTCAATGTGAGAGATTGGTACCTGTTGACATTTGACTACCCCCTAATTAATGAGGTTTTCCAGGTTTCCCTCATTCCTGAATGGTGGTTAGGGCCTACCAACAAAAGTCGTTCTTGGGCGCAAATGCGGCCTGCTTAATAATAATATGCCGCCCCCTCTACCACACAAGTCTTCGACTTCTGGGCTAATCATCGTGATTAGAATGAGGGGTAGAGATATTATATTATTATATCTAAAACCAAGCGTAGTTCCGTTTATCTATTAGTATGAAAGATTTTCTAGTTTTCTTTTTGTATTCCCCCCTTTCAGATGCTAATTCTCAAACATTCTCACTTATGAAGCTCTATTGAAGATGATGACAGCGAAGAGCGGTGAAACGTTTGTATTGCATTGAATGCGTTCAAATATGTCTAAGAGAACATTGTCTCATGAGCCCGATAACGAGAACAGTAGTTAATGATTTCTAAGGAAGTGTCTTCTTATAGTAGTTTGAACAATTTAATTTGCTATGGAATTTTGGGTTTAATAACAACAAATTACCGTACAGAAAGAAAAGCAATTATCAGAGTTTCTTGACTATATACGGTACAAGCACAAGGAGAACTGCCAATCAAACTACTGTGCTAAAATGTTAGTAGTACATAAAATACTACTACAATAATTATAGTATTGTAGTAAACATTGTTATACGGAGTATATGATGACTTTTATTTCAGTAGATGTTATATTTTAAGAAAACATATTCATAATATAAACATGTTGCCGAACTTGTCTAGTTTTTAAGAAACAAGGTGTCAGCTTTTATTAAAAAAACGATTCTTTATTATTAAAAAGTTTTTTTCGCGGAATTTGATGAAATTTACTATGTTTCATATTATTATAAACTAGATTTAAAATAATAACTGTATGATTATTTATGGTAAAAATAATTGTCAGCCACTGTATTCTCTCTCAGCTTAAATAATTAAAAAATACTTTCTTGCCATTTAGCTCTTATATCTCATTTAATTTCAATTAAGTAAAAGATCGATTCTGTAGTTTAGTATAGTGAGTAAAATTTCTTTAACATACTTACTTCATCGACATTTCGGTTTATATAAAACCATGGAGTTTATTAGCTAGTTATTTAAAAAGAACTCATTTAAGGTATAATAACAATTTGAGGACAATAACGAGTGCAGTGATTTTTTATATTTCATGTAGCTACTAATTTCTCTAATTTCCACGGGCAGACAATTATATACTCTACTGCAAAAGTGAAAAGCACTTTTCTCTGAACCAGCTAGATTTATGTTTTGCCTATAAATAGCATTGGCAGTGCGTATATTATATTCGTGAATATCACAATTTCTTGAGAATTTATTAAAATTTCTTTTGATGTATAAAGCTGTCTCATAAATACACAAACAAGGGAACGTTAATATATTATTTTGTTTAAACATTGGCCTACATGAGTCTAGCGGACCTAATGAAAATATAAGTCTAATTATTCTCTTCTGCAGAAGAAAAACTCTGACGGAATCCACAGCTTGACCCCAGAATATTACTAAATACTTCAAATGGGAGTAAGCTAATGCATAATAAACATTTAATAAGTATTTGCGATTCATTATTATGTGACTAATATTTCTTAAAGCAAAATATGCTGTATTAAGTTTAGATATTACATGGTCTATGTGATTTCCCCATTTTAAACTTTCATCTATATATGAAGACCTAAAAATTTTGTGCAGGAAATTTTTTCAAGATTTTTATTATTTAGGGTCAATCGAATATCCCTTATTTCACGTCTTTTCTTAAAAATGATGTATTTGGTTTTATCCGCGTTTATAATCAATTTGTTAGAATGACACCACTGCCAAAAAAGTGTTAGGATGTTATTAGCTTTTTCTTCAAGTTCGCTTAGTGTGATAGAAGAGACACTTATAGTTGTGTCATCTGCGTACATAACCAATCGAATATGGGGATCTGCAATAACATTGATGTCGAGGTCATTCATAAACAATGTAAATAGTAGGGGTGCGAGAATACTACCTTGGGGTACACCAGAGTTCAAATTCAAAATCTCTGATCTGTGTTCGCCCAATTTTACTGTTATTTTCCTGTCTGAAAGAAAAGAATAAATAAACTTATCTAAAGGTTGTCTTATTCCTAGCGAGCTGATTTTTTTTAACAACAATTCCTTGTCTATGCAGTCAAATGCTCGGGTAAGATCAAAAAAAATTACAACTATAAATTGTTTTTTATCTAAAGCTTCATAAATATAGTTGGTTAGATCATAAGTTGCAGACGTTGTGGAACGTTTAGCTGTGAATCCATGTTGATTTTGTGACAGCAAATTATAGTTAATGAGAAAATTAGAAATTCGGTTAGATATAATTTTCTCGAATAATTTAGAAAAAGATGACAATAGTGCAATAGGTCTATAGTTGTCAATGATATCTCTATCTACATCACAAAACACGCAGTACTTACAGAAATATATTATTTGAAGGAAATAAAGAAGTCTTTTTTGGAGTTGACCTCTTTCCTACCATTTTCCTGTTAAAGAAAAGATCGATATTTCTTATGATACTCCATGTTTTTCTGAAAGTATAATTTAATTTTATCCAAACATATACCATTGTTGCTTATCAATAGGAGTGAATGTTTTCGAGAATAATAGACTAATAAAATAGGTAGGTGTATACATCATTTTTCACTGCTGAACAAACTTTGAAATAAAAATGTATTTGACTTAAACAGAAAAACTTTTCAAGCAGTCGGTTAAAAAAATAGTTTTTCTATTTTATAGGAGTTTAACGATAAAAATATTTCAAATAAAATTTGTAAAATATAAAAGGGAAATAGTGAGAAACGGAAATCCGAATTCTAATGTAGAACATACAGTGAGCAAAACTTTTGAAGAGTATATAGCACTCATCGAATAGCACAGCAAGTAGGTACTTCTACATGCACCGTACATCGCATATTACATCAGCTAACATATGTTCAAGCAAGGAATCCGGACTGGTTTCAAACTGTCAGAAATGTTCGACCAGTAAAGTTATGAATTTGTTTTCAGTAAACATCATGCAATAAGTAGTTGCACGAACGTTTTTGACAGTACTAGTCTGGATTCTTTGCTCAAACCGACCTATTACGTCCCTATCATCCACATCCTGTTCAGCAGATTTAACCAGTGGACTGTTAACAACGTATGGATTTTGTAGGTGGATTTTGCAATAATGTGAAAATCAAGTAAATTTTCTCGGCCAAATGTACATACGAGTCTATGAAAATCCGCACGCAACTAGGGATAATCATTTTCAACATCGGTTCTCGTTAAACGTTTGGGTTGGCATAATCGGCGATGTCCTTCTTGGTCTCTACCTCTTCCAAGGACGATTAAATGGACCAGCGTATACTGATTTTTTGGAGAACTAATTGGCAGAATTATTAGACGATGTGGAATTATTATTACGGGCACGTATGTGGTTTCTTCAAGATAGGGTTCCTCCAGACAGTACTCGAGCAGTAAGGGCGTAAATGTTTTCACAGCGAAGGCTTGGTCGCTTGACCCTGTGCCGTGACCACTGCGATCTCTCGATTTGACCCCAATAGTTTTTACTTTGAGACCACATTAAATCACTAGTTTACCGGACACCCATTGCCACAGACGAAAAATTTCGACGCATACTTGAAGCTGCTGGTACAATTAGGGTGTTCTTGAAATCTGGAAAGTATTGTTCAGAATTGGGTGCATCGCGTCGGTGCCATGCCGCGTGTCCGCGCTTATGCAGATCATTTCAACATTTTCTGTAAGATTACTTTTTTATTTTATGGCTCGCCATTTTAGTGTTTATATGTGTTGTTGTGTTCTGTTGTTATTACTATTATTTTGGGCCTATTTTTAGAGTTTAAGACAATTCACTACCGAGACAAATAAATAAAAATTACGATTTTGTTTAAATCTTTATTTTAGTTTGTGCTTTTTTCTTGAAAAAATCACCAAAAAGTATAAAAACTCTTATCATTTGGCAACACCCATCTGTTTATGCAGCTAATCCATTAATCAGTACAAGAACTTATTACATATAACGGTTGGCTGCCAGTATTGCCAAGAAGCTACCCTATAAATTTTTATAGATTATAAATGCCACATCCTGTATATATAACCTCTTTTGACATTTCAGGCGGGGTGTGTGATACTCTATCCCTAAAGACAATATGGATACCATTCTTTGTTATCAAAATATTAGCAGTTTACTTTTCACTAGCCTCCAGTATTAAAGTCAGTTGTGTTTACATAGGAAGATTTTAAAAAATGCAGTCAAATATTCAAGTAAAAATTACTTTACTAAAACTAAAAATATATAAGTACCCAGTTTTATAAAAAACAGAATTGATACTGCTGGTTTCATGAAATATTGTTTTAATATCGATATTGAATAATAAAAAAAAATAGAGCGGTTGAAACGAGAGAGAAATTAATAGAAAAATCAACGACAACAACAAAATTTGTGTGCACAATACACAAATAAACTGGAAATCAACACGAATAAATTAAATTTAAACTCAAACTGAATTTTGGTGTAAATTAACATTTATAAAGATGACACATTTAGGCAAATACATTATTTATTATTTTATTTAGTTTCAGAAGTGATTTTATAACATACATTCAAAATGATATATCTGTGACTTTTCAATTTGTTTTCATACATATCCGTTCACTTGCTAAAATTTTTCTGTATTCTGAAAATCTGCAGATTTTTTAAAACTTAGCGGTATGTTACGTAAAAACTAAGGCTCGGAGAGCTACTGTTCATGTAGAAAAATTTTCGCAATTTCTGTATAATAAACCTGTATAATATATCTAAATGTATCATGTTTACAAATTGCTATTTTGTACAAAAATGGTGAAATCTTTGATAGGAGATTAAAGGTTACTTTTTTAGTTGTATGTATATCATATTTTCTTAAGTGCTATTATTTTTAGTTCCTTTATGAATTACTAGAATTTTCTTCTATAAAATTCGGAACACCATGTATAACATATCATTATTTATTAATAATCTAATCACTTTTCTAAGACTAATTAATTTTTAAACTATTATTAACGTATAACATTTCCATTATCACACTACCACAAAATAAAGTAAAAGAACAAAGGAACCTAACCACAGATATCCCAAGAACTTTAAAAATGAAAATATCACTTATCATCACATCTGGATACAACAAAGACTTTAATATAGATTTGTTATTTATTTTACTCCAATTTTGACATTCTTAAAAAATGTTTCCGCTAGACACCAGTATTTTCTGGGATGGAACTATAATATCACTTGGGTAGGTTTTTTATTCAGAAAACAGCGATATTAAGAAAAAGAGAGAAAATATGCTTGAATAAATAACTAAAAAATAATTACATTTCTTTCTTTATAGAAATGCCGTTGTGAAGATAGTGCTTAAATTTCTAAACTCTCTGTGGTAGTAGTAGGCTGATATTACCTCTACTCGTTGATATATTTCTATATAAATATTTTATTGACTTACAATTAAATAAATAAAAAATTAACATTGATAGAATTTAAAAAAATGAGACTTCTGAATATATAATTTTTTTTTTCACTATTCAAATTCAAATTTTATGTTCAGCCATTTAATTCGGAAGCATCATGTATATATAAAAATATATCTATGCATCTTTTAGTTGATATTCAATACTCAAAATAATATAAATATATTTTTAATATCTGTCAATCCAAAAAAGTTAAGGTCGTATCCAGTAACTAAGTGAATAGTTCAAAGTGTATATTTTCGACAAAAAAATAACAACGATATTGCCAATATGACGTTCTTTTATTTTACATAATGACAAAATTTTCCCATTACTCAGATTTAGTTTTGAAATAACCCACACAAAAATAAATGTATCATAATGCGTCAGTTGAAGTCAATCAGTGTGTGAGAAGTTACGCACTAAATATTTAGATAGCCAATGATACAATAAATTATAGAGTGGTTCAGTTTCAAATCAACTAATGAGGCTCGACAGAATTTCGAAAAATAATAGGCTACGGGCTTGTTAGCCCTCATCAGTATGCCATAGGTAAGACGGCCGACAATTTAACTGGTTATTATGCATATGTAAGTACTTATACACATAAACTGAATGAAGGTTAGATGTAAATGGTCTTCTACTCCCTGTTGGGCCTCGTCTTGCAGGGAGCGACCTGCAATACCGTAGGTACTTGAACGCAGACCTTCTCATTTCGGGCGATACACCTTGAAATCTACAAATGATACTGCAGGAAACAACTACTCCGCAGACTAATGCCCCGACCGGCATTGAATTACACCTGTAATATATGTGTGAACAACTAAGAACCGTTGTCGCCATACTAACAGACACCTTGCTCATCAGGTTATTAGCATGCCTATCCATTGCCCATTGATATTGAATATGTAAGGATTTGGAGTAGCTCTCACATCCTGCACCTTCCTTCCTATTTGATTCGCCTGTGGAGATGTTGACTACATCCTCACTGGCAATTTTTTCATCTTCTATCTTTTTCCATGTGATTTAAACTATGAAATACCCCTTTCAGTCAGTTTGACAGTTAGGCATCTTATAGTTACTAGATAAATTATTTTTGTAGTAGAACATGGTGATAGTAATTGCAGTACAGGGCCAAATGAAAACGAAACTGTCTCAAGATTGTAGAAAAACGCTCACACCCGACCATTTTAGATTAAAGGGGTACATTCTTTGCTGGTATTTTTGACTCTGCCACTTTCACCCCCAAGCAAGAATAAGCATCACTCCAAAATATTTAAGTGGCATTGGGGGTTGAGTAATATTTATTTTGAAAGGTATTACAATTCTCTTTACAACAGACTTTAAATTTTATAATTTCCCCCAATACTTTAAAAAAAATTACATTTTAAAATTTAAATTATATATAGTTGCTTACTTACTACTTAGTTAAATTTTCAAACTGATGACCGCCCGCTTCCATACAAGAATAAAGATTTTGTTCGAAACGTTCGCGCACATTCTGAAGCATTTCCGGAGTGATTCCACGGGATTCGTCGACGATTCTTTGACGCAAATCTTGCAGAGACGCTGGCTGTGTTTTACAGATTTTACTTTTTAGAGATCCCCACAAAAAAATGAAGGGGCGATAAATCCGGTGAACGTGGAGGCCACTCAATGCTGCCTCTTCTCCCATTCCAATTCCGTGGAAAACGCTGGTCCAAATACTGAGGGACAATTAACGCATAATGCGGACAAGCACCGTCCTGTTGAATAATCAAATGATCATCATACTCTGGAATATTTTCAATAATATCAGTCAAGGCAGGGTCAATAGCGCCTTCCAGTAATTGCAAATACATTTGGCCAGTCAAATACCAGGTAGAAAAAGGACCCACCAGCGGGTCACCGAAAATTCCAGACCATACATTTAATTTTTCCGGTTGCTGTGTATGCACCTCGTAAAAAACTCTTGGGTTTGAATCTGACCAATAGAGACAATTGTGACAATTTACCGTCCCGTTCAAGAAAAAACTGCATTCATCAGAAAAACAGATGTTGAAAAGGAATTATGCATCGTTCCCTGCTCGCTCACTCGTTATTTCGCAAAATTGCAAACGGCGGTCATAATCATCCTCATGAAGTTTCTGGACTACATGTATTTTGTATGGATCGAATTTATTCTTTTTCAAAATGATTTGTATGCTGGTTCGATTGATCCCAGACACAGATGCCAGCTGCCTCGTACTTAATGTAGGGTCAAAATGAACTTGTCCCAAAACCGCAACTTAACTAGCTTCATTAACTATAGGTTTTTCAATTTCTCGTGTTTAATTGGCTCTCTTGAAATTTTTTTACTAACTCTAGAATATACTTCTTCCTGACATGTCGATCTCGATGTTGTTCGTTAAATACCTACCTTTTTCGCAATGGAATAAACCATAGTGTTTAACTTTCAAAAACACAATTAAATAAACTACCAACCAACGCTTCCAAATAATACTAGAAAATAAATTTGGAATCCACTAATTTTACGTTCGTTGTGTGTGTATAGTATTCATTTATGTTTTTTACAATTGTGTTTTTTTTACAAAAGTGATAACAAATCACCTAAAACCAATGTAACGCAAGAAATACTAAATTTATACCATTGGCGTACTTAACTCGAATGAGTGACATTTTTACCGTTATTAATTGTTTGTACATAAGTTTCAACTTTTAAAGCAAAACTCAAAGTATTGGGCGGAATTTTAAAATTTAAAGTCTATTGTAAAGAGAATTGAGAGCTTTTTTCGAAAAATAAAGTCAAGCAACATTTTTACGGCCCTATCAAATTCCAAGACATATTTTTTGGGCATCAAAATCGGACAAGCACACCTATATTCTACTAACGGATTGATCAATTTTCTCATAACGGGATAAATAATTTTAGAAATACACACGTATGGGCATGGAAAATCCTCAGTCTATTCACCGAACTAATTTCCAACACAGATTTTCATTAAATATTTGAGTCGATATTATTAACGGCACGCTTATGCTACCTTTTTCCTTCCAAATTGCATTATTGATAAACTATGTACTTCATTTCTTTATTGGAATGTAATTTGCCATACCTACTTCAGAATGTGATCTTAAATGTTAACAATCCATGTGGTTTATAAATAATCGATTTCTCATAAGGTGGACAGGTCGCAATGAATCAAGGTCGCTGGCCTGCGAGATATCCAGACCTATCTTCATGAAATCTTTATCCGTAGGGTTATACAAAAAGTCTGGTGTACGACTGAAACGAACACAATGGACAAGTTATGTGGAAGGAGAAAACGCCGTGGAAATAATTCGAGGAGAAATATCTCTGTATTTATTAATAAACATGTTTTAGATACTGTTCAAGAATATCCAACCACTATTACCGGAAATATCAGCAAGTTGATGCTTCTGAAATGACAATGTGGAGAATTCTAAATGAAAATCAACTTCATCCCTATCACATACAATGAGGTTAATCGTTAATACCACGAGCTCATCCTCAAAGAGTACACTTTTGTATGTAGAAAAACTCGAACTAGCCGAACTATTTCCAACAGAGATGTTATTAAATGTTTGTGTAGGCAGTATTAAGGACATTCTTATGGGACTTTTTATCTTCCAGACTGAATTACTGGATTAAAACATCTTCATTTTTGGAACATCATTTTAGGAAACTACTTGACCATTTACCATTTAGAACACGAAGTCCAGGATTTTATAAATAATCGATTTAAGGTATGTCGCAATAAACATAGACTGCGAGATAGCCAGACCTAATTTAATGTAATTTTTATCTGTTGAGTGGAATCTTATGTAAAAAGTCAGGATTTTCTTCCGTCGAGTTTAAAAGCCACTGGCAATATCTTATTCTTTTTTCAGCATCACCAGGATGCAAATCCTGAACAGACTGTAGGTGATATGCATGTCTATGGTCATAGTGTAGTGTTCGTAATATTTTAGACTTAGGAATGTGAAGGTGCTGGCTGCATTCGGAGAGCTCAGCCTCGGATTGTTATAAAAAATATACGATTATTCTGAATATTATATCGACGGTTTCTGTTCCGTTCGTTATTAACACGCAGGCCAAAGTTACAAAAATTCTGATGTGTTCAGATGAAAACGCGAGAATCTCTTCCTTTTGGATAGCGTCTATGATATTCACGAACTGCCGCTTCTGCATTTCCATCACAAAATTCGTAGCAAAAATGAATATCTGCGTATTCGCTGTTTGAAAAAAGCATTTTTCAGATTAATACTAACACAACACTTTAATAACAATGTTAACAATAACTCGGAATTAAATTATCTGACACAATTCAATTAACTGTCATTATAAAATGCAAAAACAATGACAGTAGTAGTCTTTTTTGTTTCATGGCCTACTACAGCAGATTAAAATTTTTTGAATTCCAGTTGCTTAAAGAATTTTTATTTTTTACTGGCGGTGTGTCAAACGAAAAAAGTAAGGAGCGTTTTTCTGCTGTAATTTGAACAAGGATTCTAGAAATAGTTTTTGTTTCTAAAAAAATATTGGCATACCATTTTTTTCATTAAAATTTCCCAAAGATGTGTCCGTATGCACGCCACTGGTGGAAGAAAAATAATATTTTTTACATATAAATATGTATCTAGATTACGTATTCAAGGGTTCCAAATTTCATTTAAATATCTAAAGTAGTTTTAAAAATATTAATAAATTTGAAACTTTTGATAAACATTTTGACACCCTGTATCTTTGTAACGAAGCAGTTTACGAATACAGTTTATGATATAAACTGATATTGTTTTGTGGTTCTCTGTTTGCCTCTAAGTGTCGAAAGTGGACCACCCTGTATAATGTTTTATATAAGCGTACATAATATATTAGACGCATATTTATTTTTAATATACAGGGTGATTCAAAAGTAAGCTGCATCCTTTCAGGAGCATAATCCTTGCATAAAAATAAGACAAAAGTTCCTATTAACATGGGTCCGAAAATGCTTCCTAGGGAGCTACGACCCTTTGAATATGACACCTTATAGACGATTTTTTCTCTATAACTTTAAAATCCTTTACAATTAAATTTTGAAAATTGGTGTGCTGTATAAACTTTTGATGCTAAATAAGATACTAAATTCGAAATTTTAAAATTTTATTCAGTGGCGTCACATACGAGGGTGGTAAGGGTTAAAAGATCCCTATTTCTTTTACTCTTTAGGTTATTGCGATTTTATTGATAAATTATAAAATTTTAGAGTTTTTTACGTAAAAATGGTGCTCTTAGTTCGATAGAGCGTACCGTTTACGAGAAAATGGACGTTGAAAATTTTCTGGTATTCGTTTATTCATATTAAAATTACTACGCATTCAAAACGAAGTTCAGTGCCTAATTTAAAATCGTATATCCCTCCCAAGGAAACTGCTTTTTTATTATTATGGGCCAAAGAAAGAATTAAATACTGTAGAATTTTTTTGGCGATAAATTTTTATTTTAAATGACTGATAGTCATTGTAAAATAAGATTTACCTTGTCAAAGTCAAATTAAAGTACTTTATGTGTCTAAGTTTATCAAGCAAAAATGGTTTTTAATTATCAAGAACAAGCTGATATTCACATTATATTTGGAAGGGCTTTTGGTAATTGTATGGAAGCAAGACGGTTGTATGAAGAGGCATTTTCTAATCGACGAGTTCCATGCCGTACGGTTTTCGCAAGAATAGATCGTACTTTAAGGGAAACAGGTAAATTCTAAAAATTTAGTAAAAAGTTGTCGCATAATACCTACCTTTCAAAGACAGGAAGTTGTTGGGCGACCAAGGGTTGCCAGAACCCTAGCATTAGAAGAACGAGTGCTAGATCTTATTGAAGACGATCCATCTTTAAGTACCCGCATTATCACAAATCAAGAAAGGTCATCTCAGTCAACTGTATGGAGAATTTTGCACGAAATGTTACTTTACCCTTATCATGTTCAACGGAATCAGGCATTGGAAGTGCGAGATTTTCCTCTACGTGTACAATTTTGTAATTGGCTCGAAGAACAACGCGTTGCTGTTGAAAATTTCGAGAAGAAAATTTTATTTACCGACGAGGCCGGCTTTACAAGAAATGGAATTTTCAATTTCCACAACAACCACGTATGGGCGGATGAGAATCCCCATGCTACGGTACAGAGAGCACATCAGCAGCAGTTTAGTTTAAATGTGTGGGCGGGAATTATCGATGGGCATTTAATAGGACCCGTATTTTTACTGCAACGACTAAATGGACAAATTTACACAAATTTTTTTCAAAATGAATTACCACAAATGTTAGATAATCTGCCACTTCTATTGCGAGCACAAATGTGGTTTATGCACGACGGTGCTCCCCCAAATTTTAGCATTATCGCTAAGGACCATTTAAATAATGCCTACCGAAATCGTTGGATAGGTCGTGGGGGTCCAGTGCCATGGCCATCACGGTCTCCTGATCTAAACCCCCTTGATTTTTATTTATGGGGACACATAAAGCAGCTAGTTTATTTCCGCCCAATACCTAATATTGATGTTCTCAGACAAAGGATAGAGGAAGGATTTCAGACAATAAAAAACAACCCAAGAATCCTACCACGTGTGCATCGTAATCTAATAAAAAGATTAGCAGCTTGTCGTGAAGCTAATGGTAATAATTTTGAACACTTTCTCTAAATTGTTAAATAAAATGTTAGTAAAAAAAATGTGTTCTTTTTTCTATGGTAATGCAGATTAATTTTCATCAATAAACATAAGCAAATCAGAAAATTTTCAACGTCCATTTTCTCGTAAACGGTACGCTCTATCGAATTGAACTAAGAGCACCTTTTTTACGTAAAAAACTCTAAAATTTCATAATTTATGAATAAAATCGCAATAACCTAAAGAGTAAAAGAAATAGGGATCTTTTAACCCTTACCACCCTCGTATGTGACGCCACTGAATAAAATTTTAAAATTTCGAATTTAGTATCTTATTTAGCATCAAAAGTTTATACAGTACACCAATTTTCAAAATTTAATTGTAAAGGATTTTAAAGTTACAGAGAAAAATCGTCTATAACGTGTCATATTCAAAGAGTCGTAGCTCCCTTAGGAAGCATTTTCGGACCCATGTTAATAGGAACTTTTTGTCTTATTTTTATGCAAGGATTATGCTCCTGAAAGGATGCAGCTTACTTTTGAATCACCCTGTATATATATATTTAAATTTGGAGAAAATAGTTATTATTTTCTAATAGCTAATAATTAATACAAAAGATAAAATAATGTAATAATGTATTAAGACTATGTTTAAAATAGTTGAATAGCTTCCGTGACATAGTTTTAAGCCCTTTTAAACACTCCGGCCTGACAACTCTTCGGTCTCGGCTCTGGCCACCCTAATCACCCAAGGATTTCAACTGTGACTCGGACAAATGACTTTTGTCTCGAGTTGTTTTTAACACTCTTTTTTCTAACTGGCTTTGTACTTGATTAAGTCAAGTCAACAAATAGGTCTTCTTTTGTTAAATTGATTTTAAAGGGCCAATCTGACGCCAACTTTTTTTGCACTTTCGTATTCTATTTGCTATTATATCACGCTTTCTTGTTCCACGTGTTGCCGCTAGGATATAGTAAGCAGTAAATAATTTGTAAAACAATACAATTGTAATAAACATAGATTATATAGCTACAAACTGTATCCAACATTATTTAAAAATATGAAGATGCGACACTGCAATTGTGAAAATATTAATTACAAATTGTTATATTGTCATATAATGTTTGACACGACTAGGGCTGAATGTACATGCGCATCATTTTTATGACAATATTTTCTCCTATATGATTATTTAAAATGTTTCTAATATTTATTGTGGTTATTTTATGTACAGGTTCGAAAAGTTCAGATATTTCAGTTGCTTTTGTGTAACAAGAACCTCTTCTTCTTATGAAGAAGAGAGAGAGAAGAAGTCAATAGACATGTGAGCTATAGATATAGGCTGTTATACTCCCAAAGCTTCATGATTTAAGTGCCTACCTAATTCCTTAATACTCTTCATTGCAGATAGATTTTTACTTCATAAAATCAAATTTTGCAGACCCATTGTGATAGTTGGTCGAAGAAGAAGTAGATGAAAAGTAGAGAGTGGACTGACTTACATCACTGGACGGTGAGAATATCACTCTCACTAGCATTCCAAAGCTACATCTAATAATATTTAACAAAGATGGAGCAAAGGACAACCAAACAGACAATTCTACATTCTGGCATTGTTGAATGAGTTTCTTTTTGTGTCTGACTGTCTTCACACAAGAGAATTATTTGTTTCTGTCGATCTATTTTTTTTTGTAGGGAAAATGAATGGCCAAAACCAAAATGACCTATCGTCTTTTGTTTTCTAGTAATAAATTAAATTTAAAATTTTCCACTTTTCGATATATGTCTGTAATTTGGTTGTTTGTAAATTTAGAAAAAAAGAATGAATAGTGTCTAGTGGTGTGCCTAATGTTTTTATAACTATAAGTTTTTGGGTTATAACCTAAAGTTGTGTTTATTTTAAATACAAACCATAAGTGGCCATGGGCTATAATTGAAATATATTATAGTTGAAAGTGTTATTTTGTTCTCTTTCCTTTAATATATAATATGTGAAGTTAAATATGATTGTTGACCATTTTGCTGAGGAAACAGTTTATTCCAGAGTATCAATTTAATTTTTTAAATTATTTTTGACAAGACACTTAGAAGAAATCAGGACAGAATGCGTTACTAAATAAATAATAGTATTATTAGAAATAGAACTTTATTGACTTTTAGACATACAAAAAGTACATATCAAGTCACAACGGGACATATAACTGAGATAAACTCATTTCGACTGAAAAAACAGTTCGTCAACAAGTTTTTTTGTAAAAGTATAAAATGCTTTTAATGACATCACTTTAATATTTTCCTGCACAAAGAAACTTGCAAAGTCATTATATAATCTTATTTCTAGTTTATTATTTCTCGTCATATTAAGTCGAATAAAGGAACTATAATGTCCCCACCATGCCTAGTATTATAATTATGCACGCTGGAATGTAGGCAAATTTGGTAAATTCTTGTGAACCAAAAACAGCGACTCGAGCAGATACAACCGTGGAAGGGATAAACTTTATATTTCCTAAAAAAAGCTCTTACTGTGCGTATAATTGGGAGCGGCAGCAATACGGCGTACAGCAGCCTTCTGCATTATAAACGGCTTTTGAGCAAGACTTGAATTGCCCCATAGCGTCAGATGACTGTGAAACAGAGAAAAATAGACTAACCTCATAACCGAATTATATACACAAGGCCGCATCTGCCTCATCACAAATATTTGCGTAGCAAGTTTTGAACACAAACTGCTGATATGAGCATTCCAGTTTAGACCAGGATCTAATGTAATACCAAATAGCTTTACAGTTTACAGGCTCGGATTTGTAGCATTTTCTGTCTGCAGTGAAAGATATATGCTGCGTTTTTGCCGTATTTAATTTCAACATGTTGGCTGAGAACCAAGTTTTAGCTTCATTCAGCGTTCATATCCCAGCTTCCTGGAGTAATAAGAGTGGTGTCATCCGCAAAAAGTACACAGGTGCCGTTACTGATATCTAATGGTAAGTCATTGGTATAAATTAAAAAGAGTATTGGTCCCAACACGGATCCCTGCGGTACCCCTCCAACAATAGGAAGTAAAGTAGATACAATAGGAAGTAAAGTAGATGATTTGTTATCAACACTGACGCACTGCTTTCTATTTAATAAATATGAGCGGAAAAGATTTAATTCCTTATTACGAATACCATAGTACTTCAATTTTTGTAGCAGTATGTCCGTATTGATGAGTGTTGCATGAGAGACAGTCAAGACTCTCAAGAACGCCCTCTATTACATGAAGAAGAGTTTTTATGGTAGAAAAACCCCTCCTAAACCCAAACTGCGAAGGAGATAAAATTGATTTATTTTCCAAATAAGAAAGTAATTTCGCTTTTAACAATATTTCAAATATTTTAGCAAAAATTGGTATGGTAGCAATAGGACGATAATTGTCAACTCCTCCTTTTTTGTGAATAGGAAGGACTCTTGCAATTTTCAAGGAGTCAGGACTTATTATAAAATCGTGTAAGTGGTACAAGTAGCTCCAAAGCAGGCTTAATTAAAAAAACTAGTTATACCATAATAACCAGGACACGCTGAGTTTTTTAAGCTCAGTATGGCTTGGCGAACATCCGATTCCAATATGGGTGATATGAAAAAAGATGAAACAGGCCTGGGCAATTTATTTAAGTAAAACAATGGATCAACATTAACACCATCTATGGATTGAGTAATAACATCACAGATTGAAGTGAAAAATAGATTGAACTAATTTGGTGTAAACTTAGCACCTAGCAAATTTCTACCACGCCTTTCATGATTGACAAGATCCTATATAGTCTTGCTCTTATTGTTTGATTTACTAATCAAACGCATGTAAGTAGAACGCTTTGTATTTTTTATTGCTTTTTTATAATTAGCATGTGTTTGACAGTAAGAGATCCAATCATGCCGCGCGTTGATAAAATTAAACCTTTTTCTAATTTTGTCCAAACTCCTCCTCATCTTTTTGAGCTCCTTGGTAAACCACTTGACTTGACGAGACGTACAAGAAGATGCAGCAAAATGAAAACAGTGTCCAAGAAAATCAGAGTGATGTCCTCAGAGTTAAAGTTAGATTTAAGTAAATCCGTCCAATCAACTTGCTTCAAGTCATTCAAAAATGGCATAGTATTGGCGTTATTAATAACACGTCTTAATATGTAATCACTAGACTCTGGGACATTATTACACTTGGTCCATGGTATATTATTTTTTTTTACTTTGTAAGTGTTGCTTTAAGCAGCTGTTTTTGAGATAATCGAAGTTAGATATTTTATTGCGTACTGAAACTCATCGTAGCAACAAGTTAACAATGATCGTTATTAGTTACAAAAGAGTATTATTAAGCGATGCAATCTGACAATGATTCAAACCTAAGGGTTTGGTGCTCAGATCTCCTTCAACTTATTCTACAATTTCTTCCTCAACTTCCAATGCTCTAGTTGTAAAATTCCATCCATAATCAACCGTTGCAGGAGCAAAACTACCGATTGCTCGAAGACGCCTTTCAACAGCGGCAAATGTTTCGTGATTTGGTGGGCGTCCGGCATCCGACAAGTTCCTTGGCAATAACCGTGAACTAATATTATAGATATCAAATATTTCTGTGTTACTGACTAGAGCAAAAAATTTAAGAAGTAAATGAAAAATTTTAAAATTAGACGATAAAGGTTTGTTAGATTGAACACCTACTGATATTAAAAAATAAAATAATAACTTGAACACCTTGTATTTCAGAAGCTATAAAGAGTTAGATCGTTATATTTTAGCTAGCCTCAAAGAAGTAAAATATTAGATAACATATTATTTTATATATAGATGAAATAATTTTCAGTCAAATCAGAATTACAACAAATTATTTTTATTCGCACATAAATACTAAATGTCCATATTTTGTTTCAATTAGATATTTTAATAATAAAGAAGTACCTATCTGGAGGGCAATAAAAAGAGAATTATGCATTACCTTGTACACAAGGCTTAATAAGATCACGATAAATTGTAATAAATTCTTTCCAAAGGGGGGTGTTCAGTGTAGGATTATAACCTGTTAAGTGAGCGTTCAACGATCAAAAGGGAGAGGTACTGAAACAGCTATTGCGAAAGCAATAAATGTTATGGAATCGGCGTTTTAATTAGAGAAAATATAGTCGCTTAATTAAAGCAGTTTCCACTTAAGCGTTGATCGAGGAGAAATTCGCAGAGATGTAGCAGTGCTATTGTTATTAAACACTCAATAAAACAAGAAAATGTGGTTAAAATAATTCTACGAATTCGCAGTGAAGGGAATTTAGAGGCATTACTTCACGGACAACAGAATATATTTGTAGAATTGTGTGAAATACTTATATTTTAAATCATAAAACAGTTAACATTATAATGTATGTGCTAAGTGTCCGAATTAGAAGGGACCTTGGCTATATCTCAGGAATGGTACTTCATACAACTGGGGGAAAACAAATGATTAGCAAAAGTAACAACGGAAGTCGTTACAAAATTGTTTTTGAGTTTTTGACTTTGCTGCAAGATGGTAAAGAGATATTTTACATATGTATGTGGGAGAGAGATACTCATTAAACTCATGAAACGAAAAAACAAAAAAGATTGTTTTTTTATTGAGAATATACATTACTGTAAATTTTTAAAGATATCATATGGTAGACAGATTGGAGGTAGATATTTTTTATTTTATGGATTGTATTATTATCGGTACACATGGTGTGTACAGGAAAAGGTGGTCTTTTGGGTTTGGATAGATTTAATGAAAATCGCTCGTAATTTAAATGCAATTTTTTCTTAGAGCTCATTCTACATAGTTTTTACTACTTTTTTTGTTAGTAAAATTAGCTAGATTAATTTTTATTACCTACTCATCATAACTCGTTTATTTCTTATTCATATTTAAAATTAGTAGTATTTTCCTGTCCATGTAAAGGTCAAACAAAAAAACCCAACACAACTTTTAAAAAATCTGTATTGTTTCGGGTCATTTTTTATACCCATCTTGAGAAACAATCAAACTATAACAGGAACAATAAAAACAAGTTTTAGAAATTTAAACAAACAATTTTGGGAAATGTCATGTCTTCCCTGACAAAAATATTATTGCAAAAAATTATTCCAAACAATGACAATAGCAAATGGAGATCAGATGACAACTGTGGTAATAAAATGTACTAAGTGAATTATCAGAATTTTTTAAATAAAGAAAGACAAAATTACTCTTTGTACTTATTTGTTTTCGATAAAATTAACGTCTTTGAAATAAACGGATTGCACAATAAAGACACCACTCTAAAAGTAAAAATGTTGCGCAGTCTAACAGATTTCTTATAACTGATTATAGTCATTTTTACTCTCTAAAAATAACTTCACCAAATTTGACTAATATTTGCCCAATCGTTTTCAAGTTATTGCCGATTTTCGGTAAATTTGGTTTAATTAAATCACTGTACAAACTGTATAAACGCGTTTATCTGGAAAACGGTTCATTTTATCGATAACAAACAAATTCAAACATTCAACCAAAAACACTATACAGTGTTTTCTTCTATACGTTCTTAGTTTCATTTTTGTAAAAATTCGTAAGAACTTTATTTTTCAAAATAACACAACAAATATTTTTTGATTTAAATGGCAACGAAAACCGTTACTTCTCCTATCACGGCGTTTAAGATTGCAATCCAAAGCCTGCTATTAGTCCAGTCACAGTGGAGGAAAACGGGTCAATACCTCTAAATTTTTTATAACTGAATCGATTTTGCAAAACATTTGGAATTAGGCTTATTTTACCCCCCTCTTCAAAAGTTCACGCGCTAAGTGAACTTTTTATTTTTAAGGTGAAAACCACCCCTTATTGAAAAAAATGGAGAAAATTAATATTAAAGCATTTTATGAATTTTAATTATGTTAAATTATGCAATTTTAATATTTTCAATTACAATAATGGATATTGTGCAAAATCTCAACTATTGAAAATTCTTAAAAACCACCCCTTTTTATAAAAATAATTTTAAAATATCGTTTAACAGGTTCAAACGTTTTTGTAGTACATTTATATCACATACAATTTAATTCTCTGCTTAGATCTATAAAATAATTTTGGTTAATTGTTAAACACTTCAACCCTTAAAAACTACCCCTATGCCAAAAATACATAAAAACTCGGTGCTCTGCTTACTTCCTGCTCGGCCTAAGCGGCTCGACTTACAGGATGCGACCTACATTGCAGCAGGTACTTAATGCATACCTCTCGCCCTGGGCGACGAGCCTTTAAATCTGTAAATGATACTGCAGGAAACAACTACTCCGCGGACTAATGCCCAGACTGGCATTGAATTACTCCTGCAGTATTTGTGTGAACAGCTAAGAACCCTTGTCGGACACACCACCAGACATAGACCGGTTTCGGGCTTGTTAGCCCTCATAAGTATGCCATAGGTGAGATGACCGACAATTGATCTGGCTGTTCCTTCATATGTATGTTCACATATAAGTTATTTTGAGTGTAAAAATGTCAACACCCGAGATGGGGTGTCAACCACCCCAGGGGTGGAAGCACACATCGGCACCATATAACTTATGTTTTTTGAGTAATTTCCTACCAACTGTAAAAATTTCAGAAAAATCGGTGCAGTTATAAAAAATTTAGAGGGAAAATGCCACAGTAACTGGACTATATGATTATTTACCCCCCGAATTCAATAAAAACGTTTAATGATATTTTATTTAAAATCTGATACGGTGGTGTTCCTCAGATCATGTCAGCCCCCATATGTGTGAAATTTGAACAAAAACTGGAAGTGTTTTTCTTCAAAGTTATATTTATATAAAAAATTGCAGAAACTTTATTTTCCAAAATAACGCAACAAATATTTTTATGTTTTAAATGACATCGAAAACCGCTCTTTCTAATCGTTTAATATGACGATCCAAGGCTTGCTATGATTGTTTTTATACCCCCGGAATTAAGAAAAATGTTTTGCGATTTTTTTATTTAAACCCTGATAAGGTGGTGTTACTCAGGGTCCCTCAATAACCCAATGTGTGAAATTTGAATAAAAGCTATACAGAGTGTTTTGTTTTATGAGTGTACAAATTCGTAAAACTTTATTCTTCAAGATAATCCAAATTTTTTGTTTTGTTTTAAATGGCATCGAAAACCGCTTGTTCTGATGCTACTATGGCAAGACAAGGCCTGTTAATCAACTAAAACACACTTTTACTCTCTGTGCACCATACGAAATAACTTTCAAATTTCTCGGCCAATTTGTAAAACTGTTTCTGTCATCTCTGCTGTTTTGCTATATTGCTATTATTTAATGATCATCTCACTGTATTTCTTTATTTACTCTTTTTTATATTATTATTATTTCTAAATTGTGTGATTAGAAAAATGTTAAATATATGTATGCATTTTTTATTCTGTATGTATTGTTACTCTTTATTTGATGATATTTTTCATGTAAAAAGGTATTTTACCTGAATATAGCCCGCATTTCATTGAGGCTGGTCCAGCCAGGCTGGTCCGGCCTAGGCTAGTGGCTGGAACAAGTGCAAAGACCGCATTTCATTGAGGCTGGTCCTGGTCTACTGGTTGTACAGCGACGTAGATACTCACGTGGTATAAAAGCAGAAATCTAATTGGTCTATATAGGAACCCGCTTAGCTGGTCCCGCTTGAAAATGTAAATTATTACAAACATGGCTTGTGCCGCCTCAGCTCGAAAGCAAGCTCGTCGTGTACCAGCCTGTGTGAGTGTATGACCATTTGCTATACTACATTTCAAATTTGGCTGGACCAGCCGGGCTGCACTAGCCTGGCTGGACCAGCCTCAGTGAAATGCGGGCTTAAGAATAGAATAAAAAATAAAAAACGAAATTATTGAACGGAGGACGTGTACTCTCGTTCTTGTATTCTAAAGCTATATCTATCCTGTGTGTTTTTGTTCGATTTCTATTAGCAGAATAATGAATAACTACCTTAATATAAAAGTTTTTTCTTATTGCAGACCAGAGGAACGTTTATACTTTCCGAATCTGCATAGTAACTACGTTTTCTTTCTTTACTACTAAACCAGACAAGTTGCATTAAGGAAACTATTACATTTTAATGTGTAGGTATAATAGTACGTACATTAAAAAAGTTCTGAATTTATTCTTCGAAACATTTAATGCTAGATTTTATCTAAAGGACCGCGGAAAGCGCTCCATTTAAATAAAAAAATCCATCACCGGGCTGCAGAACAGCGATATGAAAATTCAGTTCCGGAATAGACATGGCGGTTCCAATGAAGGAGCCGCACTGAAAAGGGAAAATGCCCGCGGAAATTAGCGTTCCCTGTACGTATGGGCCCGCCATCCGTGAAATATATGAATTTTTATATACCAGCGGAATTTTTATGGCGTTTCGCAGCTGCACTATGTAATTTTCTTTCCAAAGGAGATGTATGCACGGATTTACGATTCCGCTGGGTGCGGTGTACGCATTTATTTAAGATAATACTGGTATGCAGATTGTCCAATATACGCTATGCTTTGAAAAAAAAAAACTTGTTGGATTGTCCAATGGCGCAGGCACGATTCAACGATTTGATTCGATTACTCAATTTTGTGGTAAGTTTATTTAAAAATTTAATAACAACTCGTTTGTTAAATACAATAGAGGATATATATATATACAGGGTGAACCTTAAATAAGTACAAATATTTTAACCAGCAGTATAGTTCACTATGTAGAACACATAATTAATAGTTGTTTTACAAAAAAATCAGAAATAAAAAAGTGATATTTTAAATAAATTTTGTAATTTTTCTGTAGAAAACTTGTTGAGGACCGCTGACTTTCATACATTTAAGAGTCATAGCGCTTCAGACAACGATTTTCTCTACATACAATAAATTGCACATGAATTATATAGAATAATTGTATAGGTCACATTCTTTAGAAACAATTAGGCCTACAACCTTTGTACTGTATTTATTGGCCTCGTAGGAAAACATATCTGGACAAATAAATAACATTTATCTACGCCTATTAATTTATACAGGGTGAACCTTAAATAAGTACAAATATTTTAACCAGCAGTATAGTTCACTGTGTAGAACACATAATTAATAGTTGTTTTACAAAAAAAAAGAAATAAAAAAGTGATATTTTAAATAAATTTTGTAATTTTTCTGTAGAAAACTTGTTGAAGACCGCTGACTTTCATACATTTAAGAGTCATAGCGCTTCAGACAACGATTTTCTCTACATACAATAAATTGCACATGAATTATATAGAATAATTGTATAGGTCACATTCTTTAGAAACAATTAGGCCTACAAACTTTGTACTTTATTTATTGGCATCGTAGGAAAACATATCTGGACAAATAAATAATATTTATCTACGCCTATTAATTTATACAGGGTGAACCTTAAATAAGTACAAATATTTTAACCAGCAGTACAGTTCACTGTGTAGAACACATAATTAATAGTTGTTTTACAAAAAAATCAGAAATAAAAAAGTGAAATTTTAAATAAATGTTGTAATTTTTCTGTAGAAAACTTGTTGAGGACCGCTGACTTTCATACATTTATGAGTCATAGCTCTTCAGACTGAATGTGTAGTTTACATTGTTGCCAGTGTTACACAAATGTCTTTGCTTGAACAAACTTTAATATGTTGTGTGAAAGTCATTGTTTTTCGTTATTATTCATAAAATGACGTAAGGAAATTGTGTCTTGTGTCTCTTTCTAACAGTGTACAATGGCATTTAACTTGTGAAATGTGGATTACTGATTATATAGTTAAGTTTTTAACAAACAGGTAAGCTTGTGTGCACGTTTATGTATAATTTTTGAACATTGGACATAGTAATATCACGTAATATCTTCCTAAATACTTTACGGTAGTATTTAACTTGCGGAAATACATTTTTAATCGTTTATAGTAAGGTCAGTTAAGCAGTTAAAATGTATGTTATCTCCGTAAATATTAGACATTTTTAAAAATGGCTTTCACTAGACTGACTGATCTATATGACGAACTACACCAGCAGTTAAAATATTTGTACTTATTTAAGGTTCACCCTGTATATATATACACAATGTGTGCCACTTTTCATGGAGCCACCCTGGTATCTCGCTCAATTGATATCTGAATACTTTGAAACTTTGGTGATGAATATATATCTATAAAGTGAGTCTTTAGACGTAGCCATATTGATTATAATTAGAAGCGTCCGATTCTAAGATGGAGAAAGGGGGTCGATTTTTCAAAAAAAAGTATTAGCAAAGGTGTTTGAGATATGGGCTGTAGAAAAACAATTTTTTTCAACTTAAAGTAATTTGTATCTGTAAAACGGGCTCTCAAATGAAAAAAATTTATTCTTGCAGCGTAGAAATTCTGAGGATCCAGTAACATTGTCCAACTAGCGCTTAAGTAATACTAACTGAGACTGAAACGCTTCAAAGAGTACCTAAATATTACGTAAGCGCCACTAAATTTGCTTTATCGTAGTATAAATAACTTCATACAACAAAGTCACAATCACTGCTACGTATTTTCAACTACTCCTAGTTACTTTACAGTTATGTGACATCCAAATAACTTTCCTTGTTTTAGAGACATATTAGTTACCAGTGGGACAACCTATAAATTTTCAGACCTTGAAAGTGACAAATGATGGTAACAACGACTAACTGATGTTACTTAATATAACTTCAAAGATGTAGTCACTTTCAAGTAGCTTTGATAGTTGTCGTGACGTTTAGGAAACATTAATTGTTCGTGAAACTTTTAAGTAATTATAATTATTAGTCCAAAGAACTATTCAATTATTACTAGAAGATAAAATTCAAGGAGTGTGTTCAATGTAAATGTTATACCGGGTTCAAAATGAATAATAGAAAAAAATGTTATTAAGAAGTGGTAGTGGGAACTTTGAAAAAACATTGTGTGGCAATCATAACTATATCGCTACTTGAAAATAACTTCTCGATACTTCGTAGTAAATATTATTATTATTATTTGAAAGTTACATTGGCAGTTCCCGTTACGGAAACCGACACAAACAGTTTCTTTGTTTTTTTCCAAAAATACTTAATAATTAACTAACTTAATACTTAAAAATAATCAAACTGATCGGTATTCAGAGTATAAAATATGACAAACATATTAGGATTAGATTTAAGAAACTACTAGTATGAAGACGAAGTTAAAAATCTCACATTCCTCATTCAAACGACGTTGTTGTTTCTGTACAATATTTCAGATTTGTAGAGACAGCGAAAAATATGAAAAGTGACCGGAATTGCATGTAGCTTTGGAGCAAAAAATAGGAGCAGACAGCGCACTTAAAATTTTATTTACTGTAGCAGTTTTTTTCGGATTTTTATTAGATTACTCTCCGGCTATAACAGTTTACCATAACAATAAAATTTCCCACTCAGCGTGGCGATTCGCCAATTGTCGTTGTAAGCCTCACATATGTGTCCAAATATTAACTCGATAAATATCTTGTTGCTTTTTTGGCAGAAGTCGAACTGGAATTTAGGAATTAGTCTCCACAAAGCTTTGTCGATTTGAAATATATTGCTTCCTCAGTGCGCAGTTATATAACTACTATATTCATTAGTTTTTTTTGTATCTACTTTAATAAAATTCTGCGAAATCGATTACTTTTAACATTATCTGTATCCGTGTGTGCCTGAAAATTTTAGATATATCAAATTACTTTTTATGTAATATCTGTGTTCATGGAATTCAATATTTATAGACCTAAAGATTAAAATATATGAATCAAAGTTAATTATTAGAAAGCAGAAATTTGACAAATAAAAAATTGAGAACACATCCAAAATTTAAAAGAGATATTGTTAAAGGAAAACTAAAAAATACTGTTTCGCTATTATTTCGTAAATTTGAGTCTTTGTTGCCTGCCAATATTATTATAAGAGGTAATAATAAAATACATACAAGTTTAGAAAAATGGTCAAATGAAGAATAAATCTAATGTTTTAAAAACAAAAACAAATTGAAAACAAAACTTGACGTATCCTTTTGATCTTTAATTTAATACTCTTTATTTCCTATGTTATGTGGTGAAATACTAAAATCAATAGAAGAGAGATTATGTCACAAATAAGTAATTTCAGACAATAAAAATGTGATTTTTAAAAATGTATAAAAGGAAAAAAATATGTGAAGAGCTCTTATAAGAATTGTTTTTAATTTAGTATCTTTTATTCTTGAGCTTTTGATTTGATAATGATAATGAGGATGACGATGATAACAACAATCACGATAACGATTTTCTCCTCTATAGACAATAAATTGCACATGAATTATATAGAATAAGTGTATAGGTCACATCCTTTAGAAACAATTAGGCCTACAAACTTTGTACTTTATTTATTGGCATCGTAGGAAAACATATCTGGACAACTCGTAAAGAAAATCCATATCGATTTCCAGAGTTTCAAAATTTATTTTTGGTTCATGCATGTCAGACTAATGTGCAGTGTTCAATTTTCCAAAGCTTGCAATCTACGACCAGACAAAAGAAGGAAAGAAATAAATAACATTTATCTACGCCTATTAATTTATACAGGGTGAACCTTAAATAAGTACAAATATTTTAACCAGCAGTACAGTTCACTGTGTAGAACACATAATTAATAGTTGTTTTACAAAAAAATCAGAAATAAAAAAGTGAAATTTTAAATAAATGTTGTAATTTTTCTGTAGAAAACTTGTTGAGGACCGCTGACTTTCATACATTTATGAGTCATAGCTCTTCAGACTGAATGTGTAGTTTACAGTGTTGCCAGTGTTACACAAATGTCTTTGCTTGAACAAACTTTAATATGTTGTGTGAAAGTCATTGTTTTTCGTTATTATTCATAAAATGACGTAAGGAAATTGTGTCTTGTGTCTCTTTCTAACAGTGTACAATGGCATTTAACTTGTGAAATGTGGATTACTGATTAAATAGTTAATTTTTTAAAAAACAGATAAGCTTGTGTACACATTTATGTATAATTTTTGAACATTGGACATAATGTCACGTAATATCTTCCTAAATACTTTACGGTAGTATTTAACTTGCGGAAATTCATTTTTAATCGTTTATAGTAAGGTCAGTTAAGCAGTTAAAATGTATGTTAATATTGCTGCGTATCATACTACATACCCAACTTTATTGTACTTATGCTTCAAACAAGTATTTTTAAAATAGAATTAACCGTATTACTTTACTATTACGTTAAGGGAAACGTAATATTTATATTAGAGAAGATATAGCAACCTCGCAACAAATCATATGGTTCATTAGCTTGGTTAAGCAGCAGTCCTCAAAATGTGGGTATTTAAAAAAAAAATAATATCTCCGTAAATATTAGAAATTTTAAAAAATGGCTTTCACTGGACTGATCTATATGACGAACTACACCAGCAGTTAAAATATTTGTACTTATTTAAGGTTCACCCTGTATATTAATTATTCAACTGCTTTTGAGCAATTGATAGTATCAATAAACAAATAGCGTGAGTTTTATATAGTGAGTTATTATAACTCACGCTGGGCTTCTACAATGATAATTCGATTTGTAAATAGTGTACGCAGTAAATTCTTGGAAATTTTAAACCGATAAATACGTTCCATTGGTGTAAAATAGAAAGAATTTTTAACAAGTGGAAAGGAATGAATAATTAAAAGATTTTAAAATTATTAAATTGCCAACGCCTGTCAGTAGGCGAAACTGTCAATTATTATCGTTGAGGGGACTAATGTCATTTGATATTTTAACAAAAAAATTTTGACGTTTTCAAATCAATTTCTAATAATACTTAGTCCTAAAAAAGATGAATTTAGATAGCGAATAGTCGTAGATAAAGTAATAGTATTCAACTTGCGGTAATGGTCATAACTCACTTGATGAATTACAGCACTTGCCTGAGGCTCGTGCTGCAAAGTTCATCTGCGTGAGTTATGATCTGCATTACCGCTCGTTAAATAATATACTATTTATAACACCTATTTTATGCAGCAAATACAACTGATTTTGCTGCTATTGTTATTAATTATTAATAGAATTAATTTGTGGTTTTAATAATAAAATAGTGTGACATACTCGATGTTACAACAAAATTTTGGACCCGCCTTACCCAAATATTTCTGCTTCTTTTCCGTGTTGAACTCGTAAGTTATGGGGCATCTATGATACGTTTGCATAAACCATCAGTAGCGTCTACTTCGGTGCGATACACTTCTTTTTTTAAATATCTCCACAAAAATAAGTCCAAATGATTTAATGTCAGGAGATCGTGGTGGCCTCCGCCCAATTCCTTGGTATTAATGCTGTACATGTTACGGATATAATTGAGCCTCGTGTATGGTTCGCACTGCATTTGGTACATGTTTACCGGTAAATCGTTCTGCTAAAGCATTTTCACATGATTATGGCATGTCATATGCCATAAATTAAAACGATATCCACTAACTCCGAGTTGGTATACACCATATTTGACACTTGAAAAACTAATGTAAAGACTAGCTTCACAAAAAAGGTTAATACTTACAAAAACTTATCGGATTTCAATATTCGGAAACGCCTGGCTAGAGACTACAGTAGCCCAGCGATGTAAAGGTTGAAAATAATAATAATTTTTCTCGGAAACTATAAGAATTTTACAAAAATTTGTTTACGATATTGCCTCCATATTTCATGCCGCATCTATTCCCAAATTTTTTAATGAAATTCGTCAAAACAGAAAATATCCGTCCATGTTTTCTAGATTATAAGAAATTACTGTTAGTTTTAAAACAAAACAAAATAATGCAATCTGTAAATTATGTTGTTTCCCTATTATTTCGTTATTCTGAACTAAGTATCTACATACATCCTCTCGGGTGTATATTTTTAAATTAAGGATCTTTACGACCACATTTTTACAGCTCCTATTTATTACAAAATTTAATAACTTAATAACCCAACCTAAACCGAGTCTTTTCCGGTGAAATCAGCCCTATAACTAAAACCATAAAAATGATCAAATCGTAGGACTAATTTATATTTTTATCTGCTCCTGTCGTAAAACTAAGCCCGTACTAAGACATCCCGCAATCTTAAATTTGTAATCTGTGCAGCACTGGGTAATATCGCTGTAATTCATTCCCGCCTCGTCGATGCCCCTTCTGCCGCCACAGCTCATTCCTGCCGTGAAGCTCATCCCACTGCCTGCATATATCTCAACATTTGAATACACTACGCGCTATTTGTAGACCGTCTTTGAATTTAAAATTTAATTCGAAGGCCAATAAATCGAGAACCGGGAACTCTCCAATTAGATTGGATCCGAAATAAGAAAATTGAAGTGGGACTGCCGCTTCTAAGGGGTCCGCTATCTATAAATCTCTCGTCTTCAAAATGAAAAAAAAAAAACAACTATTGTCCTTAAGTGGAAGGTGCGCCAATGGGGTTAGAATATATGCTGTTTTCAGTTCCACAGTGAATTAACTTATTTTATTTACAGCTGTCACATAGTGACATGATCTGGTACTGTTCGAATGTAATAATGACATCCCGATCCCACATGTACTTTTTAAATTTGTTGAAGCACAGTACGATAATGACATTGTAAGTTAAATTATACTCAATTTAGACATTTATTAAATAAATAAAATATGTAATATATGAAAACTAATTTATTAAATACATTGACAGTAAAATTTTGGATAATTAGATAAATTAATACCAGATGCTGACATGCCTAATGATTTGCTAGAATAGCTGGAAATATTTTGAGTATGAACATACATTTTAGATGTTGATGAAATAACTTTGGATGTTGAGAGAGTATTATCGGCTTCCGAGGGAATATTCTCGCTTTGGCCAGAATTTTCATAGCCATTCGTTTCTTGTCTTCAGTAGAAGTTTTGATATAGCCTTCAGCGACAGAATTAGACTTCCAGCGATCATATCTTTCAATACTCAAACATTCTATCTCACAGTCGGCTAAAATAGATATTGAAGATCGCCGAAAATAGTATACCCATTTGATTTAGGCAGATCAAGAAAAATCGTGCAATCAGTTTTGGGACATTGTCATTAGTATTTATACCAATGGGTTGTTTGGTACATTTGCCACCTTTATATCGAAGAAAGAAACGAATATGATCACAGTTTTTATTTCTCAATTTGCTATTTTTTTTCCAGTTCTACTAAATTCAAGCCATGATTATCTCTAGATGTTGCAAAAAAACTCTCGATATTTGGTTTGGTATTGGGTATTCTGACTTAGAAGCATTGTTCTTCATCTTTCACATATAAGCAAATTTGTGAGTTCTTCCTGCCGATTTGCGCTCGTAAAACCAATAAACAAAATAAACTAAAATATATATTGGTTATAAAACTTTTTCTTATTAAAAAACATATTTGTAATATTGTTACCTTCACGAGTAGAAATTCATCATCGCCCGCATTCATAAAAAATCTGGATATTTCCTTTTTTGTTAATATCCTAGACTATTTAGGTTTGTGCTCTTCTGATGTTCGCTTCAGGAATGCAATCAAAATAATACTTGAATATTATTTGATATCAATATTCTTCTTGAGTTAGATTTATGAAATATAGTTGCGGCAAGAATTCGGACGACTCACGATAGTTTATCGCGTTAAGAACAATCATTTTTTGTAATTTAATGTTGTATAGTACAAACATTTAGTAGTATAGTATGTAGCATTTAAAAATACTACTCAATAATTAATAATTCAATCTTTAAATTATCTTAAAACTGCTTCTCACAAAATTTAAACATTACTGGTTGTCTAACTAACTTTTCCTATATGGTCTGCATGGTGCTGTCCTCTGTTTAAGATATTCAAATTAGTAAAAGGCAAAAAAGGTTTGAAATGGTTTTTTTACAAAAAAGGTGCGCTAGCGAGAATTGCTAAAGAACTCACGAATTGAGAGCACACAAATATTTTAAACAAATGTGGTGATCATAAATATATTGGATAAATTATCACCCATGTGTTATTTTGTTCAGTGCGAAATCTCAATTTGCAAATAAATAGCAACACGATTAGGGCCGCACGTCAACCTAGGTAAGCAGCATGGTTCTGTTCTGGTTCGTTATTTAATTCCATAATTTCTCCATTTGTAGGCCTTTTTTAGTTTATTATCAAGAAATAATTGCTGTGTCTCTATATATATAATTTATATAAACTCTGGGCAATATCAAGTATACCGGTTGTCCACTAAATATCATTCCATTTCTGACTATAAGGACGATATAAGAAGATTGAAACCGCTAGAGACCTAAATGTTTGATAAATCATTGGATTCTGGATTCTAGTAAATCACCAGCAGGATATTTGAATATTTACGTCATCCAATTTGTTAAGCACGCCAAGTAGTCGCTGTCTTGCACCACCAATAGTCAAAAGGAAACCCAGCTAAGCTAAATTTATTTATATATTTCACAACCTTTAATTTAAACTAATTTAACTTAACACCATCTCAATTCAATTTATCATATTTTCAATATAATTAAAAATGTACGCAAACGTATACGTATGCAAAGAGTAGACAGTGGTTTGAAGTTATACTGTCTAATTGTTGTGTGTAATTTGGTTGTCACATGTCATATAAAATTTAGCCATTACGACTTGAAATATTCCTTACACGCTTTGTTTAAATTTTTAATATTTTAAATTATTCTTATTATTTACATCATTATTCAATTACATTAATCAATTCGATGAATTTGCTATGTATGTGTGTGTTTTGTGTGTCCTAGTAATATAAGTTTCAAAAATCAGTCTTTTTTAAATTCATAGTATAATAATTACAAATTTATTAGTTTAAGTAATTATTTTTAAAACACTTATTTTTTTAAACTAATTGGCGCCCTAACTACGCAAGTATAAATCTATTATAACCCACGGCCCTAATGCTCCAGTACTAACCAAAGCTAGCCTAGCCCACTTACGATATCATAATAAAAAATATATATATATGGTACAAGTATATGATTTTATTATTCTCAGTTGCAATTTCTTAAATATTGTGATGATAACGTAAGTAGTCTGAATTTTTGCCACAACTATAGCACCAAAGAGATGAAGGCTTCTGTGTTTAGCTTAGTTCGTTGAAACAATAATCCTTTCTCGTTTGTTATGTTAAATATCTTTTTTTCTCTGCATCATTTTTCATAGCAACTAAATACTTGTTCGTTTTGTTTAATACTGTTTATTGTGTAATGGACAAAAAGAAGTCGGCATTAGACCCAATTAAAATATTTTTTTATAAAAAATAATCTACAACTCACCTCAATATAAAATTATATCACTGAACTTTCAACACTAATGGAAACAGCTAAATCCTAAGATATATAATCTGATTTACAGAACGCGGTGTAGCAAAATTACATCTAGCGGTCATTTTCTCTTCCATGCTGGACTGAAAAGCCATAGACATAATGCGTTCTACATAGCAGTAGACACCATTGAAAATAAAACTATATGGCGATTCAGCGATAACAATATTTTGCAAACACAGAAAACAACAAACCTGCGGGCTAATGTCCTGATCAGCATTGAATTACACCCGAAAAACTTATAGCAAACAGCTAAAGTTACTCCCCAGCAGTCCACCAGAGAGCTCTCATTAGTATACCATAGATGAGGTAACCGACAAATAACACTAGCTGTTTTAAGTCTGTTTAACCCGACAGAAGAGACCACGAATACGCGATGTAGCAAAGCTATATCTAGTGGCCATTTGCTGAAGATACGAATCGTTCTACATAGCAGTAGACAGCACTGAACGCTGTCGATCTCTATCGCAAATCAGCGATAACGATATTTTGCAAACACGGAATTCCAGGAAACAACTACTCTGCGGGATAATGTCCCGACCAGCACTGAATTACATTGTGTTACAGAATCCCGTCTACATAGTGATATTGAAGTTACAGAACGAGGTTCGCAACGGAGTGTTATTATAGTGTTATTATAAATGTGAACTGGCTTAACACTTTTTGATATTTCCACGTCACATCAAAAGATCGTACTCTATGTGGTTTCGCAGTGTGGGTGTAGACAACCTGTTTTCCTAATACAACTGACTGAAAATTCTGTTTGGAGACATTTTTCCCGCCACATGTTACTAGTCCTCACGACACTCGTTCAGTGCTGTCCTAGCATGATAACCTAAATATATAATAATAATATAATGTGAAAAAAACTAATATAATAATAATATAATATCTCTACCCCTCATTCTAATCACAGGGATCAGCCCAGAAGTCGGAGACTTGTGCGGGAGAGGGGGCGGCATATTATTATTAAGCAGGCCGCATTTGCGCCCAGGAACGACTTACGTTGGCAGGCCCTAACCACTATTCAGTGCAGGAATGAGGAAAACCTGGAAAACCTCATTAATTAGGGGGGTGGTCAAATATCAACCGGCATCAATCTCTCACATTGACCCAAGCTAACATTATTCCACCCTACCATACCCACAGAGAGGGTGCCAATCCTCTCCACGAATATAGCTTATATACGGTCTACTGGCAGCTGGGCTCGAACCAACTCCGTCTAGTCACCTCGATTCAAGTACTAACGCCTTAAACCGCGCGACCACTGACCGATGAACTAGTTACCCATTAACTTGACATATGTTTTTGCTTGTAGTTTTTCCATTTTTTTTAAGATTAGGTTCAAGAAAGTAACGACTCTAATACAAAATTTGTAAATTCATCAATTAGGAATTAATTATGTGTGTTTATCGATTAAAGTTCAGAGCAAACTTTTTGAATTGTTCTTAGATTCAACGATTCAATTATTACTCTTTTATATTTGACTTGCACTGGAAATTGAGATAATTCCTCAACAATTCAGAAACTGGATTTTATTTTATCTATTGGGCAACGAAGTTTACATAGCGATTGTAATAAGATCCAAGGTATTTTGAAGCACAGTTCTTTTAAGATCTCCCGTTGAATATCATACAGAAACGAGGGCAACCGACGCCGTCAGAAGCGGAATAGATGGGGAGCAATTCCCAAAGAGCATTCAAACGGTAACATCTCCAAGACGTTTTCGAGGCGCTCAGGGGGCCCTTTTGTTGAGCTTCTTATGCATAGACACCTGCAAAGCCCACGCTCCTACATCAGTTAGCCAGTTTTTATGAAGATATTGCGCTGAATGGCATGTAAGCTACTGGTATTTCCAACATTCTGCGATAGGCGTGCAGGGCGTCTCCTTTTTATATTCAATGGGCGAGGGCGACTGAAATTAACACACTATTTTACAGTAAGTCCAAAAAAGTAAATAATGCATAATAAAGATGTTTTCAAATAAATATTACACTGAAAGCAAATATATAATTTCTGGCAGCTAAACATGATTTAGTGGCAAGTTAAGAAATATCGACCGTGGAATATTGTCGGCAACATTCAAATTTAAAAACATGTATATGCAATATTGTTTTAATTTTTAAAGGCAAGGTCCCTTGGTTGAGTTAAACTTTCAAAGGTCGTATTTTATTCTCATTTAACGTGGTGAAAATTATAATTTTATTCAAAGGCTGCAAAAATTGATACTATAAATAGAGAAGACAAACTGCGATTACATCTTGAAGGGAATTAAAGTGGGACCGATCAAAGTTTATGAGGTTGCATGGATTATACATTTAAATTCTTCTTAACATTTAGTTTAATTGATAGAGCTATACGAGTATTTCAAATGAGAAATGAAACAAACTCAAAACAAATCTTTGGTAAACTGAAATTTACGCAAATCGCGCTTTGCGGTTTGTGAGAGCCATAGATTTGCCGTCCACATGTACGTACTTACTTGCACAAACCAGTCTGCAAGTAAGAGCGTGATAATGCCTGTACGTCTCACCGGCCCATAATATTCTGCTGGAGATGATATCAGACTGTAAATGATATGTATATACTTTCACTTAGTAATATAAAATTTACAGCTCTATAAATAGTTTCGTAGGAGCACTGCTGCTGTAATGAGAAAACCGTTTTTATTAAGATTTTTGTGTTAACTACACCCTACGTATTAGAAGAATGACTAATTTAAATTTAAGGTTTATTATAAACTTTAATAATACACTTTTTGCAACTACAAATTTGTATACGAGAAGTAGATGTGATAATGCTATTTAGATAAACTTGTTTGCTATCTGTTTCTTATCCTCTTAAGAATTCTCAACATAGCCTTCTACCATAGAAGATATCCAAACCTCATGATACTTTAAAATTTGCATATCTGCACCACCCTTAACCAGAATGGTGGTTGAGGACCATCTAAAATAATGTCCAGTGTATTCTTTGGGATTCTTCAATCCAAGCTTTGTTGCAATCATTTTTGAAATGCAAAAGTATCAACTTCGATATACTGGGAGGTACATTTTCCTTATCTATAGAATACAAAAAAACTGCCTGTGAGTAGAATTAGAAGGACGAAGTTCAGAATATTTTCGAAAAATATCTAAACAGTTGATACTTGCCACATTTCCTTCTGTTATAACAATCTCTCGGTCAATGTTTGTTTTCGTGCGTGGAATTACTATTTATACTTATATATATAAGTAATTGTATTAAATATGATCCAACATTAACTTAGTTAACTCTTCGCGACGAGAGGTCTCAAAAATGTCGATTATCATAGCAACCTTCATGAGTAAATATGTCTCATCTGCAGTATTTAGAAACTTATATATAAATACCTCTTCTTTGTAAAAATTCTGGACTCTTTGGCCTTGCAACCTCTGAACTTCTTTTTAAAAATATGATTAGTTCAATAAATCTGCTTATACAAGGTGTACCAGTAGTAAGTATTCAAAACTTGTGAGCTTGTAAAACAAGTCAAAAATTACGAAAACCTTAGTACAACTTTTGTCAGTGGCGGCTCCTAAGGGAGTTACGCTCACTTAAAGGGGTAACCTCAGCAACAGTTTTTAATGCGTAACATCAAAACGGTTCAACATTAAGTCTCGAAATTTTGGTAAGATATTAACCTTGACGTGTTTAATAAGTCTCATAAAATAGATTTTAAAATTTTCTACAGGGGCGTGAAAAAATGCAAGACTCAGGGACAAATTTAATCATATCTTTTTAGTAGTTAATTTTTTCTAGTTTCTGAGTAGAAAATATTGAAATTTGAAGTATTTAACATAAAAACGGTACTCTTGTTAAATTTCAATAGGACGTACCGTTTTTCAGTAAAATCGATTTCAATCATTCTTAACGTGCCCCACATTCAACATCCATAGCCAAATAAATTAATAATTGCAGTGTGCCATGAAGAAAACAACTAATCTGACAGTTGACAAAAATGTCAAGTATTTTTAACACTCTTAACAGTAACAAGTAAAAACAATAGTACAAATAAAAATACCGTAATATAAATAACAGAAAAACAACGCCTTTCGGTGCAAAGAAATATTTTATAATTGGGTACATTTCTATTGGGGAACTTTATACCATATCGGTGTGCGGCTGCTCTTGCGCTCCCATGACACTCCACCTAACGTCAAAAGCATATCTTACATACTCAGAATATGTATACGGTTGCATTTTTAAATAATTTTTATCTATAGAATGGCGCTGCGTAGATTCAAATAATACAATTTTCAAACTAAAAATACTTGAGATTTCTGTTAACTGTCAGACTAGTTGTTTTATCCATAGCACACTGCAATTAATTTTTTTGGCTATGTATTGGATGTTAAATGTGGGTCACGTTAGGAATGGTTGAAATCGAATTTACTGAAAAACGGTACATCCTATTGAAATTTAACAAGAGTACATTTTTTATGTTAAATACTTAATATTTTAATATTTTGGAGTCAGAAACTAGAAAAAATTAACTACAAAAAAGATATGATTAAATTTGTACCAGAGCCTTGCATTTTGTTACGCCCCTATAGAAAATTTTGAAATGTAGTTAATGAAACTTATTAAGCACGTCAAGGTTAATATCTCACCAAAATTTCGTGACTTAATGTTGAACCGTTTAGATGTTACGCATTAAAAACTGTTTCTGAGGTGACCCCTTTAAGTGAGCGTATCACCCTTAGGAGCCGCCACTGACAAAAGTTGTACTAAGGTTTTCGTAATCTTTCGACTTGTTTTACAAGCTCACAAGTTTTGAATACTTACTACTGTTACACCTTGTATATTGATTTTTCGGCAAAGCTTTATTTCAAGTTCCACCCAAACGTCTCACGTACCAAGTTAAAATTTCAGTAAATTTAAGAAATTATTGGAAAATTTGAACCCATTTTTCTCAGTCATTTTTGTATATATTGGTATGGGACAAACGTGAAAAATCATTAAAAAAATATATCTATAACTTGCTCGTGGCCGAATTTCCGCTTATAAGGGAACCAAAAATCGAAAATTATTTTTTTGCTGTATTTCTGAATTTATTATCAAAATTTTAACGCGAGGAAGTAATAGATAATTATTAAATAGAACTACAGTTAAAAAATGAAATTATTCTGTCGGAAAATAAATGAGAAAAATGGGTTACGGCTTATTCAGGCACTGCGAAACCAGCCTTAACTGAAGTCATAGTTGAGTGACTCCATAGTGCAGATAACTGGGGTAGTTGCTTTCCGAAAAAATAAGCCAACAGAATTTTCTCAGGCACTTCCTTTACTTTGTTAGCTTTGCACCAATCTTCAAACTTTTGATACACCAACTCATACCGCGCCTTGGATTTTGTCGGAACTAGAATTAAGATCACTCCGTTTGCCGCTGCTTCTATATCAGAGGATAAACTTCCATCAAAATCACCCATTTTGAAAAGCACTTTTTATATTTATGGGTTTGGTTTACAAAGTTTGACAGTAACCATGTATAAGAAAACTTGATACGTAAACTTAATAGCTGATACTTTTTTCTGTTCATTGAAAGTACACCAGCTTCTTGTCACGTTTTTTGACACTTTTTTCAAAATATATTTTTTTGAGATTATTAAATGAAAATAGATAAAATTTTGTACAATATTCTTTTTGTAAATTCATATTACTGCACTCGATGTTTTATCAAATACTTTAGCATCTCGTGCTATAATATGAATCTTTACAACACTCATAAATAACTATTCTGTAATAGTGTTGAACTAGAGTAAGCAAAGTACAGAACATATTTTACCTACATTTGAAAAAATTATTTTTAAATTTGTTCTTTGTATTATAGATCCTGAACATTTAGCACAATTACTGATAGCTTTTTTTAGTTCAAGAAAGAATTGTTCGGTCAAATGTTTTTTGTTCTTCTAACTTTAGGTAGTTTTAGGTATTATTAAAAACATGACAGAGTGGCAAACGTGGGCAGAGCGGTGTAAGAAGACCAACACCGCATCTTTTTCAATAAGAGTATTTTCCAAAGTATGTGCTACTAGCACCATCTAAGTGTTATCGCCTATTATTAATAATCTGAAACAGTTCCTCTCATTGTCTGCTAGTTAGCCAATAAACCGAAAATGAAAATTTGTTATGAACATATAGGTTAATGTATGCATGCAGAGGAAAACAATATTAAACATAGGTTCAATACATACATAAAAGCAGCATAAATTTATTGGTGTCACTAAATTGAAAGCCTTAGAAATTCCGAAACAACTTTTAATTGCTCGTGTCAGAAGATTCGATAAAGTTGTAGTGGAAACATTTTCCATATTATAAAGGAAGAACCAAGTATCACTTTAAAGTAGATCAAATTCTTAATGCTAATAAATCTGGACTGTTAATGGTCGTAACAAATTTACAGAAGTAATTACCCCAAAAGGTCACAAAGTGGCTAAAATAATGTCGGCAGAAAGAGAACAAAATAGTATAGTGAAAGAATGAAACCTGAGTTAACAGCAGATAGTTTTCTTGCTTATGTACATGAAACCTTCAGTTGATGATCTAGTTTTACTACTAGTTCATAACCACAGTTCACATATTTCACTTTTTAGAATCATTTTTTGCAGAGAAAATGGAATCATATTAGTGGGGTTCCCTCCCCATACTATACACCGGTTACAGCCACTCGATTGTGAATTTTTTGATTATTTGAAAATTTTCTATAATCAAATGTGTGGCTCCTTCCCCATTAAAATATCTGTGACTTAAACAGCAAATAGAAGAAGAAGAATCTTTGTTCACAGAAGATTACGGTTAAGCAACAACAGTTAAAGATGCTGTAAATGGAAGGCATTTAATTCCACATATTGAACCATTTAATTCACTGATATTTGATTAATGATTTTGCACCAGTAACGATGACTAAACGTGGTTCACCACGTGGACCGGTAAATAGAGCTTCTGCTGTTCATAGACCACCCCCCCCAATTGGAGGACGAAGATTTGTTTTCATATGAGGGCTCCCAAATACCATCAAGAATTCTTCCTAAAAAATTTGAATCTGTTACTACATCAGAGTAAACTACCTCAAATGCATCAACATAATTTAAACTCATCAGGGATTGGTTTCAAACTGTTAGAAATACTCGATCAGTAGTGGATGTGTTTCGACTGAATGTAACTCAAGAGGTAGTTGGACGAACATTTCAGATAATTTCAAATAAGTTCTTAACTCTTGTGGGAACAGACCTAGCATGTACTTGTCAAGCCTCACATCGTAGCATGGTGTCTTTTGTATACTATGCGATTTCATTAAAACACCAACTTCCACAAAAATATATATTTCCAAGATCTAACAAAATAGTAGGTGTACAACGTATGCAGTTGTATTACCGACTGATAATAGATATTACAATTTAAAAGAAACTAGGCACGCATTGTATTTATATTATGCCATGCTATGCACAAAATATTTACTTTAATTTGAATTAAAAGGTTCGAAAACAATGCAAAATATTGACTATCGTTGTTATAGGTGTTTCTTACATCTTTCAAGGCTCAACCGCCCGACTACAATTCGTTTTTCTTTATTCTGCAGGCAACCAAGTGTCAGGTTCTAGGATGTAGGCGTCGCGTCGGTACGTCTCCAGAAAAGTTATGCCCATATATATTGTTTTTGGATGTGTTCATTCGGCTCGAATGCGTGAGGTTTGTTGAAGCGTGAATTTTATAAAAGGAAAATTTTGCCAATTCAGCGCTGACACGTATATTTATTAATGGTGAGGATCATTAAATAAAAGATAGTTGAACAACAGGAAAAACTATTGATGCAAACTTAATATTAAACGAAGAATGTAGCTAGTATGGAAAAGAGACAGTCGTTATTGTCGTTTGCTTTTGAGGTACAGAGCGTCACTGCTGATTATTTATTTTAGTTATATCTGCTGCACGAAATTCAATGTATTTCATTCAAATTTTAAACAATTTCTACCTACGTTTCTGAGAATATTAAAAAGATTGATGCTACTAGCTTACTACTTTGCACTAGGTGTTGTGTTCTTTCTAGTGACATTTAAGCAGGACTTTATTAAATTTACACAAAAAAAGTTTAGTACTTGACGATTAAATTCCAGTTCAAGAGGTTCAAAAATATAACATTTTTCAAAGTTTTAACAACCTTTTGTTTTCTGTTGAATTCATAAATCATTTTAACATTTTTAAAATATCGTCTATGTTTCTTTTATATGAGTTAAATACTTGCACACTTCCTGAAAGTCTCGACTAGTTGTTATTTCTCCATCGACCTCATACTGTAGCAGAAGAGGGGAAATCCACACCCCAGGTGGTTGGCGATTAGCCCTGATCAGATGCGCTGGCTGTCGAGCACTAAAACCGCATCAGGGTTTTATGTTTCCGATAGCGGCTGCCGCACTGTTTCAGCTAGATTGATAATTTTTATGGGCACGTATAAAATGGAGTCGTCGTCAGCAATCGAATGACTTTCGAGGCACTGGCACAAAAGACTTCATCAGAGCCTCAGCGATTTGTAAAAATGCAAGCGGGCGGTTTGGTCCGAGGTGGAGAACTTTGTGTTGGTATTAGGTCGAATGAGGATAACATCATAAGATAAGAATGTCGCATCTAACAGACAGATCTAGATTCAGTAAACATTAAAAAATTAACTTGGATAATTTGATGTAAATTTGAATTCTATTTTCAAGTTTCTCTTTAGAAATTTGTTTGCAACTTGTATGTGAAGTTGTTTTCTTACATACTTCCTATAAATAATAATAATAATAATATCTCTACCCCTCATTCTAATCACAGGGATTAGCCCAGAACTCGGAGACTTGTGCGGGAGAGGGGGCGGCATATTATTATTAAGCAGGCCGCATTTGCGCCCAGGAACGACTTACGTTGGTAGGCCCTAACCACTATTCAGTGCAGGAATGAGGAAAACCTGGAAAACCTCATTAATTAGGGGGGTAGTCAAATATCAACCGGCATCAATCTCTCACATTGACCCAAGCTAACATTATTCCACCCTACCATACCCACAGAGAGGGTGCCAATCCTCTCCACGAATATAGCTTATATACGGTCTACCGGCAGCTGGGCTCGAACCAACTCCGTCTAGTCACCTCGATTCAAGTACTAACGCCTTAAACCGCGCGACCACTGACCGAAATAGTATATAACATTAGTTGCTATGAATTTGTGGTTAAATAAAATAAAAAGCTATGAGTTCTCTCCAACGATAGGGCTGGCCCTAGCTTAGAGGAGACGGGAGTGGGTTGATATATTAAATAAATTTTATAAAGGCGCCACCCGTTTTACAATCCGTTGGACAATGTACAGGAGGGCTGGACTGGTTCTAATATCTTACAGTAATATGGAACAAAAAAAACGAGAAAATGGTATAAATAAAAGCTCTGAAAATCGCTATAATAATAAGTGGTAACTTTAATAGTTTCTCAAATTGCAGTGCATAGTAACACATCTGATCAAAACCGGCTGTTGATTAACCAATATGGTTGCAAAGTCTTGAATATTTGCCTAGCAAATGTAACCGACAAGGCGTATGATTTAGGTTAGGTGTACTCAGTACATAAACAAATACTCGACAAATACATAAACAAAAATTAGGCAAATGTATATCTATCTAGATAGTGTCTAGGCAGAAAATAAATAATAATTATAACATAACCTTCTCCGATAGCACTATGGTTCGGTGTAAAAGTTCTGTTAGAACAAAGAAATACAAAATATAACAGGTAGTAGACACGTAGGTATAAGTTAGCAGCAGGTAATAATTATACTATATATGATTAATGTATGGTATCGAAAAGTTTGGGTATTTCCAACAAAGTAGTGTTTATTTTTTGTATGCTCTACCTAGATGGCAGGGAAGAAATACTATTAACTGAAGAAGGGTAAAGTAGCAAAAGCAATTTGAACATCAACTACTACAAGCATCGCTAAGTAAACAATAAGTACTATTTATAGTCTTAGCAATAAACAAAAGGTTTATCATTACTATAGTGAACTAATCTAAACTTTTAAAGAAAGAAAACAGTTTGCAAAATTTCTAGATAAAGTGAATTTGCACTATTAATAAATAAGCTAATAAATCATACTAAGCAAGCAAAGCAGGAATAAAGCAAGCACTAATTATGCTCGTATGACCGGTATATCAAAGTGAGTAACGTAATTACTAAAGTAGTAAAATTAAATAAGCGACATAGGCTGAAGTAATAACTGCAGCGACACACTAAACTAAACAAATAAAAATAACCAATAATAAGATGCAAGCAAGTAAAATCAAGAAATGTCTAAATATGACTAGCCATATGCAAAGCTTAAAATTAGGCTTATCGATAATGTAGATAGCTATCTATCCATCGTAGACAGAGACCAGGGATACATGCAGGAGCCTCTACAGATGGTATCAAACAAAGCAGCACCAGGGAGAGAAATCCTACATACAATAGCAGGTCTTCGAGAGCCAAAAAGGGCATTCGGTAAGCCAGCGTTGGTAAGGAGAGTCACCCTGTCTTAACTGGACCTACGTTGACAGATAATATATGTGTAGCTAAGATTATTGCTAAAACGATGTGGAGAGTACTGGAGACAACACCAGTAACAATAACTACAATATTGATAATGATGAGGACTAAAAACATAAATTCATATAAGTTGGTTTCATGGCTGGTTGTAGGGCGGCTTCATGGGGAGCTAATAGCTATTTTACGTCAGATTTATGGACAGAAATCCAACCAAGAAGGTCGATACTGGGACTACCAGAATTAACAAATATACCAAACTAAATTTGCCCACAAAAGCAGCCAGATCCGCAAATAATTTTGCGATAATTTCGTCGTACCTAGAGCACACGCTGCTAAATTAAAATTGATGTTTTCCTAACCTAGCGCTAAGAACGAGGGCTGTGGTAAGAAATATTTCAACAAAAAAGGTCACAAGAAAAAGTCTGATTGCAGGTAAATCGCGATTAAATACCAGAAGTAATGGAAGAAATATATGAAGAATTATAATTTAAATTTTTGAAAAATAGTACATACCATAATTACCAATCAAATAAATAATAAATATTAATTTGTTATATTAAATTATTCCAGCGGTAACATAACCAATTTTAAGGGTACCTAGTTAAAAGATTTATGAATTTTGTTATGGATTTCTTGTTTATCTTTAGTGGTCATAAATTCATATTCAAAATATTACTTATATGTTATTAATATTTATATCAGTGTACAAGGTACCATTGGTTGATGTCCTGGACAATTTAGGAATCATAATATTTGTGCTTTCAATAATATTGGGTTCGTTCCTCGACTTTTCAGGTTTGTTACTATTACTGAGCACATTACCAAGCTCTTCCCCTTTCCAATCTAGATCAACGACAGCTAGAGTGACAGCACAAAAAGCTTTTTAAGTCAAACATTTCTGAATTCTGAACATTTCTGAGATATTCTTCCTCACTTCATTAAGGGTATTGAATTTTGAGGAACAACCTATTTTAAAATATGACTTGCATTTATAAAACACTTTGTACAGGATTGGATAATTGCTAAATTGTGTAAATATTATGGACAAATACATAATAAACAATGAACATGATATAAATATCTATATTTATAAAAAGGAAAAATATTTTTCTCCATATACCTAAAACTTATCGACAATTCCATGGCTAATATGATTTCCAAGATATAAAATTAAATCTGGGAAATACTAAGAAAAATGTACTAAGTTTAGTAGAAACTCTTTGTACATTACGCTTCAGTGCCGTTAAATTTTAAATAAAAAATGTCGCTAATCAATTTTGGCTAAATTTGGAAACAAATAAGTAGGCTCTGACAATTAAATGAACAGTTCAAGTGTTGACTTAATAGAGTTTTTCAGAAATTACACCGATTGGAGTATAAACAGGTATAAGTACTCTGTAAATGTGGCCGGCGCCATAAACTGTCGGCTCATGCTACAGACAAATATTTTTGGGAAAATAATATAGCACACTTTGTTGAGTCTTATTAAATTATTGAAGTAAATTTTAGTATGTAGCTTAGCATCAGTTTTACTTGTTAAAGTCTTATAACAACTATCTGCTGCCAAATGTGGGCAACCGAAAACTAAATTTTTGATGGATGGACGCTTTTCCCAAATTTCTAGCCTCCAAACGGAGGCGATCTTCACCTTATAATCTTATATGGAAAGTGGGATTATGTAATGCATCATTTTAAAGTGCTTTCAATTATCCTTTCAACGCCATCTAGTATTTTAATTTTTAATGATCAGCTCTTGAGTAATTAAAGATAAGAAATTGAGATTATCAAATTCACTTACCACTAATGTTACTTTGTTAGATGTGGAAAATGCTCACCACCATATCTCTGCAATAGTAGAGACATTGCTCTAATATTATGGGCTATTTGTGGAACAATAATGCTATACTCGTGTACAATGCGTTGTTGCAAGTCATGTAACAATTCAAGTTGTGTCGTATACATTTTTGTCTTTAAATGGCTCCACAGAAAAAAGTTTAAGTTAACTGTCACTACTACCATTATTGGTCGGACAAAATCCCACCAATATTTCGTGCGGTACACAGTCAGCATACAGAAAAATTTAAAATTTGGGTAGGAATTTTTAGAAATCGCATTGTCGACCCATTTTTTTAGCTGATAATTGAACCAGAGAAATGTATTTGGATCTGTTGGAAAACGCCATCAATCCCATTTTAACTGACATGCTTGGCAGAACGATCGTTGCTATACCCAAAACTTAATTTTTCAAAAAGACTGGACTCCTCCACATTATGTGATGCCTGTGAGACAATTGAGCATACGTTCAATAGATTTATTACCGTTGAACTTTTTGTTTATTTCTAAAATTATTTCCAAATGAGGTCATATAGGTATACACTTTGTATTGAATTTTTATTATTTTTAATTGTTCACTTCAAATGGAGGCCAACTTTTAAAGGTTATTTAATATATTCAGTTGACAAATTTTGGGTGTCTCGTACAAAAATGAATGTCTCAATTTAACTACAAGATTTTGGCAAAACATTTCGAGGAAAGTTGAATTTCAAAACTCCTTAAAAATTATGCGGTATGAGTAAACTTTTCAAAGCCCAGCTGAGAAATCCTTTTTTGTCTAGTAGATATCTAGTAAAGCTGTATACAAATATACAATTTCACCAGCCATATCCAATACTCTTTTAAACCCTGTCCACATACAAAATTAAAACTTTTGTCATTTCAGTTCACTGAGTCAGTTATGCCTTCGAAGCGCTAGACCCTTCTACATCAACTATTCCGGCTACTTGTTCCAGCTAGATTGATAATTTTTATGGACCCGTATAAAACGTAGCCGTTGTCAGCATTCGAATGGCTTTCGAGACGCTGTCCCAGTATAAAGGACTTCATCAGGAGCTCCACGATTCATAAAAATGCAACCGAACGCTTTTATCAAAAGTGTTCACATGTGACGAAACCATAAAATGGACTCCCGCGCCAGCTTCCAACAAAGCAATGGGATTATTTTATTGCTCGACTGGCTCTTTGAGGTTTGCTCTTATGGAGTGCAATATGTGCTACACAGTTGGGTACTTATTGAGTGGAGTGGTAGTATCGGTTATACGGCGTTGAATATTATGCTGGGAAAAATCGATGCAAGGATCTTTTCAGCCGCGTATTTTCTAAATAGACGGTTAAATGGTTTCCTCCTTTTATAACTAAGTATTAAACCACGCAATCAGTTGAAAATTTATAAAAGGTAAATGCGAACATAGTGTTCATGTAATTATATTTTTCTTATAAATATTCTGCATTTGGAAAATATAAAACGTGAATAAAACATTATCTGCATTAGTTGGAAAATGTTTTGTGTATTTGACCGTTTTCAGTTGTAAATTTCTATTTTTAATACATTCATCATTACTACAATTATCTACAATTTTTTAAATGTCCCTATGATATTTGTAGATTAATTACAAGAACAAACGACTTACCTGTAGGAGGATCGCTCTGAAGTATATGAGTTATACTTGTGTAATGCAATGCTGCAATAATAATGATAATGATAATGATAATGATAATGATAATGATAATGATAATGATAATGATAATGATAATGATAAAGATAATGATAATGATAATGATAATGATAATGATAATGATAATGATAATGATAATGATAATGATAATGATAATGATAATGATAATGATAATGATAATGATAATGATAATGATAATGATAATGATAATGATAATGATAATGATAATGATAATGATAATGATAATGATAATGATAATGATAATGATAATGATAATGATAATTATAATGATAATGATAATGATAATGATAAAGATAATGATAATGATAATGATAATGATAATGATAATAATAATTATAATAATAAAAATAATAATAATCCCTAAAATTTCAAAAAGTAATGATATAAATCTAGTAAAACCAGTATAGAACAGAATCAGTTACACTTTTAAAAAGGTTAAATTTAAATCATCGCACACTGTAGCATTAGTAGCAATTGTATGCAATATTCTGCTTACATCACATTCTGTATTCTGTCACTGCTGGAAATATAAAATTTGAATTATTAATATGACTACTTCTACAAAAATTTAGGACACGTTCTAGGGTATGCACAGAAGATATAGAATTGACAAAACGATAAAGAAATTTGTACTTTGTTCAAATTAAAGAAAAAACCTTAGCGGTAAGTAATAATTTTGATTTCACCTTACATACATTTTCTAGAGTTGTTGCTCACATGGGGTTAAATTTAGAGCTTAATAATCAAAACCATATGCCAACCTGTTGTAAATAAGTTCTCCGGATGAAATGAACTGACACGAACACAAATTCAATTACGCAATTTCAAACGAACCGGAATTATCCAAAAAGTTTTGTTCTGGAACAGACTCGAAAGTAGACAGATCTATTAAGTTAAATTTAAATTATAAAATGAAAGGATCGTTCAATAAAGTAAATCAGAATATATTACAGTAATCGAGGAATTCGCAAGAAGAAAATTGGCGTATTTCTTAAGTTTATCTTTATAAAAAGAAGGACACCACTATAATAAGTTACAGTGCTTAGATCAGAATTAATGTGAAAACTGTGTACTTTTTTATATTCTTTCTTTCTTTCTTTTTATATGCTTTCTAATTTCAGCAGTTGCAGCATGCGAAATCAGAAGTTTGAAACACTGACGGATGCGTTAGAAAATCATACCATAGTACATCGGTTATTTTGAAAAATTTATATTTGATTCTGTCCATTATTTCTGTTGATAATTGGAATATACTGTTAAATTAAATCAATAAAACATATTTATTGCAAAATGTAGCAATAACAATAAAAAATTGTTATATAAAGGATACTTGGGAACTGTATTTTTTTATTGTTATTTATGTTATTTGATTTTTGTCTAGAAACTGGTGCACACTAATTTAAGCGTATTTATCAATTATTAACATACAGGGTGTCTACTCCTATTTGTGTATAAATCCGTTGAAACTTTATTCCTCAAGATAATCAGACACATTTTTTTGTTATTTTAAATGATATCGAAAACCGCTTTCTCTGACCTTACCACGGCATTTAAGATGGCGATCCAAGACCTGCTATGCTTTTTTAATACCCCCGAAATTCAATAAAAATGTTTAGCTTTTTTTTATTTATAAAGATAAGGTGATAGTGTTAATCAGGACCCCTCAAAACCCTTATATGTGAAATTTAAACAAAAACTATACAGTTTTCTTCTACACGTTTTGAAGTTTTATTTTTGTAAAACTTCGTAAAATTTTTATTTTTCGAAATAACGCAACAAATATGTTTTTGATTTAAATGTCATCGAAAACCGTTACTTCTAATCTTATCAATAAAAACGTTTAGCGATATTTAATTTAAAATCTGATAAGGTGGTGATACGCAGGTGATCTCAGAACCCGCATGTGTGAAATTTGAACAAAAACTATATATAGTGTTTTCTTCTACACGTTCTCAAAGTTTTATTTTTATAAAACTTTGTAAATAATTTATTTTCCAAAACAACACAACACATAGTTTTATGTTTTAAATGACATTGAAAACCTTTTGACATAATTCCATGGCTCAACACTTGATTCGTCTAGTGCCTTTCAAATTCAGTATTTTGTTTTGAGGGGAGTTGTGATTAACTTCACCTTATCAGATTGTAAATCAAAAATTCGCTAAACATTTATATTAAATTTCGGGGGTATAAGGAATTGTAACAGGTCTTGGAATGCCATAGCTAGAACAAGCGGTAAAAAAATGTTGGATTATCTTGAAGAATAAAGTTTTACGAATTTGTACAAACATAAAACTTGAGAACGTGAAGAGCCAAACACTGTAATAACACACCTTATAAGACTTTAAATAAAGAAATCGCTAAACATTTTTTTTTTAACTCCGGGGATATAAAAATAAATACAGTAAGCCTTGGATCGCCATCTTAAACGCCGTGATAGGATTAGAAGGAACAGTTTTCTATATCATTTAAAGTATAAAAATATTTGTTGCGTTATTTTGGAAAATAATAATTTTTTACAAATTTTTATAAAAATAAAACTTTGAGGACATGTGGAAGAAAACACTCTGTATAGTTTTTGTTCAAATATCACATAAACGGGTTCTAAGATGACCTGAAAAACACCACCTTATCAGATTTTAAATAAAATATCGGTAAACGTTTTTATTGAACTCGGGGTGTATAAAAATAATCATAGCAGGCCTTTAATCGCCATCTTAAACGCCGTGATAAGATTAGAAGTAATGGTTTTCGATGATTTTTAAATAAAAAAAAATATTTGTTGCGTTATTTTGAAAAATAAAGTATTTATTAATTTTTACAAAAATGAAACTTTAAGAACGTATAGCAGAAAACACTCTGTATAGTTTTAGTTCAAATTTCACACATAGGTGTTTCGAGGGGTCCTGATTAACACAACCTTATCAGATTTTAAATAAAAAAATCGCTAAACGTTTTTATTGGATTTCGGGAATATAACAAAATCAGAGCAGGTTTTGGATGGCCACCTTAAATGCCGTGGTAGGGTCATTTAAAATTTAAAAAAATTGTAATTATCTTGAAGAATAAATATTTTACGGATTTGTACACAAATAAAAGTATACACACTTTCTGATTATTGTTAAATTGCGTAAATTGGAAAAACTATATTAATGTATACACAGGTCCACAAAAAAAAGTCATGTGTGCTGGGAATTCGACTATATTTTTCTTTTGTATTTTTTCCCGGGGTCGCACAGCAAATTTTAGAGAAAACCCATAAAAACGATAAAAGTCACATCAAAAGTTTACACAGTTCCACAAAAAAAAGTCATGTGTGCTGGGAGTTAGACTATATTTTCTTTTGTATTTTTTGCCGCTGAAGACGAATCTGAAGTTAAAAATGGGGGTTATATAACAAATATTTGAGAAAACCTAAAAAAATTGATAAAAATCACTTTCTCGATACGTTATAAATTTAGAAATGAAATAGTTGAGTTTGAGGGAGTTTTGGTAGGTTAAGAATTAAGGGAAAAATTAGGAAGTTAAGTCTAATAAATACACATGCATCATCTGAAGACGAAGATTCAGACACTAAGTCAACATTTTATGAGGACCTAGAAGAAATTATAGGAAGGATTCCAAAATTCGACATAAAATGTATATTAAGTGATATGAATGCAAAAATCGGAAGAGAAGAAGAACTGATGCAGACAGTGATCACATACAAGTGGTAGCAACAATAAAACAAGAAAGACTGTCAAAAAATAATATTGAGAAGGAAATAAGCGGAAAAATACGATGTGAGGAAATTAGAAGACGTCAATATGGCAGTACAAGAACAAGAAATGAGAAAAATTATTGAAGATTCACCTCAGCAGGAACTTATTGAAGAAGAATGGAGACAGTTTACAACAGTATTTGAAGAAGTTACAGGAAGAATGTAAGGGAAACCAAGGAAACGACAAAAGAATGCATGGTTTGATGAGGAATGCAGGCAAAGTTCGGAACATAGAAATAAAGCAAGAGTAAGATTAATGGAGGTACACAGTGAAGAGAATATGAGAAACTACGAACAAGTAAGAAAGGAAACAAAGAAGAAATGTAAAATAAAGAAACTAAACCATTTACATAGAGAGAGAGAGTTGAAAGAAATAGAAGAATCATACAAAACAAGGAGCTGCGAAATTTCCATCAGGAAGTAAAGAAATGTAAAGGACAGCATTCAAGACAACCTCATTATTTTAAAGATAAAGAGGGGCTGCTTATAGGCGAAAAGAAGGGAAAGTTAAATAGATTTGCACAGTATTTTGAAGAATCATTAAACGAAAGGGAAGAAGAGAACGAAGACACTATGGGAAGGATGAACACCGATCACTCAAACCTATTACAAAAATTTTGGAAAAAAATTTCTCTGAGCCACAACAGGTGGTCAAGGAAGTAAAGTTAGGTTAGAACAAACAAAAATTCCTAAATCAATGTTAGCATTACTACCAACATCCTGGCTTGTTGGCCAGTTTCTTAATAGTTTTTTTTTTAATATTACAAGTGATGTCAGAAGTTGTGACATTGTGACAATGTTTTTTGATGTTTTCTGTTTTGATGGATGGTTCCATTGCATTTTTATTAATCTCAATCTTTTTCGTAAGTTTCTATAACTTTTCCTTATACATTTTGATAATTATTGTACGTTTTTGTAGTTTCCTGATGAAGAAGCAATAACGGCTTCGAAAGCTTGAATAGAAATACGGAGTTTTCTTCTTTCTTGCCTATGTGACTGCTATATCTGGATTAATTAATTTTACAAATATCTATATTTAAATTGAAGTTACAAATGTAAGTATATATAAAATATAAAAATTTAAAATATCTACTCTAAAATTACATATATTTTAACCTAAAAACTACAATGTATAAACCATATAGTGTCGGTAATTTACGATGGAATTTAGCATAATAGTTGTAAAACACATAACATAATATGGCAGTTTACCCATGTTTATATCTATAATATTACATTGTTTAAATTTCATTTACAAAATTATTATGCAATTTTACATAACTTTGCGCTGGTCACAAATTTCCAACATAAAGTTATGTGTAAAATAACAAACAAATTTTTATCAGTGTTTACACCACGATACATCAGTTTTATTAATTGTACGTTTTTTGCCTATTTTCAAATATAGAGTAGCAACTGTTATATATCATTATGTGGAAAAAATAATGCAATTGAACTGCGTGAAAATTTACATTTAAAAAAATTGAATGTTTGGGTCACGTTTCAAAAGAAAACCTTTAAAAAAATTACAAGTAGGTCAGTGAACTTTATATAAAAACTTCTATCTGAAACCAATCTCAGTTTTTCAGCTATTCTCTGAGATATGAGGAATTACTTAAAGGCAGTTTTTGTTTCAAATTTTGCATTATATTTAAAAATCAAGAGGTTTATGAAAATTCTGTTTGTCCGAAAAACTAGACCTGTGTCTGTGAAAACTTTATCCCTTTATCTCTGGTAGTTTTCGAAATAAACTGCAATTACAACGAAATTGAAACAACCTGTTCATTCACTACTGAATATTGTTAAACAATATGTAATTGTGTCAATATAAAATAACTTACACCGGAAAGAAATTACACTCTTACAACTGTTAACTAACACCGGTTTCTCCTACAGGCAATAAAAGGTTACGTGATATACTAAGTTTCAACATTTTATTTGGCGCACATATTTGTTTTCGGAGTAAACAAAGAGTTAGAATAAAAAAGTTTTGGGTAGTTATTTACAAGATTGCGGAATCTGGCAAAATACGAAACGTACGATAACCGCTCCGCTAAAGAGGAAATGCCGGTCCGGAAATTTTCCAATTAAACCCGTCCCCTGTGTCCCAGACCGTAAAATAAATATTTAAACAAATTTCCTCCGCTACATAATGTCGACATCCCATTTTTGTGTGAGCTGTATCTTTGCATTTTTATTAAAGACCCAACCCGAACTAACGGATATGTAACGGGTTAAGCTCACGAAGGCGTAAAATTGTCAATTTGCGAATGTTACCGAAACATCATAACTTCCCTGCAACGGTTATGTGCCGCACGTAAAAACATTTTCTGTTACGGTATATTTTTTTCGTGTTTAGCTGAGATACTTAGTAATCTAATGTTCAATTAGTTAGTTATTTGTCAACTCACATTTTACCGGTGAATGTTAAATCTAAAAATAAGAAAAGCAGTTTACATGCAGTAAAAACAAGCTCCTAATTTTTTCGATTTCTCAGTTATTCCAAATTCAACAATAAATTTTGAAATTGTCAATTACGTACTGTATGCTAATTTAGTAATTAAAAAAGTACGTTTAAATTTTAAGTGACTGCCCTAGACATGGGGCTATTAATGTGTAACAATTTATAAATAGTTTGGGAAATAATTGAACAACATATTTTTCCTACAATCGTGCGGAAAAATGTACTTTTCCGCACGATTTTTCGTGCCATCTTTCCGCACTAGTGCATTTGTTACATTATACAGTAGGCCTATCGTATTGTTGTGACAATGCTTGTGTCTAATGTAACTCAGCATATGTAGGCAGCATTCTGCTAAAAAGCTTGCGCTAGATTTTTCTCAAGGTGCTTATGAGTACCGCTCGATGCAACTTACCGTCTAACAGTAAAGAGCAATAAAGCTGATGTGACACTGAATTACGCTGAACACAAGTAATCATCAATAAAAATTACTGTCGTTTCCATAACTACGTGCAATTTGATTGTTCATATTTTTTGACATAAGTTTTAAAATTATTCAGTTCCTCACAATGAGTGAGGAATCTCTCAATGATGTTCCGACAGATATATTGGAGGCCGCTAATGATGCAAGTATGGTATTAATTCCTGCAGAATCAAAAATTCGCTATGAGAAAAAGCCTTCGATCAATAGCGTATGGGAACGAACACTTCATCTTTAAAAAAGGAATTTTTGACCTATCTCCGTCGACTCTATGGTAGAATTATTCAATGTTGAAACTGCTTCAAAGTAAACAAGGATATTGATATAGGAAAATACCTCATGCTAACGGCACATTTAAAGAAATCAAATGTTGGTTACAAGAATTCAGACGACTTACGTCACAGGAACAAATGAATAATTCATTATATTTTCACTTATAATATCCCTATTGTTTAAATTATTTCCGGAAATTGTTCCGAGGTTATGAATATTTTGAAAATTTTCTAAAAATATTAATGAGAAAAAAATTTTGGTGATTAATTTAAGGCTCTTGTGATATTCGGTAAGAAAATATCACACCAAACTAATTCGAAGGTATATCAGGATATTTAGTTTATATTTAAAAATAATTAGATGTGGAATATAACTAAAACTTACTGTTTTTGTTTGTTTTCATTTATACATATATACACCATTAAAACTCAATAATAACAAATACTTAAAATATGAAGTTCTGTCAAACAAAATGTCAATCTATTTATAAACGCAAAAAAATTTCCAGCTTACCCCAAGGAAGTTAATAGACCGTGCTCCAACGAGAATAAAAATATCTGGACATTTTTTATTACCATGGTAACGAAACAAAATAGAAGCCTATAACTGATTAGAAAATGTTGGTGTGAAGTTTTCAATAAAATATTTAAGAAATTGCAATTGAGAACAATAAAACTATATACTACACTAAATGTTTCCACTATATGTTACACTAAATTACAAAAAAATATTGTTTTTAACGCAACAAACTATAGAAAATTATGATGACAATAAAAACAATTGCGTGACGTCAGCCATGACATAGTCACTGTCTGACCGGCAGGAACATATGCACGATGAATGATGCCGTAGATATCGAAAAAAACGATCAACACCACCTTCAGTCGTGACTTGGACATCATCGCTTTCATTGGCCGCTCTCCACCATTTTCCACCCACTGCTGACTTTGTTTACGGGTCTCGGGGTCATACTCATATATCCAGGTCTCAGCTCCAGTGAATACCCGACTCACCCAGTCTCTACCGCGCTCGAAATGCGGGACAACAAATCCTCACAGATCAATTTTCGCATGTCTTTCTGTTCACGGGCGAGAACTTTTGGCACCATATTTGCGCAAATCTTTCGATATTCAAATTTTCGTGTAACATTTAGCGAACGGTTTCTTTGTTGACTTTTAACTTGTCAGACAACGCACGAATGCTTAGGCGCCGGTCAGACGTGATCAGTGCACGAAAGGATTTCCGAGGGTTTCTCGCCAGATTTCACTAAAAATTGAATCATAACACGTTGCTTGTAATTTGAGTCACTCATTTTCCCGACGCCACTAAAAAAGTTACTTCCAAAAAATACACATAAAACACAAACTAAACGTGCTATCGACTTCAACCTTGGATTGAAACTAAAAGGAAGGTCTCCGCTCTCTAGAAAAACGTTGACGAACGATGCAGTGTTGCCAGTTTCCGAGTTATAATTAAAGTCCCGGAACTTAATTGCCACACCTCGTATAGCAAAATGCTAAAGACAAACAGTTTATACTTATGACTCAGAGATATTCTATTTAAGGGAACAGGAACAGGAATAGCAATAAAAACTAATAAATGATTTATTTTGTTTCTTCAATTTTGTATTTTGTAAGTATAAAAAGCTTATTGAGGTTATCATATCATCACTTATCGAGCTATTGGTCGATTAGTGAAACCAATTTTTTGAAAGATGTTTTGCATATTGAGAACTAAAGGCCGATGCCCCTTTGTCGCCGATCCATTCTTCAGCGACACCTTCGCATTCTCCGATGATCAATTTAAATAAAATCCGGGGTGGCAGTGGCGGCGCCGGATTCCTCCTGCACATGACGAATGGCCGTGTGACGTGAGCCAAACGTTTTTGTGGCCCTCAAGACGAATGCGAGCTGTTTAAAGTTAAGGGAGGGGGGGTGCTCATTCATCCCATTGTTGCGAACATCTCGATCCGCGGCCTCCTCCGCCTGCGACAGATATGCGGCGGCGGCAAAAACGGTTCGCTGATTAATCTCAGCTTTTGTACGCCAGTGAAGGAAAATGATGAGAGGCCGGGGTTAGCGCGAGCAATGGGTATACGAGAAGCCGTCTAAGTTACGATATTTTTTTAGCAAAATTCCAAATCTTATTGGTAAGGATAGAGGTATTTATAATTACAAATATTATTTGGATGCTTTAGCCAATAAACTTATTTATTTGTTACAATAGATCTAAAATTAAAATTATGTTTTTTCATACATTTTTTATTAGGTATTAATATTGTCGCTGATGGAGTGTTTATGTATGATTAAAGTAAATTTGAGTTTTGAAAATCATTTACTGATTTCATTAAATTTAGCTCAATTAACTATCATTTTAAATATTTATTGAATGCAACCATGTTCATGGAATTGTTCCTTGACATGCCTAGGTATTTGGTATCAAAGAACATGCATATGAGTTCATGAATGCCAATGGACGATTAGTGATGATGTCGCAAATTAGGCAACCAACGGTACAAAATCATAAGAAAATTGGCGATAAAATTTACCTGTAAAATTTGACAATTAAACATTTTTCTATTTAATTACTACAATTACTTAAGAAATATCATTTAGTATACCATATATTAGACATTAATGCAACATAGAGCAGAGAACTTTTAAAAGAGTCCAAATATTTGCATATATTTTGGAGATGGGACGGTTTTGGGTGCGAGAAATTCAGGTTTGTTTCTAATTTTGACGTTACTAGTAAATGGCGTCACTTATGCTTCTTAACATCATGCTTCGTTTAAATGACAGTCCTTTTTTGTGGCTTAGTGTATACATCTGAGCTTTGAAACAATCGAAATCTTGTTGAAATAGTTAGTAATAACCGTTTTTATACAAAAAATTCTATTTGAAATATTCAATGCCTACAGCAAAATCTCAAAATGGTAAATTATGATGTGCAAAATTTCAATAAAATCTGCAAAGTTTGATGAAACCGTTATCTTTAGATTTTAAACATCCCCTCATTATCCTAACTTATTTATAGATTGTGGAATAAGGTTTTGACATATTAACAAATTACTACTTTTTAGCAGGCCAATTTAACTAAATTAAAGATACATATCTATGATCTATGGAAATATATGAAACGTTTTTATTTTGTAAAGTGGTTACTGGGGTACTGCAACTTCAACCAATCTTCAGGATTCTTACTTCCTCTCAGGATTTCCTTAAGATATTGTTCTCTCACTCTGCTGATTTTTTCTTTCTTTTAGTATTCATACTAAAACAAGGTTTCAATTTCCAAAGCACTTGAGTTCCTTAGTACTTACGTTAGTCCCGATTACATAACCAATGGCGCTACAGGTTGTGTAACTTGTACTTCGAGGTCTCTTAAGTCTTGTTGTGTAACCTGTTCGTGATCATCTAGCTTTCTTTCACATTCCATTATTTGCATGCTTTTCTGTACCACACTTTAGTTGGTATCTACTTATCACTCATTTGTCGTTATTCTTCCACTTCTTCGTTACTCTTATTTACGCTGTCTTGCAGCTCCTTTACCTTGACCAATTTTCTTGTACTCCTTTCTTGATTTCCGTTAGTAGTTTGACATTTCTTTTTGTTGTTTTCTTTTCTATTTCCTGAAATAATTGCTTATTTCTTTCTTCAGTTTTTCTCTCTTGTTCAACTTCTTTTTCTCGAGCCTTCCTTCTTCATTCTGGTTCTAGTTCTTGGGCTCTTATATCACAAAAACATAACAGTTATCTTGCTAATTTTTTTTAGGGCGTTATAATTTTTATAGATGACGGATGTCGTGCATTTTGCACCTATAGACTATGTAGATGCATGTTGCCCCACGTTGGGCGCCAATACACTATATGTACGTGTGTCTGTCTGACTGTCTATCTGTCTCTCTGTGTGTCTATGCAACCGAAAAATTATCTGAAAAGTAACCTTATAACGTTATAAGTATCTGCCAGGATTTCTTGTTTACTATTTATTAATTATCTGAAATAATAAAATATTATGACAGTAATATACTAACAAATATCTCTTTTTAAGTTACAACCGATCCCGATTAAGTGAACCCCTACAACACTGGGAAATAATAATAAAAGCAAGTTACGTAATTGCAAAAAAAGAAATACTGAAAAATATAAAATACATAGCAACAATATGCTTTTGGCAGAGCCGTAAATAGTATATCAGCTTAAAATGTATCTAAGATGGTTCAATTTAATTAGTTAATCGCAGCAAATGGCACACAGTAGAAAATGAGATGTGGTGAAAAGTATATCTGATGAAAAATATCGGTCAAATTTTACACGGGTGTATATGAAATTTTACAAGCAAATTTTATTACATTGCATGTTTGATGTAAAAATGTGTAAATATTTCAATATTCATTCAAGCTTGATAGTAATTAGCTGAAAGCCAGCAAGTTGATAGTAGATTTCATTACCAATACATCAGCAGTTCAAAAAAATCGCTAAATGCGTTTTAAAGAGTGCCATTATCATTGCAATAAATTGTACATCAGTGTTAAAGCAAATACAAATGTTTAATACGTTGTGCGCAATATTGTATTATACGTTTTATGCATCTACAGTATTGTAAAAAATGTAGATGGTGATGATCATGTTTAAAATTCGATTATAAGAGTAAATATGGAAAATTATCGTACTAAAATAAAGACGTAGTATTTTAATTAAGAATATTTACATTTATAGTACTTATACGGAGAATCATGCATTCATTAACACTGGATTATGTAATAAAAATATATGTATATATTCATGGTAATTTTGATTTCCTTTGATCTCCAATGGAGATTAAAGCTGCTTTAACTTTTTACTACTTTCAAGCAAATAGTTTTTTATAACCATTTCTGTGGATAAGTAAAAATCTCTGCAAGTTTCACTTAAGTACGAATTTTAACATTAATTTTATTTACTTGGCATGGATCTACTTCGCAACAAACTATATGGAGTTCCACTGTTTAAATATTTATTATTTTCACATTTCTACAGTCTACTAATAACCTTATCAGGTAAGTAATATCATTTCTAAGCCTTTGTCGTTCTGCTTTCATTTCGATCAATTTCCACTCTACCTGCAAAATTTATTTACTTTTCTCTGATTGATCTAGCGTAACAACTGCCTTTATATTATATGAACTTGTATGAATAATATTTCTTCAACATAAAATTGTTCTATTAAGAAAATATAAGGAACGTCGATTACAAGAAAATTAATATTTCAAGATATTAATTTTCCAGCAGAAACTACTACTATTTCAAAAGCAAATTGATATAATGTCGTAATGTTAAGTGTGTATGACATAGTCAATGCTACATTGGCAATTACAATTTGTTGTGTTCTGCAATAGAAACCAGAAGGAAGTTCTTATTCTTGTGTCTATTCAAAATGAGAAAATAAATATGAAATTTAAATTTGACATGAAAATCCCCTGAGAAGAGGGACGTGGAGATGATGTCAGCATACAAATACATCTGTACTTGGAACCGTTGAGTCTTTATCAAACTTTACTTAATATAACCACCTGTAAGTTTATGCAGAAGGAGATTTTAGAAAATTTTCCAAAACAAATAATTTTTCGTTAATTATATGTTTCTTAATATCATGTACCATATTTTTTACTAGTATTTAAGCTTGTCGAAATGAATATAAAAACAAATTTTTAACAGTTATACTGACTAGAGTATTGATATTACTCTGTCTTTAGCAATTTGCATTAGTTATTGCATTTATCTATTATTCATGTTTATAACATGAAACTGAAATATTTAAATTTACAATTGCGTAATAAAATACATTCGTATAAAATTAACATAAATCAGTGTTAATAGAAAATTACATTTTTAACATTAGAATAGCTGCACAGGTGTTATATAGAGTGTTTCTAAAATGCATCATACAACTTATGTAGGTGCTTTAACATGATAAATCAATGGTAGTTAGTAAAGAATTTTTTTCGAAACGTCAATTGTTTTTAAAGTTACAGCTTGTATTTTTTTTAATTTAACTTGTATATTTTAACTACTATCTACAAAAGTGCATAAAGGCCATGTTTTTTAATTTTCTTTTCGTTACTACACAAAATTTCGAATTTTAAATTTGAGCACATAATTTCGAGCTGGCCAAGTAGCTGGACTACCTCCACCAATCTATCTTTTCCCATATATCATATTTAATAAACTTATCATTTCAACATGTTCTAACATTCTCTCATTCTATCATTACTATTGTTACAAAGAAACAAGCTATTCAATCCTATAATTTTTGTCAGATCCTGATTAGAAATATCAAAATATCTGTAAAACAGGTTCATAGTGAATTTCCTCAAGACCACTTTTTTAGAAAATATAATAAAATTTTAATATTTGTACTGAAAAAATACTTCTCACCACTGGCGTAGAAGTTTAGGGGGTCCAAGGGTAAAGAAAACCTACGCCATTGGCTTTAGTTCAAAAAAGTTATTCACGTCACAATATTAATATTTTATTATGATTATTGCATACTAAATTTATAGGAGAAATATTTAGTTGTTTGGGAGACAAAAAATAAAATAATTTTTTTTAAGTTGTTTAAACTCTAAATTCCGTATTCAAACTCTAAATTTCATGTTCACACTCGAAATTTCCTGTTCAAATTCGAAATTTCGTTTGTATCGATCCATCCATCGATGATTAAATCCTGAATTCGGCTGTTCCCGCACATCTGCTCTGAAATAAGGCCTAGAGTCGTTTCAGATCAGATAAGAAGCAAGCTGAAGAGTAAGAATGCTGGTAAAACTCAAAGATGTTGTATTTCCACAAATCGAGTGATTATAAAGAGTGACTGTCTCATGCAGTAATTTCCAACAACTATTTTTTTTATTGGACAATTAAAACCTATAGTTTACCACAATATCTTAATTTCAGTTTATTTTGCCTTCACGTTTATTCACGTATTATTCTTATTCACGCAGCAACTCAAAAAATTCTAAAATATTAGAATTAAAACTATATATTTATTTATTTTCTGGCCGAAATTGACATCAATATTGACAACTGTTCTCTTCGGTCAGATATCCACCAGCATTTGGTTAATAGTTATTTGTATACAGAAGAAGCTTTTATTAATATTCAGTTTCGTTTGCTAAAAGTTGTATTAATGTGTGCACCTACTTACAAGAATATGCAAGACTTACCATAAATATATTGTGTATGTAACATGATCAAAAACTATTCGATCCTATCCTATCCTATCCTATCCTATCCTATCCTATCCTATCCTATCCTATCCTATCCTATCCTATCCTATCCTATCCTATCCTATCCTATCCTATCCTATCCTATCCTATCCTATCTCATCCCATCCCATCCCATCCCATCCCATCCCATCCCATCCCATCCCATCCCATCCCATCCCATCCCATCCCATCCCATCCCATCCCATCCCATCCCATCCCATCCCATCCCATCCCATCCCATCCCATCCCATCCCATCCCATCCCATCCCATCCCATCCCATCCCATCCCATCCCATCCCATCCCATCCCATCCCATCCCATCCATCCCATCCCATCCCATCCCATCCCATCCCATCCCATCCCATCCCATCCCATCCCATCCCATCCCATCCCATCCCATCCCATCCCATCCCATCCCATCCCATCCCATCCCATCCCATCCCATCCCATCCCATCCCATCCCATCCCATCCCATCCCATCCCATCCCATCCCATCCCATCCCATCCCATCCCATCCCATCCCATCCCATCCCATCCCATCCCATCCCATCCCATCCCATCCCATCCCATCCCATCCCATCCCCATCCCATCCCATCCCATCCCATCCCATCCCATCCCATCCCATCCCATCCCATCCCATCCCATCCCATCCCATCCCATCCATCCCATCCCATCCCATCCCATCCCATCCCATCCCATCCCATCCCATCCCATCCCATCCCATCCCATCCCATCCCATCCCATCCCATCCCATCCATGCAAATTTAGTGGTTGATGATAACAAGTGTATAGCTTCATTATCCTGATAACTCCAGAGGATACTGAAGGGCAAACCTTGATTTGACTCCAGAGTTTATGCTGTTAACCAAAACACGGTTTGTTAACAAAACTGTGTTCTTGTTTAAATCAGAGAAAATTAATTGGAAATTTAGGAGAAATTTGACAATTTATGTTGCACTGCATATCGTCGGGGTGTCAACCATTTTCCGTCCGTCATTATCGTTAACATAACTGTCGATATTTATTATTGTAAGACTTTAAAACATGTTAATTATAGTATTACAGATTAAAAAATAATAATATGTCTAACCCTCATTCAAATCAAGACGATTAGCCCGGAAGTCTATGACTTATGGAGGAGAGGGGGCGGTACATTATTATTAATCAGGCCGCATTTGCGCTCAGGAGCGACTTACGTTGGTAGGCCCTAACCACCATTCAGCGCAGGAATGAGGAAAACCTGGACAAGAAACCTACACTGACGACGTGGCAGTCAGCCCGGAAATTGTTCAGCGTTATTGTCAAACAATTTATATATACAGGGTGATTCAGTTTTTAATGAACAAACTTTGAGGGTAAGTAGAACTGTGAAAAATAATGGCAGTTTATTATATAATAGTTATAATTTTGGGACTTATAAGGAAGATACAAGGTGTTAAAGTTTGAAGAAAAAATTAGATTTTTTGATATAATTGCTAAAGTAACCATCAAACAATACTATCAATAATGGTTAAGCTATTTACTAACAGGACCAGTGAGATAACTGAAAAAAGTCAAATTTACTATGTAACCGTAGCAGATATGAAAAAATTATAAGATATGGTTTTTGTTAGAAATTGAAACATACATTTAAAAAAGTCATAAACTTTAACATTATATAGGGCGATACAACTTTTTCTCCTAAAATTAATGATACGACCTGCCCATATCTCCGCCGCTGGTTGTTCAAAGCGCTTTCAATTTTATGACAGCTTAGATAACTACACTGTGTACCAAATATGGCTAAAATGTCAAAAAATCTAATTTTGTCTTCAAACTTTAACACCTTGTATAATAAACTGCCATTATTTTTCATAGTTCTACTTACCCTTTACCAAAGTTTGTTCATTAAAAACTGAATCACCCTGTATACCTAGAAAAAAATCATAGAAAGTAACAGGTACGTCACTGGATTTTATCAGAAAGGCCTGATTCATAATGCAGTAGGTACATAGCTTCCCATCTATCCAAACTTGTATTGGCGCAAATGTACCTGTTCTAATGAATAATTATACGGAGCTCCTTGAAATAAATTACAACCTGTAAGCCGTTCTGATCCGTTCTCCATCGAAATCCACCCCATCCGCTATAAACTCCGTTCGCACCTCTTCCCCAATTGATCGGGCACACTCGATGAAGTTCTTCATTTCCGGAGAGCGAACGCGTTCCTTTGAAGTGTACTAGATTGGATGTTCCATTATGCAGGCGCGCTGTAAATCTGTTTGTGCCACTTCGAGTCGCCGAAAAATCCCCTTACTTCGGGACGACTTAAGAGATTCAAGGACGTATGCGGCAAACATCCGAATTAAATACTGTTATAACTCTACAAACCTTTTTTATACAAAAAATACTGAAACAAGATTTTATGTGCATAACAGGTAAATAAAATTGTGTGAACGTGAACTTTTTTTCAATAACAGTCTTACGCTATTGTACGAGAGTTAGTGAATACTGAAAAAATAGAGTAAGACCTGAGAATCAACTATACCATTAAATAGCTTAAATAAAAAAGTTACACTAGTAATCACCCTTCTAGTATACAACGACTGCATATGAAATCTTTGTAACTGGTGATCATGTCCCCTGTCAGGATAATAATTGTCGATACGAAGATAGGAGTTTCAGAAAGCGTTGCTGTATTCTTTCCAAATGGTTACTGTAGGTTTGATAGTAGGGGTACCAAATGAGGTTACAGTATTCGAGTTTTAAACGTACGAGCGAATAATATAGACTTTTCAATGCATTTGCAACAGTGAAAGATTTTGTACTCTTTATTACAAAGCCTAGGGTATTGTACGTAGATTTAATATTTGAATTAATATGAAAAGAAAAAGATAATCTGCTGCCAAACACTACACCAAAACCTTTAATTTCCTCGTAATGTGTTAATGTGAGAATACGTACATGTTTTGCATTTATTTATATTAATAGATAAATAATTCTCAGTACACCAAGTATAAACATAATCTACAAGGTCTTGCAGAATCAAGCAGTCAATCACAGATGATATATTCAAGAACAATTTCAAGTCGTCGGCAAACAAAAGATGATTTAATTTTAAAGATAAGGAAATTTCATTTATGAACGGGATAAAAAGAAATGGCTCAAAATTGGAGCCTTGGGACACCCCTCATGTCGCAATAAAGGTATTCGTCTTGAAACCGTTATAAGAAACGCACAGATTTCATTGATACAAGTAAGAATTAAACAAGTTCGTACTGTTCTAACTTGCTACGCAATATACTATGATTCACTTTGTCAAAATCCTTTGAGAAGTCTGTGTAAACGACACCAACTTGTCCTTTGTCATCAACATGGTTCGCCGTATACAACATTATCTAACTTGGCTGAGTTTACTCAGCTTGGATAATGTTGAACGGTTAAGGAAAAAACCATGCTGAATTGGTAATATGGACGACTTAACATTATCAAATATTTGCTTGTACAGACACATCTCAAAGACCTTTGCGATGTTTGACAATATGGCAATAGGGTAATAACAACTCACATCTGCAGGGTTACCACTTTTTAGAATTGGACACACTCTTGTCAGTTTGCATCTATCAGGAAACTGACCTGTTGATAATGCAATATTGAACAAAGTAAGCTACGGAGTGCACAGAACCCTTGAACGATATCTTACTAGAAACTGTAAGTTAATGCAAGATTGATAATAATTTAATGAAAGATTTGGATTTTGAACATTCTCATCGGAAAAAACGCTTGCAAAAAATTTAGATAAGGCATCAACAATTTGAATGGGATCGTCACATTCTTGATCATCGAAAAAAACATTCTTAAGTATACGCGTACAAACAACAAACGACCAAAACCTTTAAGGATCACTTTTAGTATTTGCTTGGATGTTAACAAGATAATAATTGCAAGCAAAAAACTCATTTAAATAAAAGTTGTTAGGAGTAGCTTTAAATTTACAGTGATAGCCTTTAACATTAATATTATTTATAATTTCAGTTGTATACAAAAATATGTAGCGATAGGGACATGTTTCTTTTTTTTGTAAATCTGTATTTAAAACACAGTGGCTTCGATTATAGCGCAAAATGCTATTATTTTCTTATTTCGTCTATGGATACGGATAAATTTTCATGCGTTAAAATTCAGCGCTCTATATAGATGATTAGTAGAGACCGTATATCGTTCCCACATGACGTCATTATCAGGGGCGCACTTAGGACGCTAACGTTAACGTTTGTGGAAGTCAAGTAAATATGTACATTTATTGTCAAATTCAGTTAATATCAACGTCTTACCTTGTACTGGTGATATGTATGTTGTCCAATATGGTCCATATTAAGTTGTGTAGTTTACAAAACACTATACTATTCACTTGTAGTACAGAAATAAAATTGAATAACCAGCAACTGTCGTAAATGTTCAGTTGTTAAGTTGTGACGTTTATCGTTTAAAATCTATTTCAGTTTCGAAAACGTACGTTCAACGTCCACAGAGGTCACTGGGGCATATTTAAAATATGTATAATTTTTCACTGATGGCACATTTAGGGTGGGTTCAGCAAAATCTACTCCTTTACCTTCAAAAAGGTCTACTATACGGCATACAGTTAAAAATCCCGGATTGTTCTGCAAAACGGTATTCTTCACACGTTCAGTACTAGATCCTGGTACCTGAGAAATAAACTGTCGCAAGTCTAAAACACTATTTACGGCATTATTACACCCCACCATCACTTTTACCAAGTCGTTGTTAAATTGCTTTTGACGTTCAGGGTTCATACTATTACTCACACGAACTTTGTGTTGTTCGGAGCGCATATGTTCCACGATATAAGTCTTTCACAAATTTTGCACTTTAATTCTGTCCTATCAAATTCAAAATCTGGATAATCTTTAATCCATTTCTCTACCGTAGAACGAGTGGGAGGCCGACGGAACATATTCCAGCACCGAAACAGACAAACCAACAAGAAACTCGACAAGAAACTAACATTTGCTAATAACGCGGTATCGTCCCTACAAAGATCCGACACGCACAACGTTTCACTGCGAGATTAATACTGGCAATTGGAAAGCGGAAGCGACTGCGACCTTGACACATGCCGGTAAATAAACAGGGTGAGGTTTATCAACACTGGCCATTATTTTGAAGATGATATTTGTTTTTAATTAGAAATTTTTAAATATTACGATTTTCAACCGACGGACCTGAGATGTGCGAACGACATACTATCTTTAATGATTAATTCAAATTTTCACTGAAACTAAAAAGTATTACGAAATCAAAAATACCTGTAAATCTTTGCGGATAAAAAAAAATGACACTATTTGACCTCAGTTGAACAAAAAAATAATAGGAGCTTTCTAAGATGAAGACACCACAATTGAAAACAATAACGTTGTTTATTACAGTACAGGATGATACAAATTAGTCGGTCAAGTCGTTAACCACACATTCTTCGGACTAAAATATTGGGATCTTTCTTATGTAACTTTTTATTTCGGAGCTCCATTTTTAAAATACAGTTTGTCAAAATCAAAATTTTAAAAATATTTTTTTTATAGCTCCGGTGATCTTAGTTATTTGAAATTTGCCACATATTTTTATCTTAAGTCAACATACTTTCTGTGTAATTTTGGTTTAAATTATCAAAGCACGAACGGAGGAGAGGGGAATTTTA